>CM046039.1:3962500-4562500 GCA_025215565.1 Flaveria ramosissima
CATTGTTGCGGCTTAGTAACATCGGTAAATCCGAATAATTAGAGAGGCTGGGTGCTATGAATAATTTATCAATAATATGTATGCTTATATTGGTGACTTAACTTTAAAGTTTGACTCGTTAATTAGATTCATGATGGATCGTAATCGATCTGTATATAAGTCCACATGGCACTTTTGCTATGCTTAATTGGTTGATTAATTCAGATACTTACTATTGATTGTTTAAACGTAAAGAATGAACACATATATAAGAAGTTTTATTACCTAATTATTTAATACTTAATATTATAAATCTATGTTGATAATCAACTCAAACATTTAAATTGTTACTTATTAACATTCGAGCATTTATTAAAGTTTTATTTAGTTAAACTTATACGTCACATCTTATTAGTTTACAAGAAAACTTTATATTGCATTACATTTTAACACTATAAAACATTTATAACTACATATTAGATTTAATTTGAATTAACGGGTGTGCAACTCAACAAAAGGCTAAACCATATCCGGTATAAATGTTTACTATGAGTAGTGCTTGTGTGAAATAAGTTACTAAATTACGTAACGAGTTTTGGTAAATTTCATTTTCAAACAAATGTAACATAAATTTAAATGTTGTTAATTATTTTAACATACACGTCACATGAGTAAATTAAATTTTCACACAAATGTAATACAAAGATATCTCTAAGTATTACACGCACCATGTTAAATCACATACGGCACACATCCTCTTGGTGAAGGATTTAGAAGCTTTTACGAGTACCCAACCGTATAGCACACGAACGACAAGCAGCTAGTCTGCATGCTTGTTATTTATAAATGTTTTAACATAGATGTTACATGGACACGTACAAATAAAATCGATTGGAAGCAAATACACACGCTAGCTTAAGCAGAAGGAACAACCACTTAAACTTCTTTATTACGACGAGTAAAACAACGTACACATGCGGCAAGTAATTTGATTGGCACGTACTAGTTAGGGTTTAAGTATGACGCCAACGGAGTCGACTAAATCACCACACCTTCCATTGAATCCAACAAGCTTTCCTTCAGTTACAGGCAGGGAGAAATTAACCCCAGCGTATTTTCCATATCCGCCGTACGTATTTCTATTGGTCACGAAAGTCAATGATGTAACCACGGTAAGGTCACCATACTCTCCAAATCCCCCGCTGATCTTTTGGAGCTCCTCGTCATGAGCAAAATGAATCTAATCGATTACGCACATACTATATACGGTATATGATATGTATTTGTTGACGTAGCTTGAAAACACAGCGCATTAACTATTTCATTTATGTATAAAAAAAGCGAAAACAAACAAACGTAATCCATTGGTCTCACCTCATGCGCGGTGCCATCTTCACCACCAAAGGTATCACTACGGTGGGTGCTACCGCTTGCATCCTTATAAGTAAAGCAGACGACATTAACAACATCTCCATTATTGATTTTGATCGCGGTAATCTTTCCATCGGTTGTGAAATCCCAGGGATCTCCACCGTTACCACCCCATGGTCCTACTAAAGTTGTTATTAGTTTACGAAAAATCCTTACATATTAAAAACCATAAAACTTTTAGAGCTGTGTATTATATTTAATTTAAATTAACGGGTGTACAAATCAACAACAACTAGACCATATCCTATTTAAAGTTGACTAATAATAGTGCTTGTGTTAATTAAGTGTTAATATTACATCACTAGTTTGGGTAAATTTAATTTCAAACAAATGAAACTTTAATTTTAAGGTTGGTGTTAAACTCTTGGTTGAACATCAAAATTCCGTTAAATTTGAAGTCTAAACAAATAGAGGTTGTTGCGATTATGATTGGAACCGCTAACGCGTCTTTAACAAAGTCTGTCATAAACCATCACCATTGTAGGATTCGGCCTTGTGTGATTTAACTGGTAGATGCTACAAACGACCACAATCAGTATAATACGAGCTCTACCAACGTGTTTGTTCAAGTCTAATTGACTTTTCTACTAGAATCAATCATTGTTGTTGCTTAGTAACATTGCACAAATCCGAATAATTAAAGACGCCGGGTGCTATGAATAATTTATCAATAATATGTATGCTTATATTGGTGACTTAACTTTAAAGTTTGACTCGTTAATTAGATTCATGATGGATCATAATCGATCTGTATATAAGTCCACTTGGCACTTTTGCTATGCTTAATTGGTTGATTAATTCAGATACTTACTATTGATTGTTTAAACGTAAACAATGAATACATATATAAGAAGTTATATTACCTATTTATTTAATACTTAATATTATAAATTTATGTTGATAATCAACTAAAACATTTAAATTGTTACTTATTAACATTCGAGCATTTATTAAAGTTTTATTTAGTTAAATTTATACGTCACATGTTATTAGTTTACAAGAAATCTTTAATTTGCATTACATATTAGACACAATAAAACTTTTATAACTACATATTAGATTTAATTTGAATTACGGGTGTACAACTCAACAAAAGGCTAAACCATATCCGGTACAAAATTTTACTATGAGTAGTGCTTGTGTGAAATAAGTGATTAAATTACGTAACGAGTTTTGGTAAATTTTATTTTCGAACAAATGTAACATAAATTTTAATGTTTTTAATTATTTTATCATACCCGTCGCATGGGTAAATTAAATTTCCATACAGATGTAACATAAAGACATCTCTAAGTATTACACGCACCATGTTAAATCACATACGACACAAACCCTCTTGGTGAAGGATTTAGAAGCTTTTACGAGTACCCAACCGTATAGCACACGAACGACAAGCAGCTAGGCTGCATGCTTGTTATTTATAAATGTTTTAACATAGATGTTACATGGCGCTCGCCCTCTGCCTTTCACCTTTAGTCTTCTTCGCTCCCGAACTTTCAGCCCTCGGCTTCTTGCATTCCCTGCTCATGTGGCCCTCCCCGCCACAGTTAAAACACCTCCCTGCCTTGCATTCTCTCGCCATATGGTCAGGCTTCCCGCACTTGAAGCACACGTTCAGTCCCCACCTACACTCTCCGGTGTGCTCCTTTCCACACTTGCCACACCTTTTCATCCCCGAACCGGATGTGACCACACGCCGGTCATCCACCCGTGCACCTTTATTTTTTGGAGCGGCTCCACCACGTCCAAACCGTTTCCCATTCCAGTTCTTGTCATCACCACCTTTCTTCCCAACCTCAGCCACCACCACTTCCCGCTCGTCATACAGCCTCCCTGCCAGATCAACCACCGACCTGAACGTACCTGGTCGGGCGACAATCATGTGCCTGCGGATATCCGCCGGAAATCCCTGGATGTATCTCTTGATCTTTCGTGACACAGGTGTCACCTGATCCGGCACCAGCCGTGCCATCTCATTGAATTTGGCGGTGTACTGTTGATGCGTCATAGTTCCCGCCTCCAGCTGCAGGAACTCCCTTTCCACCTTGTCAAGCTCTCTGTGAGGACAGAACTCATCGATCACCAACTTCTTCAGTTCATTCCACCTCATCCTTCCAATCGACCTGCTACCCTCGGCCTGGACGATATTTTCCCACCAGCACAAGGTCGAGTCCACGAAAGAGTGGGTAGCAAACTTCACCTTCTGGTCTTCCCGACACTCGCTGATATCAAGTACCACCTCCATCTCTCTCACCCATAGGTGAGGAGCAGCAGCAGTGTCATTGTCATCGAAAGTAGGGGGCTTGCATCTTTGAAATACCCTATAGTTACAGCCTCGGGCTGTTTCCAGCACATGCTCTTCCTCTTGCTCTTCATCAGTGGAGACAACCGTCTCAGTCTCAGGCTGTCCCCTTTCACCTGTAGGCCTATTCTTTTCCTTCCTTTCTCCGTCCCTTACCGCCTTGATCACTTCGGTCACCACAGACGGCAAGATCGTCTGCTTGACCTGATGCACCTCTTCCACAACAGCCTCCTTCACTCAGGCTCTCAAGTTAGCACTCTCATCCCCAGCCTCCGGATGAGGGGTCTCAGGTTCTTCATGAACCACCTCTTTAGCTCTGGGTCTTCCTCTTGTGGCCCGTGGTCCAGCACCACTTCCATCACGACCTCCACCACGTGAAGCCTTTGACGATCTACCACCGACCATCCTCTAAACACACTATAAGATTCAAACACTAACACGGTCATTCAAGAGAATAGCTAAGTTTATGTCAAGTATAGTAAGTTCCTAATTATAGTGGCCAGTTGTGATTAGCCACTTACTGTACTATTCATAACCCAAGCATTTCCTATCCTGAATACATCAGTATCTAAATCTACTAAAGACACGTAAATCACATAACATGCTCACGTAATACCGGTTAACATTAAAGAAAATACCTGATGGTACGCAACTACTCGGACTGGCATCCCTTCCCTTCAGTCCCATTTCAGTTTAAGTTTAGGTTTCTTTTGAAAATTTTAACCCGTTTCACTTAAACTTTGGCTCTGATACCAACTTGTAAGGCCCCGTTCTCGGGACGCTCACAGCTGGCCAATAATTGCACATAAAACATATATTTATAATGACTTTACTAAAACATTACAGCGGAAACATTTAAACAACCATTTCATTTCATTATAATCGCTTTAGCAAAATAATACATCGTTGGCTGATTACAAAATAACTCGTTGCATTACATCGCAAAAACATTATACAAAATGGATGCCATCCAAAATGAGCAACCATTACCTGCCAACTGGAAACACATAAAAGTCAACGTTGCTCAGTGAGTTCTAGTTTTAAAATAAAATATACTTTACTTTCGTTTAAAACCATTCTTTACATTCTTACGCGATCAAGAATCATACGTACACATAGATAATATCATTATTATCTTCATCATTCGTTCGTTAACTTTCGTTCATTCATCGTACATCATTATCATTCACTTTCATTCATAATATTTCTTACTTATCTTTCGTACGTTCATTACTTCCGATACAATACCCCGAACATTGTGCATGAAGCTGGTTACTGGGCTTGAGGTCTATTAAAGACCTCAAACATTATACACGAAGCTGACTCCAGTACCTAGGGCAAGTACACTCATCACTATCTTTTTTCTTTCATTCCAGACCAATACCATGTGCCATACCCTGAACATTGTGCACGAAGCTGGTTACTGGGCCTGAGGTCTTTCATAGACCTCGAACATTATGCATGAAGCTGACTCTAGTACCTAGGGCAAGCGTCAAGGATCCCATACATATGGTCAATCACAAGGATTAGACCCCAGTTTGCATCCTTCTGGGGTAGCTAACCCGTACACAGTTGAGCTAACACCCTTCATTGGGTGTGAACCTCCATACTTTGCTTGCAAGACTTTCTTACTTTCATTTGTTCATTAATGCATGCATTCATTCATTTCGTTCATCTTTTTATTATCTTCCACTTTACGTTACATAATACTTTTCATTTCATTCATCATCATTCAACGTAAAGCCATGGAAAATAAACGTACACAACAAGGAACATAAACATAACTATACAAAACATCACCATACAAGGCACCATCATACAAGTCATAACAATCATCATGCATGCCATAACATACCTCATACATCATCAAAAGTCAACTTACTTCACCCCCGGGAACATCCCAAGTCAAAGCCTACACTTTACATTTTTCCCCAAAATTTCAGAATATTTTCTAAGTCTTAGGCGCATGGGCACTATGCAGGCGCATGGCCCCTCAGGCGCATGGGGAACACTTAGACGCATGGGAACACTTAGTTATTTTGGGCAAATTCTAAGCGCATGGGCACTATGCAGGCGTATGAGTGCCTAGGCGCATGGGGATTCTGGGCGTCTGGACACTTAGTTAAATTACAACCTATTTCAGGCGCATGGCTACTATTTGGGCGCATGGGGTTTTGAGCGCATGGGAACACTTAGGCAGTTATTTCCGTTGGGCGCATGGGCAGTGTAAATCACACTTAAACAACATAATTCAGTCCCAAATCATCATCTAACATGTTCTAAGCTTAAATCTTACATTCTAATCCATAGAAACACATTCATAACATCATCATAATCATAATAACACCCAAATCAAACCCCACCCGCAAACACATACACATATACCTACGGGTAAAAACCCATTTTTAAAATAAAACGTTCATACATGCATTTCCAGCCCCAAATCATTTAAAAACAAGTAAAAATAGGGTTCTTGACAGCTATTTGAGTATGACTTCCTTCAAAACCTGTTTGCTACAAGTTCAACACCTAGAAACCCACCAAAACACACAACCGAACACACACAAACACATATAAGCATATAACCGAGGCTAAAGCCAGTTAAGAACATCATAAAACTATGAATTCTTATCTTGAATTTGAATTTCTGCTCTTGCTCTTCAAAAACCCAAAAGTTTCGGCTCTTCTTCACTTTCTCTTTCTACAAAATCCGATTGAGTGATGTGAGTAAGCAACATGGGTGGCCATGTTGTTTTATTTACCAACTTTTTCAAAGTTTTGTCCTTTTAACATTTTTAACCCCTTGGCTTGGGTTAAATTGCATTTCTTTTTTCTCATTCACTTTTATTCTTTCTTTCATCACTATAAAAAATAACCAGGTGTTACAACAAGGTCCCGTTTTAATATTTTACTAAAGTTGTTATTAGTTTACGAAAAATCCTTACATATTAAAAACCATAAAACTTTTAGAGCTATGTATTAAATTTAATTTAAATTAACGGGTGTACAAATCAACAACAAGCTAGACCATATCCTATTTAAAGTTAACTAATAATAGTGCTTTTGTTAATTAAGTGTTAATATTACATCACTAGTTTGGGTAAATTTATTTTCAAATAAATGAAACTTTAATTTTAAGGTTGGTGTTAAACTCTTGGTTGAACATCAGTCCGATAAATTTGAAGTCTAAACAAATAGAGGTTGTTGCGATTATGATTGGAACTGCTAACGCGTTTTTTTAACAAAGTCTGTCATAGACCATCACCATTGTCAGATTCGGCCTTTGTGTGATTTAACTAGTAGATGTTACAAACGACCACAATCAGTATAATACGAGCTCTACCAACGTGTTTGTTCAAGTCTAATTGACTTTTCTACTAGAATCAATCATTGATGTTGCTTAGTAACATTGGATAAATCTGAATAATTAGAGACGCTGGGTGCTATGAATAATTTATCAATAATATGTATGCTTATATTGGTGACTTAACTTTAAAGTTTGACTCGTTAATTAGATTCATGATGGATCGTAATCGATCTGTATATAAGTCCACATGGCACTTTTACTATGCTTAATTGCTTGATTAATTCAGATACTTACTATTGATTGTTTAAACGTAAACAATGAATACATATATAAGAAGTGATATTACCTATTTATTTAATACTTAATATTATAAATTTATGTTGATAATCAACTGAAAGATTTAAGTAGTTACTTATTAACGTTCGGGCATTTACTAAAGTTTTATTTAATTATATTTATACGTCACATGTTATTAGTTTACAAGAAACCTTTAACTTGTATTACATATTAGACACAATAAAACATTTATAAATACATATTAGATTAAATTTTCATACACGTCGCATGGGCATTTATTAAAGTTTTATTTAGGTAAATTAAAGTTTAGTTTATTTAAATTAAATGTTTTTAATTATTTTATCATACACGTCGCATGGGTAAATTAAATTTTCATACAAATGTAACATAAAGATATCTCTAAATATTACACGCACCATGTTAAATCACATACGGCACAAATCCTCTTGGTGAAGGATTTAGAAACTTTTACGAGTACCCAACCGTATAGCACACGAACGACAAGCAGCTAAGCTGCATGCTTGTTATTTATAAATGTTTTAACATAGATGTTACATGGACACATAAAACAACGTACACATGCGGCAAGTAATTTGATTGGCACGTACTAGTTAGGGTTTAAGTATGACGCCAACGGAGTCGACTAAATCACCACACCTTCCGTAGAATCCAACAATCTTTCCTTCGGTTACAGGAAGGGAGAAATCAACCCCAGCGTATTTTCCATATCCGCCGTATGTGTTTCTGTTGGTCATGAAAGTCAATGATGTAACCACGGTAAGGTAACCATACTCTCCGAATCTCCCGCTGATCATTTGGAGCTCCTCATCATGAGCAAAATAAATATAATCGATTACGTACACATTATATACGGTATATGCTATGTATTTGTTGACGTAGCTTGAAAACACATCGCATTAACTATTTCATTTATAGTATAAAAAAAGCAAAAACAAACAAACGTAATCCATCAGTCTCACCTCATGCGCGGTGCCATCTTCACCACCAAAGGTATCACTACGGTGGGTGCTACCGCTTGCATCCTTATAAGTAAAGCGGACGGCATTAACAACATCTCCGGAATTGATTTTGATCGCGGTAATCTTTCCATCGGTTGTGAATTCCCAGGGATCTCCACCGTTACCACCCCATGGTCCTACCTGTACCATCTTCTTTTCCGCCTGCGCAAAATAAGAATTAACTTATTTTATAATGTCTAGCATTTATTACATTTACTAATAATATATTCACAGCCGACTATGTACCATTTTTCACTTTATCAAAGTTTTGAGACGAAACTAGCTAAGGAATTTGATTGAAGGGATGTTGTATGGTAGCCATAACACATACATACATGTTTATATAGACATGAGCTACCAAATCACCTAAGGGTTGTTAGAATAGAATAATATAGTTTTCAAATTTAGATCCGATTCATCATCTTGGGTATGTAAGTGTATGCCCATCACGAATAGGTCTTTCTTTATTTATGCTATTCGGTCAATTAGTAACTTGATTTGTATAAGTGGACTTTTTATCGGTTTATTAATTACAATTAATACATGACTATTAGGGAATAAGTTGGTAGAATAATATAATTTAAGAGAATAAGTAATAATTCGATTAAGATTTTTTAATTGGTGTTGACATAAATCTATATGTGAGAGATATCCGGTTTGCTTTAAGATATCTCTAATTTATTCATTTAATTAATTCTTGTATCAGCTTAACATAGTTTAATGTGTTATGAATACTCAAATATATGTGCGCTTATATCGGTGTCTTAATTAACGTTTGATTTGTTTCGTTTGAGTCGACTCATGGTTGAATCGGTAATCAACTGTATGTTGCTATCGATCTTTATATTTAGTATTCATGTTTGAAATGTGAACTATGAATACATAGATTAGTATCTATAATACATGTTTTTGATTACCTAATATAATGCATTTAGGCTAATAATAAACCAATCCATTCAATTGTTACTATTAACACTTTTGTATTTATTAAAATTTTGTTTTGTTAATTGTAAATGTGACAAGGTCCAGTTTTAATATTTTACTAAAGTTGTTATTAGTTTACGAAAAATCCTTACATAATAAAAACCATAAAGCCTTTAGAGCTGTGTATTAGATTTAATTTAAATTAACGGGTGGACAAATCAACAAGCTAAACCATATCCTATTTAAAGTTGACTAATAATTGTGCTTGTGTTAATTAAGTGTTAATATTACATCACTAGTTTGGGTAAATTTAATTTCAAAGAAATGAAACTTTAATTTTAAGGTTGGTGTTAAACTCTTGGTTGAACATCAAAAGTCCGATAAATTCGAAGTCTAAACAAATAGAGGTTGTTGCGATTATGATTGGAATCGCTAACGCGTCTTTAACAAAGTTTGTCATAGACCATCACCATTGTAGGATTCGGCCGTTGTGTGATTTAACTGGTAGATGCTACAAACGACCACAATCAGTATAATACGAGCTCTACCAACGTGTTTGTTCAAGTCTAATTGACTTTTCTACTAGAATCAATCATTGATGTTGCTTTGTAACATTGGATAAATCCGAATATTTAGAGACGCCAGGTGCTATGAATAATTTATCAATAATATGTATGCTTATATTGGTGACTTAACTTTAAAGTTTGACACGTTTATTAGATTCATGATGGATCGTAATCGATCTGTATTAAGTCCACATGGCACTTTTGCTATGCTTAATTGGTTGATTAATTCAGATACTTAATATTTATTGTTTAAACGTAAAGAATGAATACATATATAAGAAGTGATATTACCTATTTATTTAATACTTAATATTATAAATTTATGTTGATAATCAACTGAAACATTTAAGTTGTTACTTATTAACATTCGGGCATTTATTAAAGTTTTATTTAGTTAAATTTATACATCACATGTTATTAGTTTACAAGAAACCTTTAACTTGTATTACATATTAGACACAATAAAACATTTATAACTACATATTAGATTTAATTTGAATTACGGGTGTGCAACTCAACAAAAGGCTAAACCATATCCGGTAAAAAAGTTTACTATGAGTAGTGCTTGTGTGAAATAAGTGATTAATTACGTAACGAGTTTTGGTAAATTTTTTTGCGAACAAATGTAAAATAAATTTAAATGTTTTTAATTATTATGTCATACACGTCGCATGGGTAAATTAAATTTTCATACAAATGTAACATAAAGATATCTCTAAATATTACACGCACCATGTTAAATCACATACGGCACAAATCCTCTTGGTGAAGGATTTAGAAGCTTTTACGAGTACCCAACCGTATAGCACACGAATGGCAAGCAGCTAGGCTGCATGCTTGTTATTTATAAATGTTTTAACATAGATGTTACATGGACACGTAAAAATAAAATCGATTGGAAGCAAATACACACGCTAGCTTAAGCAGAAGGAACAACCACTTAAGCTTCTTTATTACAACGAGTAAAACAACGTACACATGCGGCAAGTAATTTGATTGGCACATACTAGTTAGGGTTTAAGTATGACGCCAACGGAGTCGACTAAATCACCACACCTTCCATGGAATCCAACAATCTTTCCTTCAGTTACAGGAAGAGAGAAATCAACCCCAGCGTATTTTCCATATCCGCCGTACGTATTTCTGTTGGTCACGAAAGTCAATGATGTAACCACGGTAAGGTCACCATACTCTCCGAATCTCCCGCTGATCTTTTGGAGCTCCTCATCATGAGCAAAATGAATCTAATCGATTACGCACACATTATATACAGTATATGCTATGTATTTGTTGACGTAGCTTGAAAACACATCGCATTAACTATTTCATTTATAGTATAAAAAAAACAAAAACAAACAAACGTAATCCATCGGTCTCACCTCATGCGCGGTGCCATCTTCACCACCATAGGTATCACTACGGTGGGTGCTACCGCTTGCATCCTTATAAGTAAAGCGGACGGCATTAACAACATCTCCAGAATTGATTTTGATCGCGGTAATCTTTCCATCGGTTGTGAATTCCCAGGGATCTCCACCGTTACCACCCCATGGTCCTACCTGTACCATCTTCTTTTCCGCCTGCGCACAATAAGAATTAACTTATTTTATAAAGTCAAGCATTTATTACATTTACTAATAATATATTCACAGCCGATTGTGTACCATTTTTCACTTTATCAAAGTTTTGAGACGAAGCTAGCTAAGGAATTTGATCGAAGGGATGTTGTATGGTAGCCATAACACATACATACATGTTTATATAGACATGAGCTACCAAATCACCTAAGGGTTGTTAGAATAGAATAATATAGTTTTCAAATTTAGATCCGATTCATCATCTTGGGTACGTAAGCGTATGCCCATCACGAATAGTTCTTTCTTTATTTATGTTATTCGGTCAATTAGTAACTTGATTTGTATAAGTGGACTTTTTATCGGTTTTTAATTACAATTAATACATGACTATTAGGGAATGAGTTGGTAGAATAATATAATTTAAGAGAATAAGTAATATTCGATTAATATTTTTTAATTGGTGTTGACATAAATCTATATGTGAGAGATATCCGGTTTGCTTTAAGATATCTATAATTTATTCATTTTAGTAATTCTTGTATTAGCTTAACATAGTGATTAGACTTAGTCTATACATTAAAAAATTTACATATCATTATAATTAAGATGATTTAACAAAATACACTTTATTCAATAACCCTTTAGTAAAATGGAAAAATTAAAGAGTAGTATATAATAGGATTTAGGATTTTTAAATTGGTGTTGACATATCTTCATATGAGACCTCGAGTGTGTGTTTAGATGTCATTTAGTGATATGTTTAGCGAAATAATTTAGTGGGAACTTCAAGTTATTTAAATTAGTTTTGAAAAAATAAAATAAAAGTATAGTAGATTTATTTACATTTGAAAGTTATATGAATACATTTTAAGTGATAAAAGTTAAAAAAAATTGCATACATCATTTTTCTTTTAGTTTAATGTGTTATGAATACTCAAATATATGTGCGCTTATATCGGTGTCTTAATTAACGTTTGATTTGTTTCGTTTGAGTCGACTCATGGTGGAATCGGTAATCAACTGTATGTTGCTATCGATCTTTATATTTAGTATTCATGTTTGAAATGTGAACTATGAATACATAGATTAGTATCTTTAATACATGTTTTTTGATTACCTAATGTAATGCATTTAGGCTAATAATGAACCAATCCATTCAATTGTTACTATTAACAATTTTGTATTTATTAAAATTTTGTTTTGTTAATTGTAAATGTGACAAGGTCCAGTTTTAATATTTTACTAAAGTTGTTATTAGTTTACGAAAAATCCTTACATATTAAAAACCATAAAATCTTTAGAGCTGTGTATTAGATTTAATTTAAATTAACGGGTGTACAAATCAACAACAAGCTAAATCATATCCTATTTAAAGTTGACTAATAATATTGCTTGTGTTAATTAAGCGTTAATATTACATCACTAGTTTGGGTAAATTTAATTTCAAACAAATGAAACTTTAATTTGAAGGTTGGTGTTAAACTCTTGGTTGAACATCAAAAGTCCGATAAATTCGAAGTCTAAACAAATAGAGGTTGCTGCGATTATCATTGGAATCGCTAACGCGTCTTTAACAAAGTTTGTCATAGACCATCACCATTGTAGGATTCGGCCGTTGTGTGATTTAACTGGTAGATGCTACAAACGACCACAATCAGTATAATACGAGCTCTACCAACGTGTTTGTTCAAGTCTAATTGACTTTTATACTAGAATCAATCATTGAGGTTGCTTTGTAACATTGGATAAATCCGAATAATTAGAGACGTCGGGTGCTATGAATAATTTATCAATAATATGTATGCTTATATTGGTGACTTAACTTTAAAGTTTGACACGTTTATTAGATTCATGATGGATCGTAATCGATCTGTATATAAGTCCACATGGCACTTTTGCTATGCTTAATTGCTTGATTAATTCAGATACTTAATATTTATTGTTTAAACGTAAAGAATGAATACATATATAAGAAGTGATATTACCTATTTATTTAATACTTGATATAATAAATTTATGTTGATAATCAACTGAAACATTTAAGTTGTTACTTATTAACATTCGGGCATTTATTAAAGTTTTATTTAGTTAAATTTATACATCACATGTTATTAGTTTACAAGAAACCTTTAACTTGTATTACATATTAGACACAATAAAACATTTATAACTACATATTAGATTTAATTTGAATTACGGGTGTGCAACTCAACAAAAGGCTAAACCATATCCGGTAAAAAAGTTTACTATGAGTAGTGCTTGTGTGAAATAAGTGATTAATTACGTAACGAGTTTTGGTAATTTTTTTTGCGAACAAATGTAAAATAAATTTAGATGTTTTTAATTATTATGTCATACACGTCGCATGGGTAAATTAAATTTTCATACAAATGTAACATAAAGATATCTCTAAATATTACACGCACCATGTTAAATCACATACGGCACAAATCCTCTTGGTGAAGGATTTAGAAGGTTTTACGAGTACCCAACCGTATAGCACACGAATGGCAAGCAGCTAGGCTGCATGCTTGTTATTTATAAATGTTTTAACATAGATGTTACATGGACACGTAAAAATAAAATCGATTGGAAGCAAATACACACGCTAGCTTAAGTAGAAGGAACAACCACTTAAGCTTCTTTATTACAACGAGTAAAACAACGTACACATGCGGCAAGTAATTTGATTGGCACATACTAGTTAGGGTTTAAGTATGACGCCAACGGAGTCGACTAAATCACCACACCTTCCATGGAACCCAACAATCTTTCCTTCAGTTACAGGAAGGGAGAAATCAACCCCAGCGTATTTTCCATATCCGCCGTATGTGTTTCTGTTGGTCACGAAAGTCAATGATGTAACCACGGTAAGGTCACCATACTCTCCGAATCTCCCGCTGATCTTTTGGAGCTCCTCATCATGAGCAAAATGAATCTAATCGATTACGCACACATTATATACAGTATATGCTATGTATTTGTTGACGTAGCTTGAAAACACATCGCATTAACTATTTCATTTATAGTATAAAAAAAACAAAAACAAACAAACGTAATCCATCGGTCTCACCTCATGCGCGGTGCCATCTTCACCACCATAGGTATCACTACGGTGGGTGCTACCGCTTGCATCCTTATAAGTAAAGCGGACGGCATTAACAACATCTCCAGAATTGATTTTGATCGCGGTAATCTTTCCATCGGTTGTGAATTCCCAGGGATCTCCACCGTTACCACCCCATGGTCCTACCTGTACCATCTTCTTTTCCGCCTGCGCACAATAAGAATTAACTTATTTTATAAAGTCAAGCATTTATTACATTTACTAATAATATATTCACAGCCGATTGTGTACCATTTTTCACTTTATCAAAGTTTTGAGACGAAGCTAGCTAAGGAATTTGATCGAAGGGATGTTGTATGGTAGCCATAACACATACATACATGTTTATATAGACATGAGCTACCAAATCACCTAAGGGTTGTTAGAATAGAATAATATAGTTTTCAAATTTAGATCCGATTCATCATCTTGGGTACGTAAGCGTATGCCCATCACGAATAGTTCTTTCTTTATTTATGTTATTCGGTCAATTAGTAACTTGATTTGTATAAGTGGACTTTTTATCGGTTTATTAATTACAATTAATACATGACTATTAGGAATGAGTTGGTAGAATAATATAATTTAAAGAATAAGTAATAATTCGATTAATATTTTTTAATTGGTGTTGACATAAATCTATATGTGAGAGATATCCGGTTTGCTTTAAGATATCTATAATTTATTCATTTAAGTAATTCTTGTATTAGCTTAACATAGTGATTAGACTTAGTCTATACATTAAAAAATTTACATATCATTATAATTAAGATGATTTAACAAAATACACTTTATTCAATAACCCTTTAGTAAAATGGAAAAATTAAAGAGTAGTATATAATAGGATTTAGGATTTTTAAATTGGTGTTGACATATCTTCATATGAGACCTCGAGTGTGTGTTTAGATGTCATTTAGTGATATGTTTAGCGAAATAATTTAGTGGGAACTTCAAGTTATTTAAATTAGTTTTGAAAAAATAAAATAAAAGTATAGTAGATTTATTTACATTTGAAAGTTATATGAATACATTTTAAGTGATAAAAGTTAAAAAAAAATTGCATACATCATTTTTCTTTTAGTTTAATGTGTTATGAATACTCAAATATATGTGCGCTTATATCGGTGTCTTAATTAACGTTTGATTTGTTTCTTTTGAGTCGACTCATGGTGGAATCGGTAATCAACTGTATGTTGCTATCGATCTTTATATTTAGTATTCATGTTTGAAATGTGAACTATGAATACATAGATTAGTATCTTTAATACATGTTTTTTGATTACCTAATGTAATGCATTTAGGCTAATAATGAACCAATCCATTCAATTGTTACTATTAACAATTTTGTATTTATTAAAATTTTTTTTGTTAATTGTAAATGTGACAAGGTCCAGTTTTAATATTTTACTAAAGTTGTTATTAGTTTACGAAAAATCCTTACATATTAAAAACCATAAAATCTTTAGAGCTGTGTATTAGATTTAATTTAAATTAACGGGTGTACAAATCAACAACAAGCTAAATCATATCCTATTTAAAGTTGACTAATAATATTGCTTGTGTTAATTAAGCGTTAATATTACATCACTAGTTTGGGTAAATTTAATTTCAAACAAATGAAACTTTAATTTGAAGGTTGGTGTTAAACTCTTGGTTGAACATCAAAAGTCCGATAAATTCGAAGTCTAAACAAATAGAGGTTGCTGCGATTATCATTGGAATCGCTAACGCGTCTTTAACAAAGTTTGTCATAGACCATCACCATTGTAGGATTCGGCCGTTGTGTGATTTAACTGGTAGATGCTACAAACGACCACAATCAGTATAATACGAGCTCTACCAACGTGTTTGTTCAAGTCTAATTGACTTTTATACTAGAATCAATCATTGATGTTGCTTTGTAACATTGGATAAATCCGAATAATTAGAGACGTCGGGTGCTATGAATAATTTATCAATAATATGTATGCTTATATTGGTGACTTAACTTTAAAGTTTGACACGTTTATTAGATTCATGATGGATCGTAATCGATCTGTATATAAGTCCACATGGCACTTTTGCTATGCTTAATTGCTTGATTAATTCAGATACTTAATATTTATTGTTTAAACGTAAAGAATGAATACATATATAAGAAGTGATATTACCTATTTATTTAATACTTGATATAATAAATTTATGTTGATAATCAACTGAAACATTTAAGTTGTTACTTATTAACATTCGGGCATTTATTAAAGTTTTATTTAGTTAAATTTATACATCACATGTTATTAGTTTACAAGAAACCTTTAACTTGTATTACATATTAGACACAATAAAACATTTATAACTACATATTAGATTTAATTTGAATTACGGGTGTGCAACTCAACAAAAGGCTAAACCATATCCGGTAAAAAAGTTTACTATGAGTAGTGCTTGTGTGAAATAAGTGATTAATTACGTAACGAGTTTTGGTAATTTTTTTTGCGAACAAATGTAAAATAAATTTAATGTTTTTAATTATTATGTCATACACGTCGCATGGGTAAATTAAATTTTCATACAAATGTAACATAAAGATATCTCTAAATATTACACGCACCATGTTAAATCACATACGGCACAAATCCTCTTGGTGAAGGATTTAGAAGGTTTTACGAGTACCCAACCGTATAGCACACGAATGGCAAGCAGCTAGGCTGCATGCTTGTTATTTATAAATGTTTTAACATAGATGTTACATGGACACGTAAAAATAAAATCGATTGGAAGCAAATACACACGCTAGCTTAAGTAGAAGGAACAACCACTTAAGCTTCTTTATTACAACGAGTAAAACAACGTACACATGCGGCAAGTAATTTGATTGGCACATACTAGTTAGGGTTTAAGTATGACGCCAACGGAGTCGACTAAATCACCACACCTTCCATGGAACCCAACAATCTTTCCTTCAGTTACAGGAAGGGAGAAATCAACCCCAGCGTATTTTCCATATCCGCCGTACGTGTTTCTGTTGGTCACGAAAGTCAATGATGTAACCACGGTAAGGTCACCATACTCTCCGAATCTCCCGCTGATCTTTTGGAGCTCCTCATCATGAGCAAAATGAATCTAATCGATTACGCACACATTATATACAGTATATGCTATGTATTTGTTGACGTAGCTTGAAAACACATCGCATTAACTATTTCATTTATAGTATAAAAAAACAAAAACAAACAAACGTAATCCATCGGTCTCACCTCATGCGCGGTGCCATCTTCACCACCATAGGTATCACTACGGTGGGTGCTACCGCTTGCATCCTTATAAGTAAAGCGGACGGCATTAACAACATCTCCAGAATTGATTTTGATCGCGGTAATCTTTCCATCGGTTGTGAATTCCCAGGGATCTCCACCGTTACCACCCCATGGTCCTACCTGTACCATCTTCTTTTCCGCCTGCGCACAATAAGAATTAACTTATTTTATAAAGTCAAGCATTTATTACATTTACTAATAATATATTCACAGCCGATTGTGTACCATTTTTCACTTTATCAAAGTTTTGAGACGAAGCTAGCTAAGGAATTTGATCGAAGGGATGTTGTATGGTAGCCATAACACATACATACATGTTTATATAGACATGAGCTACCAAATCACCTAAGGGTTGTTAGAATAGAATAATATAGTTTTCAAATTTAGATCCGATTCATCATCTTGGGTACGTAAGCGTATGCCCATCACGAATAGTTCTTTCTTTATTTATGTTATTCGGTCAATTAGTAACTTGATTTGTATAAGTGGACTTTTTATCGGTTTATTAATTACAATTAATACATGACTATTAGGGAATGAGTTGGTAGAATAATATAATTTAAGAGAATAAGTAATAATTCGATTAATATTTTTTAATTGGTGTTGACATAAATCTATATGTGAGAGATATCCGGTTTGCTTTAAGATATCTATAATTTATTCATTTAAGTAATTCTTGTATTAGCTTAACATAGTGATTAGACTTAGTCTATACATTAAAAAATTTACATATCATTATAATTAAGATAATTTAACAAAATACACTTTATTCAATAACCCTTTAGTAAAATGGAAAAATTAAAGAGTAGTATATAATAGGATTTAGGATTTTTAAATTGGTGTTGACATATCTTCATATGAGACCTCGAGTGTGTGTTTAGATGTCATTTAGTGATATGTTTAGCGAAATAATTTAGTGGGAACTTCAAGTTATTTAAATTAGTTTTGAAAAAATAAAATAAAAGTATAGTAGATTTATTTACATTTGAAAGTTATATGAATACATTTTAAGTGATAAAAGTTAAAAAAAATTGCATACATCATTTTTCTTTTAGTTTAATGTGTTATGAATACTCAAATATATGTGCGCTTATATCGGTGTCTTAATTAACGTTTGATTTGTTTCGTTTGAGTCGACTCATGGTGGAATCGGTAATCAACTGTATGTTGCTATCGATCTTTATATTTAGTATTCATGTTTGAAATGTGAACTATGAATACATAGATTAGTATCTTTAATACATGTTTTTTGATTACCTAATATAATGCATTTAGGCTAATAATGAACCAATCCATTCAATTGTTACTATTAACAATTTTGTATTTATTAAAATTTTGTTTTGTTAATTGTAAATGTGACAAGGTCCAGTTTTAATATTTTACTAAAGTTGTTATTAGTTTACGAAAAATCCTTACATATTAAAAACCATAAAATCTTTAGAGCTGTGTATTAGATTTAATTTAAATTAACGGGTGTACAAATCAACAACAAGCTAAATCATATCCTATTTAAAGTTGACTAATAATATTGCTTGTGTTAATTAAGCGTTAATATTACATCACTAGTTTGGGTAAATTTAATTTCAAACAAATGAAACTTTAATTTGAAGGTTGGTGTTAAACTCTTGGTTGAACATCAAAAGTCCGATAAATTCGAAGTCTAAACAAATAGAGGTTGCTGCGATTATCATTGGAATCGCTAACGCGTCTTTAACAAAGTTTGTCATAGACCATCACCATTGTAGGATTCGGCCGTTGTGTGATTTAACTGGTAGATGCTACAAACGACCACAATCAGTATAATACGAGCTCTACCAACGTGTTTGTTCAAGTCTAATTGACTTTTATACTAGAATCAATCATTGATGTTGCTTTGTAACATTGGATAAATCCGAATAATTAGAGACGTCGGGTGCTATGAATAATTTATCAATAATATGTATGCTTATATTGGTGACTTAACTTTAAAGTTTGACACGTTTATTAGATTCATGATGGATCGTAATCGATCTGTATATAAGTCCACATGGCACTTTTGCTATGCTTAATTGCTTGATTAATTCAGATACTTAATATTTATTGTTTAAACGTAAAGAATGAATACAAATATAAGAAGTGATATTACCTATTTATTTAATACTTAATATTATAAATTTATGTTGATAATCAACTGAAACATTTAAGTTGTTACTTATTAACATTCGGGCATTTATTAAAGTTTTATTTAGTTAAATTTATACATCACATGTTATTAGTTTACAAGAAACCTTTAACTTGTATTACATATTAGACACAATAAAACATTTATAACTACATATTAGATTTAATTTGAATTACGGGTGTGCAACTCAACAAAAGGCTAAACCATATCCGGTAAAAAAGTTTACTATGAGTAGTGCTTGTGTGAAATAAGTGATTAATTACGTAACGAGTTTTGGTAATTTTTTTGCGAACAAATGTAAAATAAATTTAAATGTTTTTAATTATTATGTCATACACGTCGCATGGGTAAATTAAATTTTCATACAAATGTAACATAAAGATATCTCTAAATATTACACGCACCATGTTAAATCACATACGGCACAAATCCTCTTGGTGAAGGATTTAGAAGCTTTTACGAGTACCCAACCGTATAGCACACGAATGGCAAGCAGCTAGGCTGCATGCTTGTTATTTATAAATGTTTTAACATAGATGTTACATGGACACGTAAAAATAAAATCGATTGGAAGCAAATACACACGCTAGCTTAAGCAGAAGGAACAACCACTTAAGCTTCTTTATTACAACGAGTAAAACAACGTACACATGCGGCAAGTAATTTGATTGGCACATACTAGTTAGGGTTTAAGTATGACGCCAACGGAGTCGACTAAATCACCACACCTTCCATGGAATCCAACAATCTTTCCTTCAGTTACAGGAAGGGAGAAATCAACCCCAGCGTATTTTCCATATCCGCCGTACGTATTTCTGTTGGTCACGAAAGTCAATGATGTAACCACGGTAAGGTCACCATACTCTCCGAATCTCCCGCTGATCTTTTGGAGCTCCTCATCATGAGCAAAATGAATCTAATCGATTACGCACACATTATATACAGTATATGCTATGTATTTGTTGACGTAGCTTGAAAACACATCGCATTAACTATTTCATTTATAGTATAAAAAAACAAAAACAAACAAACGTAATCCATCGGTCTCACCTCATGCGCGGTGCCATCTTCACCACCATAGGTATCACTACGGTGGGTGCTACCGCTTGCATCCTTATAAGTAAAGCGGACGGCATTAACAACATCTCCAGAATTGATTTTGATCGCGGTAATCTTTCCATCGGTTGTGAATTCCCAGGGATCTCCACCGTTACCACCCCATGGTCCTACCTGTACCATCTTCTTTTCCGCCTGCGCACAATAAGAATTAACTTATTTTATAAAGTCAAGCATTTATTACATTTACTAATAATATATTCACAGCCGATTGTGTACCATTTTTCACTTTATCAAAGTTTTGAGACGAAGCTAGCTAAGGAATTTGATCGAAGGGATGTTGTATGGTAGCCATAACACATACATACATGTTTATATAGACATGAGCTACCAAATCACCTAAGGGTTGTTAGAATAGAATAATATAGTTTTCAAATTTAGATCCGATTCATCATCTTGGGTACGTAAGCGTATGCCCATCACGAATAGTTCTTTCTTTATTTATGTTATTCGGTCAATTAGTAACTTGATTTGTATAAGTGGACTTTTTATCGGTTTATTAATTACATTAATACATGACTATTAGGGAATGAGTTGGTAGAATAATATAATTTAAGAGAATAAGTAATAATTCGATTAATATTTTTAATTGGTGTTGACATAAATCTATATGTGAGAGATATCCGGTTTGCTTTAAGATATCTATAATTTATTCATTTAAGTAATTCTTGTATTAGCTTAACATAGTGATTAGACTTAGTCTATACATTAAAAAATTTACATATCATTATAATTAAGATGATTTAACAAAATACACTTTATTCAATAACCTTTAGTAAAATGGAAAAATTAAAGAGTAGTATATAATAGGATTTAGGATTTTTAAATTGGTGTTGACATATCTTCATATGAGACCTCGAGTGTGTGTTTAGATGTCATTTAGTGATATGTTTAGCGAAATAATTTAGTGGGAACTTCAAGTTATTTAAATTAGTTTTGAAAAAATAAAATAAAAGTATAGTAGATTTATTTACATTTGAAAGTTATATGAATACATTTAAGTGATAAAGTTAAAAAAAATTGCATACATCATTTTTTTTTAGTTTAATGTGTTATGAATACTCAAATATATGTGCGCTTATATCGGTGTCTTAATTAACGTTTGATTTGTTTCGTTTGAGTCGACTCATGGTGGAATCGGTAATCAACTGTATGTTGCTATCGATCTTTATATTTAGTATTCATGTTTGAAATGTGAACTATGAATACATAGATTAGTATCTTTAATACATGTTTTTTGATTACCTAATATAATGCATTTAGGCTAATAATGAACCAATCCATTCAATTGTTACTATTAACAATTTTGTATTTATTAAAATTTGTTTTGTTAATTGTAAATGTGACAAGGTCTAGTTTTAATATTTTACTAAAGTTGTTAGTAGTTTACGAAAATCCTTACATATTAAAAACCATAAAACCTTTAGAGCTGTGTATTAGATTTAATATAAATTAACGGGTGTACAAATCAACAACAAGCTAAACCATATCCTATTTAAAGTTGACTAATAATATTGCTTGTGTTAATTAAGCGTTAATATTACATCACTAGTTTGGGTAAATTTAATTTCAAACAAATGAAACTTTAATTTTAAGGTTGGTGTTAAACTCTTGGTTGAACATCAAAAGTCCGATAAATTCGAAGTCTAAACAAATAGAGGTTGTTGCGATTATGATTGGAATCGCTAACGCGTCTTTAACAAAGTTTGTCATAGACCATCACCATTGTAGGATTCGGCCGTTGTGTGATTTAACTGGTAGATGCTACAAACGACCACAATCAGTATAATACGAGCTCTACCAACGTGTTTGTTCAAGTCTAATTGACTTTTATACTAGAATCAATCATTGATGTTGCTTTGTAACATTGGATAAATCCGAATAATTAGAGACGTCGGGTGCTATGAATAATTTATCAATAATATGTATGCTTATATTGGTGACTTAACTTTAAAGTTTGACACGTTTATTAGATTCATGATGGATCGTAATCGATCTGTATATAAGTCCACATGGCACTTTTGCTATGCTTAATTGCTTGATTAATTCAGATACTTAATATTTATTGTTTAAACGTAAAGAATGAATACATATATAAGAAGTGATATTACCTATTTATTTAATACTTAATATTATAAATTTATGTTGATAATCAACTGAAACATTTAAGTTGTTACTTATTAACATTCGGGCATTTATTAAAGTTTTATTTAGTTAAATTTATACATCACATGTTATTAGTTTACAAGAAACCTTTAACTTGTATTACATATTAGACACAATAAAACATTTATAACTACATATTAGATTTAATTTGAATTACGGGTGTGCAACTCAACAAAAGGCTAAACCATATCCGGTAAAAAAGTTTACTATGAGTAGTGCTTGTGTGAAATAAGTGATTAATTACGTAACGAGTTTTGGTAAATTTTTTTGCGAACAAATGTAAAATAAATTTAAATGTTTTTAATTATTATGTCATACACGTCGCATGGGTAAATTAAATTTTCATACAAATGTAACATAAAGATATCTCTAAATATTACACGCACCATGTTAAATCACATACGGCACAAATCCTCTTGGTGAAGGATTTAGAAGCTTTTACGAGTACCCAACCGTATAGCACACGAATGGCAAGCAGCTAGGCTGCATGCTTGTTATTTATAAATGTTTTAACATAGATGTTACATGGACACGTAAAAATAAAATCGATTGGAAGCAAATACACACGCTAGCTTAAGCAGAAGGAACAACCACTTAAGCTTCTTTATTACAACGAGTAAAACAACGTACACATGCGGCAAGTAATTTGATTGGCACATACTAGTTAGGGTTTAAGTATGACGCCAACGGAGTCGACTAAATCACCACACCTTCCATGGAATCCAACAATCTTTCCTTCAGTTACAGGAAGGGAGAAATCAACCCCAGCGTATTTTCCATATCCGCCGTACGTATTTCTGTTGGTCACGAAAGTCAATGATGTAACCACGGTAAGGTCACCATACTCTCCGAATCTCCCGCTGATCTTTTGGAGCTCCTCATCATGAGCAAAATGAATCTAATCGATTACGCACACATTATATACAGTATATGCTATGTATTTGTTGACGTAGCTTGAAAACACATCGCATTAACTATTTCATTTATAGTATAAAAAAACAAAAACAAACAAACGTAATCCATCGGTCTCACCTCATGCGCGGTGCCATCTTCACCACCATAGGTATCACTACGGTGGGTGCTACCGCTTGCATCCTTATAAGTAAAGCGGACGGCATTAACAACATCTCCAGAATTGATTTTGATCGCGGTAATCTTTCCATCGGTTGTGAATTCCCAGGGATCTCCACCGTTACCACCCCATGGTCCTACCTGTACCATCTTCTTTTCCGCCTGCGCACAATAAGAATTAACTTATTTTATAAAGTCAAGCATTTATTACATTTACTAATAATATATTCACAGCCGATTGTGTACCATTTTTCACTTTATCAAAGTTTTGAGACGAAGCTAGCTAAGGAATTTGATCGAAGGGATGTTGTATGGTAGCCATAACACATACATACATGTTTATATAGACATGAGCTACCAAATCACCTAAGGGTTGTTAGAATAGAATAATATAGTTTTCAAATTTAGATCCGATTCATCATCTTGGGTACGTAAGCGTATGCCCATCACGAATAGTTCTTTCTTTATTTATGTTATTCGGTCAATTAGTAACTTGATTTGTATAAGTGGATTATCGGTTTTTATTATTTACTTATAATTACAATAATACTGACTATTAGGGAATGAGTTGGTAGAATACTATAATTTAAGAGAATCGTAATATTGCTTAATAATTATTTTTAATTGGTGTTGACATAAATCTATATGTGAGAGATATCCGGTTTGCTTTAGTATCTATAATTTATTCATTTAAGTAATTCTTGTATTAGCTTAACATAGTGATTAGACTTAGTCTATACTTAAAAAATTTACATATCATTATAATTAAGATGATTTAACAAAATACACTTTATTCAATAACCCTTTATTAAACATGGAAAAATTAAAGAGTAGTATATAATAGGATTTAGGATTTTTAATTGGTGTTGACATATCTTCATATGAGACCTCGAGTGTGTTGTTTAGATGTCATTTAGTGTTATGTTTTAGCGAAATAATTTAGTGGGAACTTCAAGTTATTTAAATTAGTTTTGAACAAATAAATAAAAGTAATAGATTTTATTTACATTTGAAAGTTATTGATACATTTTCATGATTAGAAGTTAAAAAAAATTGCATACATCATTTTTCTTAGTTTTAATGTGTTATGAATACTCAAATATGTGCGCTTATTCGGTGTCTTAATTAATGTTTGATTTGTTTCGTTTGAGTGACTCACTGGTGGAAATCGGTAATCAACTGTATTTGCTATCGATCTTTATATTTGTATTCATGTTTGAAATGTGAACGATGAATACATAGATTAGTAAATCTTTATACATGTTTTATGTTAAATCACATACGGCACAAATCCTCTTGGTGAAGGATTTAGAAGCTTTACGAGTACCCAACCGTATAGCACACGAATGGCAAGCAGCTAGGCTGCATGCTTGTTATTTATAAATGTTTTAACATAGATGTTACATGGACACGTAAAAATAAAATCGATGGAAGCAAATACACACGCTAGCTTAAGCAGAAGGAACAACCACTTAAGCTTCTTTATTACAACGAGTTAAAACAACGTACACATGCGGCAAGTAATTTGATTGGCACATACTAGTTAGGGTTTAAGTATGACGCCAACGGAGTCGACTAAATCACCACACCTTCCATGGAATCCAACAATCTTCCTTCAGTTACAGGAAGGGAGAAATCAACCCCAGCGTATTTTCCATATCCGCGCGTACGTATTTCTGTGGTCACGAAAGTCAATGATGTACACACGGTAAGGGTCACCATACTCTCCGAATCTCCCGCTGATCTTTTGGAGCTCCTCATCATGAGCAAAATGAATCTAATCGATTACGCACACATTATATACAGTATATGCATGTATTGTTGACGTAGCTGAAAACACATCGCATTAACTATTTCATTTATAGTATAAAAAAACAAAAACAAACAAACGTAATCCATCGGTCTCACCTCATGCGCCGGTGCCATCTTCACCACCATAGGTATCACTACGGTGGGGTGCCCGCTTGCATCCTTATAAGTAAAGCGGGACGGCATTAACAACATCTCCAGATTGATTTTGATCGCTCGGTAATTTCCATCGGTTGTGAATTCCCAGGGATCTCCACCGACCACCCTGGTCCTACCGTTACCATCTTCTTTTCGCCTGCGCACAATAAGAATTAACTTATTTTATAAAGTCAAGCATTTATTACATTACTAATAATATTTCACAGCCCGATTGTGTACCATTTTTCACTTTATCAAAGTTTTGAGACGAAGCTAGCTAAGGAATTTGATCGAAGGGATGTTGTATGGTAGCCATAACACATACATACATGTTTATATAGACATGAGCTACCAAATCACCTAAGGGTTGTTAGAATAGAATAATATAGTTTTCAAATTTAGATCCGATTCATCATCTTGGGTACGTAAGCGTATGCCCATCACGAATAGTTCTTTCTTATTATGTTATTCGGTCAATTAGTAATTGATTGTATAAGTGGACTTTTATCCGTTTTTTAATTACAATTAATACATGACTATTAGGGAATGAGTCGGTAGAATAATATAATTTAAGAGAATAAGTAACGATTTGTAAGGTTTTGTTGACATAAATCTATATGTGAGAGATCCTCGTTTGCCTTTAAAACTATAATTTCATGTAAGTTCATAAACATAGTGATTCGAGCAGCTAGGCTGCATGCTTGTTATTTATAAATGTTTTAACATAGATGTTACATGGACACGTAAAAATAAATCGATTGGAAGCAAATACACACGCTAGCTTAAGCAGAAGGAACAACCACTTAAGCTTCTTTATTACAACGAGTAAAACAACGTACACATGCGGCAAGTAATTTGATTGGCACATACTAGTTAGGGTTTAAGTATGACGCCAACGGAGTCGACTAAATCACCACACCTTCCATGGAATCCAACAATCTTTCCTTCAGTTACAGGAAGGGAGAAATCAACCCCAGCGTATTTCCATATCCGCCGTACGTATTTCTGTTGGTCACGAAAGTCAATGATGTAACCACGGTAAGGTCACCATACTCTCCGAATCTCCCGCTGATCTTTTGGAGCTCCTCATCATGAGCAAAATGAATCTAATCGATTACGCACACATTATATCAGTATATGCTATGTATTTTTGACGTAGCTTGAAAACACATCGCATTAACTATTTCATTAGTAGTATAAAAAAAACAAAAAACAAACAAACGTAATCCATCGGTCTCACCTCATGCGCGGTGCCATCTTCACCACCATAGGATCACTACGGTGGGTGCTACCGCTTGCATCCTTATAAGTAAAGCGGACGGCATTAACAACATCTCCAGAATTGATTTTGATCGCAGTAATCTTCCATCGGTTGTGAATTCCCAGGGATCTCCACCGTTACCACCCCCTGGTCCTACCTGTACCCTCTTCTTTTCCGCCTGCGCACAATAAGAATTAACTTATTTTTTAAAGTCAAGCATTTATTACATTTATAATAATATATTCACAGCCGATTGTGTACCATTTTTCACTTTATCAAAGTTTTGAGACTGAGCTCGCTAAGCTAGGAATTTGATCGAAGGGATGTTGTATGGTAGCCCATAACACATACATACATGTTTATATAGACATGAGCTACCAATCACCTAAGGGTTGTTAGAATAGAATAATATAGTTTTCAATTTTAGATCCGATTCATCATCTTGGGTACGTAAGCGTATGCCCATCACGAATTTTCTTTCTTTATTTATGTTACTCGGTTCAATTAGTAACTTGATTTGTATAAGTGGACTTTTTATCGGTTTATTAATTACAATTAAATACATGGACTATTAGGGAATGAGGTTGGTAGTTTGCTTTAAGATATCTATAATTTATTCATTTAAGTAATTCTTGTATTAGCTTAACATAGTGATTAGACTTAGTCTATACATTAAAAATTTACATATCATTATAATTAAGATAATTTAACAAATACACACTTTATTCAATAACCCTTTAAGTAAAATGAAAAATTAAAGAGTAGTATATAATAGGATTTAGGATTTTTAAATTGGTGTTGACATATCTTCATATGAGACCTCGAGTGTGTGTTTAGATGTCATTTAGTGAATGTTTAGCGAAATAATTTAGTGGGAACTTCAAGTTATTTAAATTAGTTTTGAAAAAATAAAATAAAAGTATAGTAGATTTATTTACATTTGAAAGTTATATGAATACATTTAAGTGATAGAAGTTAAAAAAAATTGCATACATCATTTTTCTTTTAGTTTAATGTGTTATGAATACTCAAATATATGTGCGCTTATATCGGTGTCTTAATTAACGTTTGATTTGTTTCGTTTGAGTCGACTCATGGTTGAATCGGTAATCAACTGTATGTTGCTATCGATCTTTATATTTAGTATTCATGTTTGAAATGTGAACTATGAATACATAGATTAGTATCTTTAATACATGTTTTTTGATTACCTAATATAATGCATTTAGGCTAATAATGAACCAATCCATTCAATTGTTACTATTAACAATTTTGTATTTATTAAATTTTGTTTTGTTAATTGTAATGTGACAAGGTCTAGTTTTAATATTTTACTAAAGTTGTTAGTAGTTTACGAAAATCCTTACATATTATAAACCATAAAACCTTTAGAGCTGTGTATTAGATTTAATATAAATTAACGGGTGTACAAATCAACAACAAGCTAAACCATATCCTATTTAAAGTTGACTAATAATATTGCTTGTGTTAATTAAGCGTTAATATTACATCACTAGTTTGGGTAAATTTAATTTCAAACAAATGAAACTTTAATTTTAAGGTTGGTGTTAAACTCTTGTTGAACATCAAAGTCCGATAAATTCAATCTAAACAAATAGAGGTTGTTGCGATTATGATTGGAATCGCTAACGCGTCTTTAACAAAGTTGGTCATAGACCATCACCATTGTAGGATTCGGCCGTTGTGTGATTTAACTGGTAGATGCTACAACGACCACAATCAGTATAATACGAGCTCTACCAACGTGTTTGTTCAAGCCTAATTGACTTTTATACTAGAATCAATCATTGATGTTGCTTTGTAACATTGGATAAATCCGAATAATAGAGACGCCGGGTGCTATGAATAATTATCAATAATATGTATGCTTATATCGGTGACTTAACTTTAAAGTTTGACACGTTAATTAGATTCATGATGGATCGTAATCGATCTATATATATAAGTCCACATGGCACTTTTGCTATGCCTAATTGCTTGATTAATTCAGATACTTAATATTTATTGTTTAAACGTAAAGAATGAATACATATATAAGAAGTGATATTACCTATTTATTTAATACTTAATATTATAAATTTATGTTGATAATCAACTGAAACATTTAAGTTGTTACTTATTAACATTCGGGCATTTATTAAAGTTTTATTTAGTTAAAATTATACATCACATGTTATTAGTTTACAAGAAACCTTTAACTTGTATTACATATTAGACACAATAAAACATTTATAACTACATATTAGATTTAATTTGAATTACGGGTGTGCAACTCAACAAAAGGCTAAACCATATCCGGAAAAAGTTTACTATGAGTAGTGCTTGTGTGAAATAAGTGATTAATTACGTAACGAGTTTTTGGTAAATTTTTTGCGAACAAATGTAAATAAATTTAAATGTTTTTTAATTATTTTGTCATACACGTCGCATGAGTAAATAAATTTTCATACAAATGTAACATAAAGATATCTCTAAATATTACACGCACCATGTTAAATCACATATGGCACAAATCCTCTTGGTGAAGGATTTAGAAGCTTTTACGAGTACCCAACCGTATAGCACACGAATGGCAAGCAGCTAGGCTGCATGCTTGTTATTTATAAATGTTTTAACATAGATGTTACATGGACACGTAAAAATAAAATCGATTGGAAGCAATACACACGCTAGCTTAAGCAGAAGGAACAACCACTAAACTTCTTTATTACAACGAGTAAAACACGTACACATGCGGCAAGTAATTTGTTGGCACATACTAGTTAGGGTTTAAGTATGACGCCAACGGAGTCGACTAAATCACCACACCTTCCATGGAATCCACACATTTTCCTTCAGTTACAGGAAGGGAGAAAAACCCAGTGTATTTTCCATATCCGCCGTACGGGACGCCTGTTGGTCACGAAAGTCAATTATGTAACCACGGTAAGTCACCATACTCGCCGAATCTCCCGCTGATCTTTGGAGCTCCTCATACATGAGCAAAATGAATCTCATCGATTAACACACATTATATACAGTAATATGCTATGATTTGTTGACGTAGCGTGAAACACATCCGCATTACTAGGTCATTATAGTATAAAAAAAGCCAAAAACAAACAACGTAATCCATCGGTCTCACCTCATGTGCGGTGCCAATCTTCACCACCATAGGTATCACTACGGTGGGTGCTATACCGCTTGCATCCTTATAAGTAACGCGGACGCAATTAACAACATCTCCAGAATTGATTTGCGTTCACACATCATACGTACATACAGATAATAACATTATTATCCTCATCATTTTGTTCATTACATTCATAATTCATCATTATCTTTCACTTCTTTCTAGATCCTGTCAGACTTTACCCTCTTCGTGGCACACAGCCCCGATACTGAGGTCGACTGACAAGGATCCCATTTCATACGTTATTAGGATCATTCATTGGCGTTCATTTCATACATTCATTCTTTCATTCATTTCTTGCTCATTACTCTTCATTACTCGAATCTTATCTCATGCAATATCCCCGACTCATGCTCGAAAGCTGATGTTGTGCCGGGACCCGCTCACAAGTCCCCGACTCATGTCCGAAGACTGAACAAACACCGGGGATACGCGACAAAGATCCCATATGAGTCAATCACAGGGATTGAACTCCATCGAGTCTGTTGCAACACAAAGTTGCTCACCTCATCATCTCGTCTCATGCACTATCCCCGACTCATGTCCGAAGACTGATACTGTGCCGGGGCCGAATAAACAAACCCCCGACTCATGTCCGAAGACTGACACAGCACGGGATACGCGACACGGATCTCATCATCCGTAACTTCATCATATGCAATACTCCCGACTCATGTCCGAAGACTGATACTGTACGGGCCTGCTCACAAACCCCGACTCATGTCCGAAGACTGGCACAGTACCGGAGTACGCAAACAAGAACCTCTTCCGAGTCTTTGCGACACAGAGTCGCTCACCTCATACATATGCTTGCAAGCCTTTCGTTCGTTATTCATTCATAAGTCATTCATTCATTCATTTATTAATGCATGCATTCATTCATTACGTTCCTCTTTCATTATCTTTCACTTTACGTTACATAATGCTTTCTTTACATTCATTAACGTTCAACGCAAAGCCAAAGAAAGATAAACATACCAAGCAAGGAACATAAACATAAACATAAACATACAACATCATCACAACATACGCATCAATCATAAATCACGTCACGCACATCATACATACTACGATCACACACATCGCCGTGCCTAACATGACACATAACATCATGCATATTACCATCATCTCCATCATGCATATTACCATCATCTCCATCAACATCCACATCATAAGCTCATCATCCTACGTTACCTTATACCGTCCATGCCCTTCACATCGTCGAGTAATTCCATCTCGGTTATCATTTCTGAACACTTAAGCGAATGGGCATCTATGCGAATGGACCCTATGCGAATGGACTATGGGCGAATGGACCTCTATGCGAATGGACTCCCAGTCGCATAGCTTTCATGCGTATGGCCTCCAGTCGCATGACTTCAGGCGTATAGGCTTCAGTCGCATACTCTTCATGCGAATGAACCTCAGTCGCATGGCCTCCAGGCGCATGGTCTTCAGTCGCATAACCTCCGTGCGAATGAGCCTCAGTCGCACCATCCCTCAATCGCATGGCTCTCAAGCACATGAACTCCAATCGCATGACCATCATGCGTATGGACCTCAGTCGCATAGCAAACGTGCGTATGGACCTCAGTCGCACTTCAATCGGCCGAATGGCCTCCAGTCGCCCTCCAGTCGGTCGCCTAGCCCTAGTTGGTGCAGAGTGCAGTTTGCTCGACTGCAGCCGCGGGTTTTCAACCCCCAACCCCTTCCAAACCTCTTTTAAGCTCAAATCAACCATCCTAATCCTTAGGGAAACATACCACGACCTCATACAAGCATAACCAAGCAAGAAATCGAGCCTCTAACGCATCATACACATACATACATGCATCAAAACGGGTCTTTACCCAAAAACTCGAAATAGGTTTTTGGACGTGTTCCAGCCCCAAAATCAGTTGAAAATGTGTAAAAGAGGGGTCCTAGAACTCACCTTAACGATCCCGTCGAATAGAGCTTCGATTTGACTCGCTCCACGTCGATTTTGGCTACTCGAACCAACCCGGGCCAACACTTCTTCTCTTTTCTCTTCTTTCTCTCTTCTCCTCTCTAGGCTGAAAATGGGGAGAATGGGAGTGCCTCCTCCCTTTTATACTCCCTGGCCTCGAAGTTCCTCTCGTTGACGGGTTTGGTCCCTCGACTTTGGACATTATTTCTTTTTCTTCTCTCGTTGGCTACGAAGGAAATTTCCGGGTGTTACAAGTCCACCCCCCTTAAATAGGTTTCGTCCCCGAAACCTGTTGTTCCTTGCACCATTGCTTGGAAATTCTGTCTCATCTCTTTTCCAGTCTCTCACCTGGAGTTCAATCGCTCTACGTCGTTTATCACATTCGACTTCTGGTTATCTCTGACTACTTCCCTCAAAACTGTGATCCTTCCGGGCTTCTCAGTCGTAGCCTCAGTCGCCTCAATATTTCCCAAACGTCGTTTGGTGCTCAGCTTTCACTTGTAGACAAGTAAAGCATTTACTCACTTACTCCATCATATCACGCTCTGTACCTGGCCACCAATAATCCTTACTCGCGATCCGATATATCTGTCGGCTGAGATATTGGTATATCCACACACCTTACATCGGCCAAATAGACGATACGTCTACACCTCATGGATTGCTAACTCTTTCACCTCATGATGTACGCCTATCCACTCAAGTCTGCCCTGAACGGTCTAGCAAGAACAAACGTTTTCTCAATTCTATCCCACAATCCTCTAGGGCATCTAGGTAACCTAGCGGATTTATTAACAACAATCTACATCGAAGGACTCATCGATGTTCCTTCTCCTAACATGCCACATTCTACATAAAGCAGTAGGAACGAGACTACTACTATCATCGCATTCAAATCAGAGATGCACAAATTTTAAATTACCAGAAACGTACCTGACGTCGAGTCGAAGTCCGCTCTAGCCTCCTCTCGGTCATGGCAAAAGCTCTAACCTTCACCCTCTGTTCCCTTTCCTCGCACTGGAGCCTCCTGCCCTCGGCTTCTTACAATCCCTGCTCATGTGTCCAGTCTCGCCGCAGTCGTAGCACTTAGCCGTGCGGCAATCCCTCGCCCTGTGGCCTTCCTTCCCACACTGGAAACAGACGTTCAGTCCCCACTTGCATTCCCCTTCATGGTCTCTACCACACTTTCTGCATGCTCCTCCCTTCCTTTCTATTCTCTTTCGATCGTCATCCCTCGACGTCGTACCTTCATACACCAATCCATCCTCATTGTCTCGCCTTCCCTTACCTTTCTTAACATAGGCTCTTCATCCCCTTCATCTATCACCGCCATCGCCCGCTCGTCGTACAACCTTCCCGCCAGGTCAACTGCTGTGACCTAAACGTGCTCGGTCGAGCAGCGATCATGTGCCTGCGGATGTCCGTCGGCAAGCCCTGAATATACCTCTTGATCTTTCGCGACAGGGGTGTCACCTGATCCGGCACCAGTCGTGCCATTTCGTTGAACTTCGTGGTGTATTGTTGATGCGTCATTGTTCCCGCTTCTAGCATCAGGAACTCTCTTTCAACTTTATCCATCTCTCGGTGAGGACAGAACTCCTCAATCACCAACCTCTTCAACTCTGACCATCTCATCCTTCCGATAGCCCTGCTCCCCTCAACTTGGACTATGTTGTCCCACCAGCACAAAGCTGAGTCCACGAAAGAGTGGGTAGCAAACTTTACTTTCTGATCCTCTCGACACTCGCTGATATTTAAAACAGCTTCCATCTCCCTCACCCACGGTGAGCAGCAGCAGCAGTGCCATTACCATCAAAAGTAGGGGGTTTGCATCGCTGAAACGCCCCATAGTTACAGCCTCGTGCCGCCTCCGGCGCAGGCTCTTCCTCTTCTTCTTCCTCTTCGTCATCGGAGAGAACCCTTTCAGTCTCGGGTCGTCTCCTTTCACCCGAAGGTCTACCCCTTTCCTTTCTCTCCTCTTCTCTAACATTCTTTATCACTTCGGTCACTACAGACGGTAGGATTGTCTGCAAGACCTGATGCACTTCTTCCACGACCGCCTCTCTCATCGAGGCCCTCTGATTAGCATTCTCATCACCGCCCTCAGGATGAGGGGTCACAGGTTCCTCGTGAACTACCCTTTCGGCCCTTGCCCTTCCTCTTGTGACCCGTGGTTCAGCACCACGTCCACCGTCACCTCCACCACGAGAAGCTTTCGAAGATCTTCCACCAGCCATCCTCTAAACACACTGAAAGATTCAAACACTAACACGGTCATTCAAGGAACAGCTCAGTTTATGTCAAGTATAGTAAGTCCCTAATTACAGTGGCCAATTGTGATTAGCCACTTACTTTACTCTTCATACTCCGAGCATTACCTATCCTGACTACATCAGTATCTAAATCTACCAGCAACACATAAACCATATAACATGCGCACGTAAAACCGGTTAACTTTACAAAAACATACCTGATGGCACGCAGCTACTCAGATTGGCATCCCATTTCCTTTCCGTCCCATTCTCAGTTTAAGATTAGGTTTTTAAAAATATTTACCCAATTCACTTAAACTTTGGCTCTGATACCAACTTGTAAGGCCCCGTTCCCGGGACGCCTACAGTTGGTCATTCATCGCACTCAAAACATATATTTACATTTTCTTTTCATAAATAGTTGCAGCGGAAACATTAAAAACATAATTTCATTTCATCAAAATACTTTTGCACAATGGTACAATCATCTTTTTAACAATTTCATGATACATTTATTATAAAATCATTAAACATAAAGATGCCATCCAAAATACGCTGAGTAGCCGCCCCGTGCCATCCTCAGCAACATACCTGCCAACTGGAAACACATCAAAGTCAGCGTTGCTGAGTGAGTTCTAGTTTTATATAAAACTTACTTTTCTTTCGTAAAACCGTTCTTTACTTTCTTTAATAAAAACATTCGTTACATACATGCGTTCACACATCATACGTACATACAGATAATAACATTATTATCCTCATCATTTTGTTCATTACATTCATAATTCATCATTATCTTTCACTTCTTTCTAGATCCTGTCAGACTTTACCCTCTTCGTGGCACACAGCCCCGATTACTGAGGTCGACTGACAAGGATCCCATTTCATACGTTATTAGGATCATTCATTGGCGTTCATTTCATACATTCATTCTTTCATTCATTTCTTGCTCATTACTCTTCATTACTCGAATCTTATCTCATGCAATATCCCCGACTCATGCTCGAAAGCTGATGTTGTGCCGGGACCCGCTCACAAGTCCCCGACTCATGTCCGAAGACTGACACAACACCGGGATACGCGACAAAGATCCCATATGAGTCAATCACAGGGATTGAACTCCATCCGAGTCTGTTGCAACACAAAGTTGCTCACCTCATCATCTCGTCTCATGCACTATCCCCGACTCATGTCCGAAGACTGATACTGTGCCGGGGCCGAATAAACAAACCCCCGACTCATGTCCGAAGACTGACACAGCACCGGGATACGCGACACGGATCTCATCATCCGTAACTTTCATCATATGCAATACTCCCGACTCATGTCCGAAGACTGATACTGTACCGGGGCCTGCTCACAAACCCCCGACTCATGTCCGAAGACTGGCACAGTACCGGAGTACGCAACAAGAACCTCTTCCGAGTCTTTTGCGACACAGAGTCGCTCACCTCATACATATGCTTGCAAGCCTTTCGTTCGTTCATTCATTAAGTCATTCATTCATTCATTTATTAATGCATGCATTCATTCATTACGTTCCTCTTTTCATTATCTTTCACTTTACGTTACATAATGCTTTCTTTACATTCATTAACGTTCAACGCAAAGCCAAAGAAAGATAAACATACCAAGCAAGGAACATAAACATAAACATAAAACATACACATCATCACACATACGCATCAATCATAAATCACGTCACGCACATCATACATACTACGCATCACACACATCGCCGTGCCTAACATGACACATAACATCATGCATATTACCATCATCTCCATCAACATCCACATCATAAGCTCATCATCCTACGTTACCTTATACCGTCCATGCCCTTCACATCGTCGAGTAATTCCATCTCGGTTATCATTTCTGAACACTTAAGCGAATGGGCATCTATGCGAATGGACCCTATGCGAATGGACTATGGGCGAATGGACCTCTATGCGAATGGACTCCCAGTCGCATAGCTTTCATGCGTATGGCCTCCAGTCGCATGACTTCAGGCGTATAGGCTTCAATCGCATACTCTTCATGCGAATGAACCTCAGTCGCATGGCCTCCAGGCGCATGGTCTTCAGTCGCATAACCTCCGTGCGAATGAGCCTCAGTCGCACCATCCCTCAATCGCATGGCTCTCAAGCACATGAACTCCAATCGCATGACCATCATGCGTATGGACCTCAGTCGCATAGCAAACGTGCGTATGGACCTCAGTCGCACTTCAATCGGCCGAATGGCCTCCAGTCGCCCTCCAGTCGGTCGCCTAGCCCTAGTTGGTGCAGAGTGCAGTTTGCTCGACTGCAGCCGCGGGTTTTCAACCCCCAACCCCTTCCAAACCTCTTTTAAGCTCAAATCAACCATCCTAATCCTTAGGGAAACATACCACGACCTCATACAAGCATAACCAAGCAAGAAATCGAGCCTCTAACGCATCATACACATACATACATGCATCAAAACGGGTCTTTACCCAAAAACTCGAAAATAGGTTTTTGGACGTGTTCCAGCCCCAAAATCAGTTGAAAATGTGTAAAAGAGGGGTCCTAGAACTCACCTTAACGATCCCGTCGAATAGAGCTTCGATTTGACTCGCTCCACGTCGATTTTGGCTACTCGAACCAACCCGGGCCAACACTTCTTCTCTTTTCTCTTCTTTCTCTCTTCTCTCCTCTAGGCTGAAAAATGGGGAGAATGGGAGTGCCTCCTCCCTTTTATACTCCCTGGCCTCGAAGTTCCTCTCGTTGACGGGTTTGGTCCCTCGACTTTGGACATTATTTCTTTTTTTCTCTCGTTGGCTACGAAGGAAATTTCCGGGTGTTACATGTATTTTCCATATTGTAAGGCCCCGTTCCCGGGACGCCTACAGTTGGTCATTCATCGCACTCAAAACATATATTTACATTTTCTTTTCATAAATAGTTGCAGCGGAAACATTAAAAACATAATTTCATTTCATCAAAATACTTTTGCACAATAGTACAATCATCTTTTTAACAATTTCATGATACATTTATTATAAAAGCATTAAACATAAAGATGCCATCCAAAATACGCTGAGTAGCCGCTCCGTGCCATCCTCAGCAACATACCTGCCAACTGGAAACACATCAAGTCAGCGTTGCTGAGTGAGTTCTAGTTTTATATAAAACTTACTTTTCTTTCGTAAAACCGTTCTTTACTTTCTTTAATAAAAACATTCGTTACATACATGCGTTCACACATCATACGTACATACAGATAATAACATTATTATCCTCATCATTTTGTTCATTACATTCATAATTCATCATTATCTTTCACTTCTTTCTAGATCCTGTCAGACTTTACCCTCTTCGTGGCACACAGCCCCGATTACTGAGGTCGACTGACAAGGATCCCATTTCATACGTTATTAGGATCATTCATTGGCGTTCATTTCATACATTCATTCTTTCATTCATTTCTTGCTCATTACTCTTCATTACTCGAATCTTATCTCATGCAATATCCCCGACTCATGCTCGAAAGCTGATGTTGTGCCGGGACCCGCTCACAAGTCCCCGACTCATGTCCGAAGACTGACACAACACCGGGATACGCGACAAAGATCCCATATGAGTCAATCACAGGAATTGAACTCCATCCGAGTCTGTTGCAACACAAAGTTGCTCACCTCATCATCTCGTCTCATGCACTATCCCCGACTCATGTCCGAAGACTGATACTGTGCCGGGGCCGAATAAACAAACCCCCGACTCATGTCCGAAGACTGACACAGCACCGGGATACGCGACACGGATCTCATCATCCGTAACTTTCATCATATGCAATACTCCCGACTCATGTCCGAAGACTGATACTGTACCGGGGCCTGCTCACAAACCCCCGACTCATGTCCGAAGACTGGCACAGTACCGGAGTACGCAACAAGAACCTCTTCCGAGTCTTTTGCGACACAGAGTCGCTCACCTCATACATATGCTTGCAAGCCTTTCGTTCGTTCATTCATTAAGTCATTCATTCATTCATTTATTAATGCATGCATTCATTCATTACGTTCCTCTTTTCATTATCTTTCACTTTACGTTACATAATACTTTCTTTACATTCATTAACGTTCAACGCAAAGCCAAAGAAAGATAAACATACCAAGCAAGGAACATAAACATAAACATAAACATACAACATCATCACACATACGCATCAATCATAAATCACATCACGCACATCATACATACTACGCATCACACACATCGCCGTGCCTAACATGACACATAACATCATGCATATTACCATCATCTCCATCAACATCCACATCATAAGCTCATCATCCTACGTTACCTTATACCGTCCATGCCCTTCACATCGTCGAGTTATTCCATCTCGGTTATCATTTCTGAACACTTAAGCGAATGGGCATCTATGCGAATGGACCCTATGCGAATGGACTATGGGCGAATGGACCTCTATGCGAATGGACTCCCAGTCGCATAGCTTTCATGCGTATGGCCTCCAGTCGCATGACTTCAGGCGTATAGGCTTCAGTCGCATACTCTTCATGCGAATGAACCTCAGTCGCATGGCCTCCAGGCGCATGGTCTTCAGTCGCATAACCTCCGTGCGAATGAGCCTCAGTCGCACCATCCCTCAATCGCATGGCTCTCAAGCACATGAACTCCAATCGCATGACCATCATGCGTATGGACCTCAGTCGCATAGCAAACGTGCGTATGGACCTCAGTCGCACTTCAATCGGCCGAATGGCCTCCAGTCGCCGCGCCCTCCAGTCGGTCGCCTAGCCCTAGTTGGTGCAGAGTGCAGTTTGCTCAACTGCAGCCGCGGGTTTTCAACCCCCAACCCCTTCCAAACCTCTTTTAAGCTCAAATCAACCATCCTAATCCTTAGGGAAACATACCACGACCTCATACAAGCATAACCAAGCAAGAAATCGAGCCTCTAACGCATCATACACATACATACATGCATCAAAACGGGTCTTTACCCAAAAACTCGAAAATAGGTTTTTGGACGTGTTCCAGCCCCAAAATCAGTTGAAAATGTGTGTAAAGAGGGGTCCTAGAACTCACCTTAACGATCCCGTCGAATAGAGCTTCGATTTGACTCGCTCCACGTCGATTTTGGCTACTCGAACCAACCCGGGCCAACACTTCTTCTCTTTTCTCTTCTTTCTCTCTTCTCCTCTCTAGGCTGAAAAGGGAGAATGGGAGTGCCTCCTCCCTTTTATACTCCCTGGCCTCGAAGTTCCTCTCGTTGACGGGTTTGGTCCCTCGACTTTGGACATTATTTCTTTTTCTTCTCTCGTTGGCTACGAAGGAAATTTCCGGGTGTTACACATATCCGCCGTACGTATTTCTGTTGGTCACGAAAGTCAATGATGTAACCACGGTAAGGTCACCATACTCTCCGAATCTCCCGCTGATCTTTTGGAGCTCCTCATCATGAGCAAAATGAATCTAATCGATTACGCACACATTATATACTGTATATGCTATGTATTTGTTGATGTAGCTTGAAAACACATCGCATTAACTATTTCATTTTATAGTAAAAAAACAAACAAACAAACGTAATCCATCGGTCTCACCTCATGCGCGGTGCCATCTTCACCACCATAGGTATCACTACGGTGGGGGCTACCGCTTGCATCCTTATAAGTAAAGCGGACGGCATTAACAACATCTCCAGAATTGATTTTGATCGCGGTAATCTTTCCATCGGTTGTGAATTCCCAGGGATCTCCACGTTACCACCCCATGGTCCTACATGTACCATCTTCTTTTCCGCCTGCGCAGAATAAGATTAACTTATTTATAAAGTCAATCATTTATTACATTTACTAATAATATATCACAGCCGATTGTGTACCATTTTTCACTTTATCAAGTTTTGAGACGAAGCTAGCTAAGGAATTGATCGAAGGGATGTTGTATGGTAGCCATCACATACATACATGTTATATAGCATGAGCCAAATACAGATTATAGTATTCGTAATCCATCGGTCTCACCTCATGCGGTGCCATCTTCCCACCATAGGTATCACTACGGGTATGCATCCTTATAAGTAAAGCGGACGGCATTAACAACACTCCAGAATTGATTTTGATCGCAATCTTTCCACTGAATTCCAGGGATCTCCACCGTTACCACCCATGTCCTATGTACCATCTCTTTCGCCTGCGCAGAATAAGATTTAACTTATTTTATAAAGTCAATCATTTATTACATTTACTAATAATATATTCACAGCCGATTGTGTACCATTTTTCACTTTATCAAAGTTTTGAGACGAAGCTAGCTAAGGAATTTGATCGAAGGGATGTTGTATGGTAGCCATAACACATACATACATGTTATATAGACATGAGCTACCAAATCACCTAAGGGTTGTTAGAATAGAATAATATAGTTTTCAAATTTAGATCCGATTCATCATCTTGGGTACGTAAGCGTATGCCCATCACGAATAGGTCTTTCTTTATTTATGTTATTCGGTCAATTAGTAACTTGATTTGTATAATTGGACTTTTTATCAGTTAATTAATTACAATTAATACATGACTATTAGGGAATGAGTTGGTAGAATAATATAATTTAATAGAATAAGTAATAATTTGTAAGGCCCCGTTTCCGGGACGCTTACAGTTGGATCCTCATCGCACATAAAACATATAATTGCATTTATAGTTCATAAAACGTTGCAGCGGAAACATTAAACATCAATTTATCATAAAAACTTTTGCAACAAAATACATCGTTGTTCAATTACAAGATATGTGTTTAATTACAATACAAAAGCATTATGAATATGGATGCCATCCAAAATAAGCTGAGTAGTCGCCCCGTGCCATCCTCAGCAACAATACCTGCCAACTGGAAACACATAAAAGTCAGCGTTGCTGAGTGAGTTCTAGTTGTATAATAAAACATACTTTACTTTCTTTTAAAACCATTCGTTACTTTTGCATGATCACATATCATACGTACACATAGATAATATCTTTATTATCTTCTTCATTCATCCATTCATTCGTTCATTATAACTTTACTTGCGCATCGGATATCTTCCGTACCAATACCATATGCTACACCCCGAACCATTTAGCTACTGGGCCGAAGTCAATAAATGAACAGCTGAGCGTATGCCACAGTACTAGAGGTAAGCGGTAGAGGTTCTACATAAATGGTCGATCACAAAGAAGGACCCGATATCCGATACATGCAAGACTTTTTATTTCTTTCCACTTTACGTTACATAATACTTCATTTCATTCATTATCATAACACGTAAAGCCACAGGAAAGATAAACATACATCATACTAAGGAACATTAACATGCACCAACATCACGTCATACAGGGCAACATCATACATACATCACATCACATACATCATACATACTATGCATCACACGCACCGCCATGCCTAACATCATACATAACGTCATACATAATATCATCATCAACATGCCCGACATAGCGTCAACGGCCTCAAAAGCCAACTTACACAAGCCTATGGGAACCTCCCGAGTCAAAACCCATAACTGCACTTTCCCTCGAAAGTCAAAGATAAACCATTTTTCTTTCAGGCGTATGAACCCTACTTGGGCGTATGGACACCCTCCAGTCGCATGGCCTTCTGGGCGACTGAACACTTAGGCGAATGGACATCAGGCGAATGGACCCTATGCGAATGGACTATGGGCGAATGGACATCTATGCGAATGGACTCTCAGTCGCATAACTTTCATGCGTATGGCCTTCAGTCGCATGACTTCAGGCGCATTGGCTTCAGTCGCATACTCTTCATGCGAATGAACCTCAGTCGCATGGCCTCCAGGCGCACGGACTTTAGTCGCATAACCTTCATACAAATGAACCTCAGTCGCATGGCAATCGTGCGCATGGACCTCAGTCGCACTCCAATCGGCCGAATGGCCTCCAATCGCCCTCCAGTTGGTCGCCTAGCCCTAGCTGATGCAGAATGCAGTTCATCACGACTGCAGCCGAGGGTTCTCGGCCTCCAACCTCTTCCAAACATATATTAAGTTCAAATCAACCATTCTAAACCTTCGGGAAACATACCACGACCTCATTCAAGCATAACCACTTAAGAAATCAAGCTCCAAACGCATCAAACACATACACACATGCATACAAACGGGTTTTCACCCAAACTCAAAAAGAGGGTTTTCAGATGTGTTCCAGCCCCATATCAGTTGAAAACGTGTAAAAGAGGGGTCCTAGAACTCACGTTAACGATCCCGACGAGTAGAGCTTCGATTTGACCCGCTACACGACGATTTCCACGCTCGAATCCACCCGAACCAAGCTTTTCTCCTTCTCTTCTCCTCTTTTGGCTGAAAATGGGAAGAATGGGGGTGTCTTCCCCCTTTTATACTCCCATCCTTCGAAGTTTCTCTCGTTGGATAGTTTGGTCCCTCGACTTTGGACTTTATTTCTTTGTTTCTTCTTTTGTCGGCTTCAAAGAAAATTTCCGGGCGTTACAAGTCCACCCCCTTATATAGGTTTCGTCCCCGAAACCTGTTATTCCTTAAACAACCGTGGACAATGCTGTCTCATCTCCTCTCCTTTTGATCGATGATTGCCACTGGTTGCTCCATATAATTGAACCGTTCATCTACCTCGATATCATCTAGTGGGACAACCATATCTTCGTCCGCCAAACATTTCATCAGATGAGATACGTGGAATATTGGGTGAATCCCACTTAGTTCCTCTGGTAGCTCCAAGCTATAAGCCACCATTTCCTACTCGAGCCATGACTCGGAAAGGCCCTACGTACCTCGAGCTCAACTTGCCCCGCTTTCTGAACCGAATGATACCTTTCCAAGGTGAGACTTCCAACATAACTCTATCACCCACCTGGAATTTAATCTGCCAACGTCTCTTATCGGCATACTACTTCTGCCTATCTTTAGGCTTTCTACCTCGTGAACCTTCGACTGTCGGGTGCATAGGCTATAACCTTTCCTTCTACCTTAACACACATCCCAACCCCAATTAGGAAGCGTCTGAATAAAACACCAGATCCTCACTCCCATCGGGTAATGACAGAACGGGAGCTTGAATCAGTTTTGCCTTCAATTCATCGAACGCCTTCTCTTGAGCTTGACCCTCATACAAGTTTCACATCCTTCAGGATCAGCTTAGTTAGTGGAGATGCGATCTTGGAGGAGTCTTGAATGAATCTTCTGTAGTAGCCCGCCAAACCCAAGAAACTACGAATCTCGGATGGCGTCTCAGAAAACTTCCATTGCATCACCGCCTCCACCCTTGCCGGTTCCGCCATAATCCCGTCGGGGTTCGCTACCTGACCCAAAACTGAACCTCGCGCAACCAGAATGCGCACTTGGAGAACTTTGGCATACATTTTCTTCGCTCTCAGCGTCTCCAACACCTCTCGAATGTGATCGGCATGCTCCCCCTCGCTCTTCGAATAAATCAGGATATCCTCCATAAACCCAATCACTGATTTATCTAACATGGGTCAGGATACCTCCATAACCCAATCACTGATTTATCTAACATGGGTCGACACACTCGATTCATCCAATCCATAAAAGCAGCTGGCGCATTGGTCAAACCAAAAGACATAACGAGAAAATCGTAGTGTCCATAATGCGTGCGAAGAGCTATTTTAGGAATATCCTGCTCCTTCACCTTCAGATGATGATATCCAAATCGAAGGTCTATCCTTGGAAACCAAATGGTACTCTAGGGCTGATCAAACAAATCACCAATTCTCGATAGGGGTACCGATTCTTCACTGTCAGCCTATTCAACTCACAGTAGTGGGCACACATCCTCATACTACCGTCTTTATTCTTCACAAATAAGACCGGTGCACTCCAAGGAGAGATACTCGGTCTAACCAACCCCTTATCAAACGGTTCTTGCCATTACTCTACCAATTCTCTTTTAGCTCAGCCGGAACCAACCGATACGGTGCCTTAGCTACTGGTTGAACACCTGGTATCAAGTCAATCTGAAACTCAATCTCACGGTCCCGTGTCACTCCTGGTAGGTCTTCGGGAAACACATCTGGAAAGTTGCACACAACCGGTACATCAAACAGTTGTGGTGTCGGCGCATCCACATCCTTTACGTAGGCCAAATAGGCACTACATCCACGCTCATACACTTCCCGCCACCGCCATTGATATTGCTTCCGGGATCGCTGTGACCCGATCACCAAAAACCGTCACCGAAATCCGTCAGGCGCTGTCAATCGATAATCTTCTTGCGACCCACAATGTTCACCTCGTATTCCGTCAACCAATCCATTCCTAGGTCTACATCGAAACCGTCTAGGTCATCACGAATGGTCTAACTGAAAATTTATGACCTTCTAATTCCATGTCAGGGCCATCTATCGCATCGAAATCCTGGTAGAGTTCTATGGCAGTTTCACATCGAAGGGCTTATCAATACCTCTACCCCTAATGGGCGACTTAGCACAAAAGGCAGCAGAAATGAAAACTTTTACTCGCACCAAAATCAACTAACACTGATGTTAGACTTCGGTTTACTAGAAACGTACCTGACACAACACCGGGGTCCATACTAGCCTTCTCCTAAGTCATCATGGAAGCTCGGCACTCGCCCCCTGCCTCCAGTTCTGGTCGTCTTCTTTGCTCCAGAACTCTCTGCCCTTGGTGCCTTGTAGTCCCGGCTTATGTGACCCCTTCCACGGCAGTTATAGCACCGTACCACCCCACACTCTCTTGCCACATGACCGGTCCTTCCATAACGGAAACATACATTGGTCCCCAATCTACATTCCCTGGGGTGTTTTCGTCCACAGTTGCCATAACCCGTCACCCCCATATTGGATGTGACCACACGTCGGTCATCCACCCTCGTAGCCTTGTTGTTTGGGGTGAAACTCTCACGTTCAACCCGCTTTCCTTTCAAATTCTTGTCGTCGCTACCCTCCTTGTTTACTTCAATCACGGTCGTCTCCTTCACCGCCCTAATTACCTCAGTCACCATAAACGGCAGAATCGTCTGCATCGCATGTTAAACTCCCGCAACCACAACCTCTTTCATTGCGGTCCTCAGGTTAGCACTATCATCACCGCATTCCGGGTGATGGATTTCAGGCTCTTCAGGTGCCATCTCAGCAGCCCTTGTCATGCTCCTCGTGACACGTGATCCAGCACCACGTCCACCACAACCTTCACGTGACACAGCCTTCGAAGATCTACCACCGGCCATCCTCTAAACACACTAAAAGATTCAAACACTAACACGGTCATTCAAGGAACAGCTCAGTTTATGTCAAGTATAGTAAGTCCCTAATTACAGTGGCCAGTTATGATTAGCCACTTACTTTACTCTTCATACCCTGAGCATTACCTGTCCTGACTATATCAGTATTTAAATCTATCAGCAACACATAACCCACATAACATGCGCACGTAATACCGATTAACTTTACAAAAATACCTGATGGCACGCAGCTACTCAGATTGACATCCATTCCCATTCCGTCCCATTTTTAGTTTAAGTTAAGGTTTATTTTGAACATTTTACCCATTTCACTTAAACTTTGGCTCTGATACCAACTTGTAAGCCCCCGTTTCCAAGACGCTTAAAGTTGGATCCTCATCGCACATAAAACATATAATTGCATTTATAGTTCATAAAACATTGCAGCGGAAACATTACACATCAATTTATCATAAAAACTTTTGCAACAAAATACATCTTTGTTCAATTACAATATATTTGTTCTATTACAATACAAAAGCATTATGAATATGGATGCCATCCAAATAAGCTGAGTAGTCGCCCCGTGCCATCCTCAGCAACAATACCTGCCAACTGGAAACACATAAAAGTCAGCGTTGCTGAGTGAGTTCTAGTTGTATAATAAAACATACTTTACTTTCTTTTAAAACCATTCGTTACTTTTGCATGATCACACATCATACGTACACATAGATAATATCTTTATTATCTTCTTCATTCATCCATTCATTCGTTCATTATAACTTTACTTGCGCATCGGATATCTTCCGTACCAATACCATATGCTACACCCCGAACCATTTAGCTGCTGGGCCGAAGTCAATAAATGAACAGCTGAGCGAATGCCGCAGTACTAGAGGTAAGCGGTAGAGGTTCTACATAAATGGTCGATCACAAAGAAGGACCCGATATCCGATACATGCAAGACTTTTCATTTCTTTCCACTTTACATTACATAATACTTCATTTCATTCATTATCATAACACGTAAAGCCACAGGAAAACATACATCATACTAAGGAACATTAACATGCACCAACATCACATCATACAGGGCAACATCATACATACACATCATTCATACATCACATCACACACATCATACATACTATGCATCACACGCACCGCCATGCCTAACATCATACATAACGTCATACATATCATCATCATCAACATGCCCGACATAGCGTCAATGGCCTCGAAAGCCAACTTACACAAGCCTATGGGAACCCTCCCGAGTCAAAACCCATAACTGCACTTTCCCTCGAAACTCATAAGATAAACTGTTTTTCTTTCAGGCGTATGAACCCTACTTGGGCGTATGGACACCCTCCAGTCGCATGGCCTTCTGGGCGACTGAACACTTAGGCGAATGGACATCAGGCGAATGGACCCTATGCGAATGGACTATGGGCGAATGGAAATCTATGCGAATGGACTCTCAGTCGCATAACTTTCATGCGTATGGCCTTTAGTCGCATGACTTCAGGCGCATGGGCTTCAGTCGCATACTCTTCATGCGAATGAACCTCAGTCGCATGGCCTCCAGGCGCATGGACTTCAGTCGCATAACCTTCATGCGAATGAACCTCAGTCGCACACTCCTTCAATCGCATGCCTCACAGACACATGAACTTCAGTCGCATGACCATCATGCGTATGGACCTCAGTCGCATGGCAATCGTGCGCATGGACCTCAGTCGCACTCCAATCGTCCGAATGGCCTCCAATCGCCCTCCAGTCGGTCGCCTAGCCCTAGCTGATGCAGAATGCAGTTCATCACGACTGCAGCCGAGGGTTCTCGGCCTCCAACCTCTTCCAAACCTCTTTTAAGCTCAAATCAACCATTCTAAACCTTAGGGAAACATACCACGACCTCATTCAAGCATAACCACTCAATAAATCAAGCTCCAAACGCATCAAACACATACACACATGCATAAAAACGGGTTTTTACCCAAACTCAAAAAGAGGGTTTTCAGATGTGTTCCAGCCCCAAAATCAGTTGAAAACGTGTAAAAGAGGGGTCCTAGAACTCACCTTAACGATCCCGACGAGTAGAGCTTCGATTTGACCCGCTACACGACGATTTCCACGCTCGAATCAACCCGAACCATGCTTTTCTCCTTCTCTTCTCCTCTCTTGGTTGAAAATGGGAAGAATGGGGGTGTCTTCCCCCTTTTATACTCCCATCCTTCGAAGTTTCTCTCGTTGGCGAGTTTGGTCCCTCGACTTTGGACTTTATTTCTTTGTTTCTTCTTTCGTCGACTTCAAAGAAAATTTCCGGGTGTTAGAAGTCCACCCCCCTTATATAGGTTTCGTCCCCAAACCTGTTATTCCTTAAACAACCGTGGAAAATGATGTCTCATCTCCTCTACTTTCGATCGATGATTGCCACCGGTTGCTCCACATAATTGACCGTTCAACTACCTCGATATCATCCAGTGGGACAACCATATCTTCGTCCGCCAAACATTTCATCAGATGAGATACGTGGAATATCGAGTGAATCCCACTTAGTTCCTCTGGTAGCTCTAAGCTATAAGCCACCATTCCTACTCGAGCCATGACTCGGAAAGGCCCTACGTACCTTGAGCTCAACTTGCCCCGCTTTCTGAACCGAATGATACCTTTCCAAGGTGAGACTTCCAACATAACTCTATCACCCATCTGGAATTTAATCTGCCAACATCTCTTATCGGCATACTACTTCTGCCTATCTTTAGGCTTTCTACCTCGTGAACCTTCGACTGTCGGGTGCATAGGCTATAACCTTTCCTTCTACCTTAACACATATCCAACCCCAATTAGGAAGCGTCTGAATAAAACACCAGATCCTCACTCCCATCGGGTAATTACAGAACGGGAGCTTGAATCAGTCTTGCCTTCAATTCATCGAACGCCTTCTCTTGAAGTTGACCCCATACAAGTTTCACATCCTTCCGGATCAACTTAGTTAGTGGAGAGGCGATCGTGGAGGAGTCTTGAATGAATCTTCTGTAGTAGCCCGCCAAACCCAAGAAACTACAAATCTCGGATGGCGTCTCAGAAAACTTCCATTGCATCACCGCCTCCACCTTGCCGGTTCCGCCATAATCCCGTCGGGGTTCGCTACCTGACCCAAAACTGAACCTCTCGCAACCGGAATGCGCACTTGGAGAACTTTGGCATACATTTTCTTCCCTTTCAGCGTCTCCAACACCTCTCGAATGTGATCGGCATGCTCCCCCTCACTCTTCGAATAAATCAAGATATCCTCCATAAACCCAATCACTGATTTATCTAACATGGGTCGACACACTCGATTCATCCAATCCATAAAAGCTAGCTGGCGCATTGGTCAAACCAAAAGATATAACGAGAAAATCGTAGTGTCCATAATGCGTGCGAAGAGCTGTTTTAGGAATATCCTGCTCCTTCACCTTCAACTAATGATATCCAAATCAAAGGTCTATCCTTGGAAACTAACTGGTACTCTAGGGCTGATCAAACAAATCATCAATTCTCGATAGGGGTACCGATTCTTCACTGTCAGCCTATTCAACTCACAGTAGTCTGCACACATCCTCATACTACCGTCTTTATTCTTCACAAATAAGACCGGAGCACTACAAGGAGAGATACTCGGTCTAACCAACCCTTTATCAAACGATTCTTGCCATTACTCCACCAATTCTCTTTTAGCTCAGCCAGAACCAACCGATACGGTGCCTTAGCTACTTGTTGAACACCTTGTATCAAGTCAATCTGAAACTCAATCTCACGGTCCCGTGACACTCCTGGTAGGTCTTCGGGAAACACATCTGGAAAGTTGCACACAACCGGTACATCAGACAGTTATGGTGTCAGCGCATCCACATCCTTTACATAGGCCAAATAGGCACTACATCCACGCCTCATACACTTTCGCGCCACCGCCATTGATATTGCTTCCGGGATCGTTGTGACCCGATCACCAAAAACCGTCACCGAACTCCCGTCAGGCGCTGTCAATCGTATCATCTTCTTGCGACCTATAATGTTCGCCTCGTATTCCGTCAACCAATCCATTCCTAGGTCTACATCGAAACCATCTAAGGTTATCACGAATGGTCTAACTGAAAATTTATGACCTTCTAATTCCACGTCACGACCATCTATCGCATCGAAATCCTGGTAGAGTTACCTATGGCAGTTTCTACATCGAAGAGCTTATCAATACCTCTACCCCTAATGGGCGACTTAGCACAAAAGGCAGCAGAAATGAAACTCTTACTCGCACCAAAATCAACTAACACTGATGTTAGACTTCGGTTTACTAGAAACGTACCTAACACAACACCGGGGTCCGTACTAGCCTTCTCCTAAGTCATCATGGAAGCTTGGCACTCGCCCCCTGCCGTCCAGTTCAATTAATATTTTTTAATTGGTGTTGACATAAATCTATATGTGAGAGATATCCGGTTTGCTTTAAGATATCTCTAATTTATTCATTTAAGTAATTCTTGTATCAGCTTAACATAGTGATTAGACTTAGTCTATACATTTAAAAATTTACATATCATTATAATTAAGATAATTTAACAAAATACACTTTATTTAAAACCCTTTAGTAAAATGGACAAATTAAAGAATAGTATATAATGGGATTTAGGATTTTTAAATTGGTGTTGACATATCTTCATATGAGACCTCGAGTGTGTGTGTTTAGATGTCATTTAGTGATATGTTTAGCGAAATAATTTAGTGGGAACTTTAAGTTATTTTACTTAGTTTTGAAAAAATAAAAGTATAGTAGAATTATTTACATTTGATAGTTATATGAATACATTTTAAGTGATAAAAGTTAAAAAAAAATTTGCATACATCATTTTTCTTTTAGTTTAATGTGTTATGAATACTCAAATATATGTGCACTTATATCGGGTCTTAATTAACGTTTGATTTGTTTCGTTTGAGTCGACTCATTGTTGAATCGGTAATCAACTGTATGTTGCTATCGATCTTTATATTTAGTATTCATGTTTGAAATGTGAACTATGAATACATAGATTAGTATCTATAATACATGTTTTTGATTACCTAATATAATGCATTTAGGCTAATAATGAACCAATCCATTCAATTGTTACTATTAACACTTTTGTATTTATTAAAATTTTGTTTTGTTAATTGTAAATGTGACAAGGTCCGGTTTTAATATTTTACTAAAGTTGTTATTAGTTACGAAAAATCATTACATATTAAAAACCATAAAACCTTGAGAGCTGTGTATTAGATTTAATTTAAATTAACGGGTGTTCAAATCAACAACAAGCTAAACCATTTCCTATTTAAAGTTGACTAATAATAGTGCTTGTGTTAATTAAGTGTTAATATTACATCACTAGTTTGGGTAAATTTAATTTCAAACAAATAAAACTTTAACTTTAAGGTTGGTGTTAAACTCTTGGTTGAACATCAAAAGTCCGATATGATTGGAAAAACTAAAGAATAGTATATAATACGATTTAAGATTTTTAAATTGGTGTTGACATATCTTCATATGAGACCACGAGTGTGTGTGTTGAGATGGCATTTAATGATATCTTTAGCGAAATAATTTAGTAGGAACTTTAATTTATTTAACTTAGTTTAGAAAAAAAAGTATAGTAGATTTATTTACATTTGAAAGTTATATAAATACATTTTAAGTGATAAAAGTTAAAAATAATGGCCTACATCATGTTTCTTTTACTTTAATGTGTTATGAATACTCAAATATATGTGCGCTTATATCGGTGTGTTAACATTAATGTTTGATTTGTTGCGTTTGAGTCGACTCATGGTTGAATCGTTAATCAACTGTATGTTGCTATCGATCTCTATATTATATATATCTTTTGATTTGGTTTGATTATTTTAACGATTCCGATATTTAGTATTGATGTTTGAAATTTGATCTATGAATACATAAATGAGTATCTATATTACATGTTTATTGATTACTTAAGAAAAATGCATTTAGGTTAATAATGACTAATACATTTAAATTGTTACTATTAACACTTTTGTATTATTAAAGTTTTATTTCGTTAATTGAAAATGTGACAAGGTCCAGTTTTAATATTTTACTAAAGTTGTTATTAGTTTACAAAAAACCCTTACATATTAAAAACTATAAATTTTTATAGTTGTATATTATATTTAACTAGTATTAAGCCCCCGGCGTTGCAGCGGGGACGTAAAACTTTGTCAAATAATGCCTAGCATATTAGTGTATGTAATCACTAACACCGAAAAAGTTCATATTAGAAAAAGAAATAAAAAAACAAAACCGAACGAAAAATAAACGTAAATACGTTGAACCACGCATGCGAAACATAAATCATATAAAACAGTTGGTAAGTCGACCTAGGACCAGTGCCTTGCGATTGGGTTGTTAAACGCGGAGGGGGTAAGGGTAAAAACGTTGAACCACACATGCACACTAAGCCGTGCTAACTCGTAAAATTTAGATCGAATCGTAAACCGTAAACTTTGTAAAATGTAAAAAGTATAAGGGACCAAAAAGTAATGTTGGGTCTAAATTATAAAGATATTAAAAGTATTTGAATAAAATAAAAATTAAAGAAAATAAGTACAACCAATAAAACATATTGTACAACACTTAATGCATAGCAAGGTTGATAATTAATATATTTAAAGTACAATGATTAGAAGCTTAAAGTACAACTCTAATGCACAAACTAACTTGATAATTAGTACTATATAAATTTAAATTTAACACGTGTAAAATCAACAACAAGCTAGACCATATCCTGCTAAAAGTTGACTAATAGTAGTGTTTGTGTTAATAAAGTTTTAATGTTACATAACTAGTTTGGGTAAATTCATATTTCAAACAAATGAAACTTTAAGTTTAAAGTTGGTATTAAACTTGTGTTCGAACATAATACGTCCGATAAAATTTGTGTTCGAACATAATACGTCCGATAAAATTTGAAGTCTAAACCAATAGAGGTTGTTGCGATTATGATTGGAATCGCTAACGCCTCTTTAACCATTTCTGTCATAAACGATCACCGTTGTAGGTTTCGGGCTTTGTGCGATTTGGTCGGTAGATGCTACAAACGACCACAATCAGTATGATATGAGCTCTACCAATGCGTTTCTTCAAGTCTGATTGATTTTTCTACTAGAATCCATCGTCATTGTGGCTTAGTAACATTGAATAAATCCGAATAATCAAAGAAGTTGGATGCCACGATTAATTTATCAATAATATGTATCCTTATATTGGTGACTTAACTTAAAAGTTTGGCACGTTACAATCCAACTCGACTTTGTAAATATTAGAACTTTTGTTGCTGACTTTGTAAATTCTTTAATTTCAGTTCTTGCAGTTATATATCTGCCCTTTTGTAGTTTGAAGTAGGGTTTGTTGTAAAGTATTTATTTATAATGAAAACTAGACATCAAATTCACGGAATTTTTATCAGATTATATAGGAGATGGTTGATTACTCATTAAAAATTTGGATTACTTGCTTCCTTCTGTAGTGATTTGACATCTTCAATGGACAATATGACTGTTTTGGATACTTCTCTATTATAATGCTCATTACATTCTTGAATATTTTTTTCAGATTGGATCGTGTGCTTGCTGCAAAGATGTCTGAATCTTAAAAAAGTAATAATATTATGCAGTGTAATGAGCTTTGTATGTTTACAATAATGTAATATGACTTTGAGAAAGGAAACAACTTTGAAAGCTTTAAGCATAAAATCTTAAGAAAATGTACATCTTTGTATAGCTTATAAAAGCCGATAGTTCTTTGAATGCTTAATTTTAGTTTTCCTATTGAATTGTTTTGTTACTGAATATTGATTGTTATGAAAATGCACTTTCGAACATTATAAGTTGCCACTCTAGATTCATTATTTTTTTTTAAATCTACAGCTGAACGTGTCTTATTTCGTGAAAGATGGAGGCTGATTCGTCATATTGATCAAGGTTTGCATTAATAATTAGTAGATCTGATACAGTAATTTGTTGGTTGTGTTAATGATTTGTTTGTGTGAACTTTGTAGGGTGTTCTTGTCAAGGCTGTTTCGCGTTTAACCCCATGTAGCAGGTGACTCTTGAGCCCTACGAGAGAGTGAACTAAACGTCTTTAAATAGTTAAATACTTTAAAAGGAGAGGTTTAAGTACCTTGACTGAAATATATCCACACTAATCACATTATAATTTTCAATTTGCTACAGTCTATTCTTAAAATCCTTAATTATGTTGTCCACTTTATGAAACTCAAACCCATACCATAAGGATAAACTTTATATATCTCACTAACTCAAATCCCATATGATCTTAAGTCCGTGTATTCTTTATTCCTATGGGTGAAGGATTTAGAAGTTTAGTTTTACAAGTGCACAATTGCAAAATACATGCACGACAAGCAGATAGGCTGCGTGCTTATTAACATGTATATGTTACATAGACACATACTGATAGAAAATACAAAATAAAACCAATAAAAACCAAACATACACGCTGGCTTAAGTAGAATGAACTACCACTTAAGCTTCTTTATTACAACGAGTAAAACAACGTACATGTGCCGTAGGTAATTGGCACGTACTAGGAATTAAGTATGGCGCCAATGGAATCGAGGTAATCACCACATCTTCCGAAAAAACCAATAATCTCACCTTTGGTTACAGGCGTGGAGAAACCACGTCCCCCGCAATTGCCATATCTGCCATAGGTATTTCTGTTGGTCACGAAAGTCAATGATGTGACCACGGTAAGGTCACCATAGTCTCCAAATTTTCCATTGATCTTTTGGAGCTCCTCACCATGAGCAAAATGAATCTAATCGAATACATACACATTATATATACAAAGAAGAAAAGAAAAGAAAAACTTAAGTAATTAATTAATTGATGGATCTCACATGATGATGGGTGCCTCCATCACCACCAAACTTAGAACTCTCGTGCACGTTACCGCTTTGATCCGTAAAGGTAAATGAGATGGCATCAACAACATCTCCACTACAGATCTTGATCCCAATGATCTTACCATCGGTTATGAATTCCCAGGGATCTCCACCGCTACCACCCCATGGTCCAACCTTTACCATCTTGGTGTCCGCCTGCACATATGCAATGAAAATTAATCGAGTTAAAAAAAATCTAGCATACATAAGTTTCAAACAATCCAAAGCATAAGTATATATGGTACAAGAAAGTGGTTATTATACCATTTTCCGCTTTTAACTAAGTTGAAAGAAGAAGCTAGCTAGGGAATTGATCGAAGAAGTGAATTGTATGGTAGCCCAACACATAGATACATGTTTATATAGACTTGAGCTATATATCTCACCTAGGGTTTGTTAGAATAAAATAGTTCAATTTTCAGTTTAAATTTAATCCATCATCCTGCATACGTAAGATCAAGCTCATCACAACTATGTAATATCATCTTTCTTTAATAATGTTATGAATGGAATAGGTAGACAATTTTTGAGTTTATTAATAAGATGTAATGTAATACATGACTATTAGGGATTGGGTTGTTAGAATAGAATATATTTAAGAATAATTAATAATGGAATTAAGAATTTTCCATTGGTGTTGACAACTTCATATATGTGAGAAGTGAGATATCGGCTATGTAACTAATATATTCATCTCAACAATTTATTAAAATATCTTTATGATAAGATAATCTATACAAAATACATTTTAAGTGATAAAACCATATTTTAAACATAATAATTAAGCAATAATTAATAACCCAATTACGGTTTTTAATTGGTGATAGACATAACTCCATGTGAGACCTCATGTATGTGTTGAGAGTCAATTTATTCATTTCAGTCATTTATTTATCAAAATATTCTAAAGTGAATTTTAATTTGTTGGACTTAGTTTACAGAAAGTAGATATGTTTATAACTAAGAATTATACAAAATTCAATTAAGCGGTAAAAGCTCGTTCATTTGAACATACGTTATTTATTCTACATTTGATATGTTTTGAATGCTCAATGATATGTGTGCGTATATTGGTGACTTCACTTTAAAGTTTGACTCGTTTTATTCTAATTCGATTCTTGGTTGGATCAAATATCAACTATTATCGATCTCTGTACATTTCCATGTATCATTTTTACTTTCGTAAAGAATGAACACATATATGAGTATCTATATTACCATTGTCATCATATATTATTTTTCATTGTCATCAAAATAATTAACCAGCATGCATTTCTAATAGTATAATCTATGATTGGTTGAGGAGTATTTTAGGTACTTATAGCTGCATTGGAAGGAACTAAGTAGATGGTTGTGATAGCGATGGTGTGATGATCTGTAACAATCAAGGGTGAACGTAAAAATTTCTTTCTCTAAGGTCAGTTTTTTCTTTGTTTCTGGTGTATCTTAAGCTGATGTTGGAAATGTTTTGGGTTAATGTATGGGTTGATTTTTCTGGTTGATTGGTTTTCATTTAGAAGGATCATGAAAGATGTTTAAAAATTGAATTTTTCGGAAAAACCATTTGATGAGGACAATTGGGGTTAATATATAAAAAAATTAATATTCTAATAAAATACAAATGACAAATAATGAGAGATGATATGACAGAAGAATTCCTACTTATGTTTAACCATAAAAATGCTTAAGTCTTAAAGTAAACACGAATGAAAATCACCTGCAAACATAAATAAAAGATTAATGTGGTGGGCAATATAAAATAAATTGGATTTTTAGTGAATATATGGGATTAGTAGATTCAATAGAAAATAACTTAATTGGTGGTTAAATTTTGATCTTGTTATTTTAAACAAAAACATGCTTGTGGCCTTGTGGGGCAAAAAATAAATTCAGTTAGGTTTAAGGGTGGTAAAGTTTTTTTGTAAGGGGTCAGCATTTAAAAAATATACAAGGTTGATTGAGAACTATTAATATGCGTTACATATATCACGAAAATTATGTGGGGTTGGTTGACCTCTCCCCCTTCTTATTTGGTCTGCCCATGGGAATGATGGCTAAACCTAGAGTTCTCATGGTCTCTAGTGATGGTTATTTTCATCTCATGTCTTATTGTTTACTCTTTGAATCACTTGTCGTTGACAGTCTTCACATCTCAAGTAGAGATTTAAGTGTTGTGTGAAATCAACTTAATCATTGTGGAGATAATTTTCTCATTGTAGTCATGGAGACCAAATGACTTAGTGGTTTCCATCAACAAATTCTTCAGAAATAAACATGTTTATTTTTATCTACGTTTCGTTCGTTATAAATGATTTATGAGTGTAAAATTTTATAATTGTGTTTGGACCATGTCACATACATGAAACAACAACAATTAGTATCAGTCCTATGGGTCATTGTATATCATCCCCATTACAAGTGGGATCTTATTTCAGGAACCAAATATTTTTCATCTATGATTTTATGTTATGCAAGTGGGATATTCTTTCGGAAATCACTATGCGTAAAGATAAGACCTCAAAAAGGCTACTATAAAAAATGTAAATTAGTTTGTCATATTGTAAGTTATCCCTTTTTTAAATTTAATTTGTTTTTAACATTAAAAAAAGGTAATCCCTTATGTATATTATAAATTGTAAGATGTTGTTAAATCACAACTAACTAACATATATGAAACATCCAAAATTCAATATGTTTGGGAAAATGAGACGATACCCAACATATATTAATTCAACAAACAAATCAGTACAACAAATGGAACCCCAAGAAAGATGTAGATTATGAAATATAAAACTGATTGTCGGGTCTAATATTTGGGCTTTCAAGCCCGATCCAACAGCAACTAAATTAGGCCTTATACAAGTTTAAAGTTAGGCTGTACTTAGCGATATCAAAATGTAATGTGTCATGTTATATTGTAAGGGATTATGTTAAGTTATAGTTAGTTGCAATGATGCATCTTAAAAGTTATAATAACTCTTAGCGAGATAAGGTGAGCCTCAACTTTTGGTATTATATTGTGTAGACATGGTCTTAATAGTTTAAAGTTAGGCTGTACTTAGCGATATCAAAATGTAATGTGTCATGTTATATTGTAAGGGATTATGTTAAGTTATAGTTAGTTGCAATGATGCATCTTAAAAGTTATAATAACTCTTAGCGAGATACGGTGAGCCTCAACTTGTGGTATTATAGTAATAATAGGTAAAATTTGGTTTTAATTGGTTATACCAAGTTTTAGCTAAGTTAAATTGGGTTTTGATGGGTCATATTGACATTTAATGGGTTATATTGTCTTTTCATATTTAGAATCGATTGTGTTGCAACAATGCAACGCATCAAACGTGCCTTATAAACCAAAATGTTGTTGTCCTTTTAAGACATCAATATTAATTGAAGAATGAGCAATTGATACTAAAATAAATATCTAATGTATTAGTTATTTTTTTAATATCAAGTTTAGTTTGATCTTCTTTAAAAGATAATAGAAAAACAAAAGGTTATAGTTTGTTGAGGTGAAATTCGTAAACTTTAAAGTAGAATCAGCAAAAAATGCTAAAGGTTGTAATTCTACCAAAACTAAAAAAGTAATTAACTTTAGATTTGTTTACATAGGTGTTGATTTCATCATTACATAAGCATCATTTTCTAAAGCTATAAATTTCATCATTCTAAAGTTATGAATTACTATATGATCTATCACTTATTTATTTGTTTTTTTTTCTATATTGTTTTACATACCAATATACTATTACGACGTGTTTATTTTCATCTACGTTTCAATGTAATTTTTAATCAAAAGCGAGTTAGTGTACAAGTCATCGAATCAAAAATATACAAGTCGTCAAACTGATCAAATACTTAGTTATTTTCTTAGTTTTGTCACTGTTTCAACGTATTTTTTTCTCATGAGGTGTATACTAACATTCAATCCATCAAATTTGAACCTTACAAATTTTAACACCATAGCACAACCACGTGTGTCACCGCTATCTAAGAGAAAAATATCAAATGTACGAAGATTAAAGTGAAATTGTAAGGAAAAAAAAGCTACAATGGGTGAAAATGTAAAACAAATAAAATATGGTGGCCAATCTAAAAACTTTGCACTAAACATTTTTCTCCTACAAATACTCTTCTTTTTGTTCATCAATCGACGCTTCTGAATCTGCAGGATAAAATAAAGCCGATAAATCTTGAAGCAAAAATCTGTATCCAATGGTAAGTGAAGAACCAGATCTAATTAATCATATCACAAAATGTTTCAATTGATTGCTCGATTTCTTTTCATTTTTTGCAATCGTTTCTGCATTTGTGATGTTCGATCCGTGAATTGGAAAGATTGATTGCAGTAAGTTTAGAGATTAGCAACCTATTTGTTTCAATTTTGAAGCTCCGATCTTGTTTTGCGATCTGTTGTTATTCGGAATTGTTGTTTGATTTTTTGTGATCAGTTGGTTGTTGAGTTATGAGGGTTTTTAAGGTTTTTGGGGCTTAGATCTGGATGAAGGGAGATGTTCTATTGGAAGTAAGAGGTTAAGTTTGGTTGATTATGGTGAATTAGGGTTTTTATGATCTGTTAGTTGAAATAAATTCAGTTGCTGGCTCTTTTCAGTTTTGATAAAGGCATTGTCAAAGCAAATTTAGGATCTAGTTTTGGTTTCCTGATAATGAGGGCGAGGGCGGGCCTTAGAGCAACTAGTAAGGTTGATGCTTGATTTAAGTCGTGGGAAACAGCCTACTGCACAAAGTGTAGGTTAAGAGTTCATCACCTCCCTACCCTGTGCAAAGGGGGAGGTAAGTTAAGCATTGGGTATGCCCCCTTATAGTTTCTTGATAGATTAATACAAGAACTAGGAAGCTGGAGGAAATCATTGGGGCATGCTCATTTCATTGTGTTTTTGTGTAAGAAAGTCTTGATCTGCTTACATATTTTGTTGTTGCATGATGTAGAACTTTGAAGTAATTGCTGAAACAGTGCTACCAACTATCAGTGGTAGTTGGGCATAAGTGTGATATGTACTTGGACTTTGAGCAAACCCCATCTATATGTAAGATCAATACTTTGGAGTAAAATGCAGCAAGAGTAGGATTAAAGAACATTAGATAAGTTGTGCTAGCTATCTGTTAGCTGGTGCTTCTGCTGCCTGAAATCTTAATATTCTGGTTGATCTGTAGGATGAGTAGTTATGAGTAATGAAGTTTAAATGTAGTTATGTTTGATGCTTGTTGTGTGTAGGAGTCTTGCCCTTCAGTCAAGAACATTTTACTATTGGATTCAGAGGGAAACCGTGTAGCTGTGAAGTACTATTCAGATGACTGGCCAACTAATAGTGCCAAGGAGGCATTTGAAAAATCTGTGTTTACCAAGACTCAGAAGACAAATGCACGCTCAGAAGGTATGTTGAAAACCCCTTTTAATCTCTCTGCTATTTTGATACTGGATCGATGTAATTACATGGTCGTACCCGACTACCTTGGCAAACGAAGAACAATATATGAATCCCAAGTGGGTATCTGTGGCTTATTTATAAGCTTAATAATTAGAACCTTATAATTATTCTCCAAAGAACATAGACAAGCTAAATACTTATATATGAGGACTAAAGAATCAATCCTACGTTAGGATTAACCTAAAACCTTACAAAACCCTAGATGATAACTTAGAGAGAGACATATCCTAACCAAAGATAAGGTCTAAACAGAAGGAGACAAATCAAACTTGAACTTATATCAAGTCTAGAAATAGAAAACGCTGTTTTGTTTCTTAGCTAGCTTGCTTCCGTTGACCAGAATTTTTTTTGTCAAATTCAAACAAAAGATAAGCTTTGCAGGAATAGCAAAACGGGGTTTTGTTTTTATATCAAAATAGAACTTATTGTGCCCTCTGTTGCTGTCTGTACTTATAGCTTATGTTCTACAATGATCCTTCCATTGACTCCATCTTAACCATGCTTATAGTTGTTAAAAAGTTTGTTAGCGTATATAATCATATATACTCCTTGTTTTCCCTTTTGAACAAACTCATCAAGAGTGAAGCTAAAAAAATCAAAAAGTTAATTTTTTTAAAAAAAATTATCTTAACTAGCATGTAATGTTTGGCTTGGATCAATGTGCAGCTGAGATAGCAATGTTTGAGAACAACATCGTCATTTACAAGTTTGCCCAAGATCTTCACTTCTTTGTTACCGGGGGTGATGATGAAAATGAGCTCATTATATCTACTGTTCTTCAGGGTTTCTTTGATGCAGTTGGTCTACTGCTTAGGTAGTTCGCAATGAATCTACTTCATCACCTTTTATTTATTATTGGAACGCCAATAATAGTTCTATTAATCATATATTACAGAGGCAATGTGGACAAGAAAGAGGCACTTGAGAATTTAGATCTCATTTTATTGTGCCTTGATGAAATTGTTGATGGCGGGTAAGCTACATCTTAACCATCTTTATTATGTAATATGTTCATCATTAATCTGTCTAAAGATCTTTACAGTTGGCAGATATATTAACATCTATCTACTATAATTTGCAGAATCATCCTGGAAACAGATGCAAATGTCATTGCTGGTAAGGTTGCAAGCCATAGTGTCGATTCTGGAGCTCCTCTATCTGAGCAGGTAAGTTAACACCCCACCCTCCCCAAGAAATTTAAAAAGTTTTTAAAACTTCATATATCTTCAACATTGTGAATTATCTTTGCAGACAATAAGTCAAGCATTGGCAACTGCACGGGAACATCTTACAAGATCTCTCCTCAAGTAATAAACTTTGAACTGAATCACATGAAAATCCCATCTTCTTTGTTTATTACTGAAATAAGGCTGTAAGAGTATCCTAATATTCTGACTTTGAATTGAACTTCTTAATTTCAGTGTATGATGATGCAATTTGGAGTTGATCAAACCCAGTTTCTTGATTTCAAATCGGATTCTGCAGCCAGAGGGAGAACAATTTGGACATTAGATGCAGTGGTTTTTGAATTTCAGACATGAAATGGGATCGTTTGGTCTTCATGTTGTGTTTTTATAGATCATTCTCATCCACTTTAAATGGGTTTTCATTAAAGTTTGTTTTTGTTATACTTAGATAATATTACCATTTGCTGAATTTGAGTGTTCTATCTTCAAAGTGAGAACAGATTGTCTATTTTGAATATTCTTATGTTGTTCTTTTCCATTTAGGTTTTGATATGAGATTTTGGTTTTTTAGACTATGAGTTCATTTGGGAGAATAAATTTACAAAAATATAACAATATTAGTATTTAATCATGACTTTCTAGTTTTTAAAGATGTAAAGTGACATGGTGACTTTGTTTATAAAAGTTACGATCGTATTCTTATTAGAACATTGGATTATTACTTTGAAAATTCTTCTTTACCTATTAAAAAGGCGTTAAATACAAAACATACATTAAATAAAAAGTAGTAAGAGTGGTATAAACACTTGTGCACAATCAGTGTATTGCTTGTCAAATGCAGTAAGAGAGAATCACCAGCGGTTATATGACTAAATAAACTGAGATTCACAAGTGGTTATTATATGGTTATATAAACTGATTTATGTATCACAATTAAAACAATAATTATAATTGTTTATACGATATTATAAGTTAACTTGGTACTCTATTGAAATGATATCCTTCAAAATTTTACTTCCAAATTCTTCATCAAAACTGATTAAATGACAACTATACCAAAACCCGTACACGTTCTAAAAACATTATAGTTCGGAACCAGCTTGATCTCAAATCAGCTTGCGACCCAAATATATACGCAACTTTATCTTAATTTTAGAAAAGCATAAGCATGGACCACTGGGCACTGACCACAAACCAAGTAAGCATAACCAATATCTTACAGTCTAGGCTAGTGAGGTCCTTGTTCAGCCTTTCAGTTTTGTATCTCAACTCTCAACTGAGTTACACACACTCTTCAAGCTAACATGGTTAGCTAGAAGTCATACATAAGCAAATGTCGTACACATCTCACATTACACTTTTTAAACGATAAACACGCCCCTAAAATCTACCTTTTCAAGACCACATATCGTCCGTTTTGTGAGACTCAAACTTAAAAGTAATTTGATAAGAATAAAAATCAGGTGTTACTAGACCAAAAACTATCAGCAGATATTACATTACAAAGCCATTTCTTTTTGCAAGAGGCCTCCTATTGTCGCCTGCTTTGTGTTAACATTGCATAGCCTCCTTTTAGACACAGCAATACATCTAAGTACACTTTTAATAGAGATAGAGATGATAAAGAAGACCTTTAACCAGACTAAAAAACCTCTCATTAAGAAACTATAAATTACTTGAAAATGAAAGAGAAATTAACAGCGATTAAAGAAAAAACGTAGAACAAAAACGGCCAAGAACGATTGATAAGAGTCAAAACTAACGAAAAATTAGCACGCACGCATGTTCCTACATCAAACTAACCGAGAACCAAGACCACAAAACACTGGTAGTAGAATACAACCTCGCAAGGAACAGGGCAGCAGCAACTAAAGCCAAGTACTGTTTTCTTTATCGTTCGATTATTTTAAACTTGAATTATTGCCACTTTCAAACTCATTACAAGACCCTGAAAAACCTGAGTCAGGTATGAACTGATTAGTAGCTGTTTTGCCATAGTTGTTGCGACTGCTGCTGCGGTTTTGGTTGGCCTTGGGACCCACCAACCAGAGATGCATCCCGAGGGTTTTGCTGTAGTTGATGCTCCTGTGATAATCCCGTCTGGGAATGATAATAATTAGGGTAGTTAAGAGCGGCTCCACCAAAACTCTGTGATGGCTGTTGCTGCTGCTGCTGCTGTGGTTGACCTTGCCTGAATCCACTTGGCTGCTGGTTTTGACCCTGGAAATTGTAATATGTGCTGGGTGGAACAGCCGACATTGTTCTTGAACCAGCACCATGAACCCACATTGCTGAGTTCTCGTTCTGGGGAAGAAAACATTGGTAGAATACATATAACAAGTTAATAACAAAAATTGGCATTGTAAAAAATAATCTAGAAGTGACAAAGAGGACAGGTCATGCATATTGGGCAACGAGTCAAACAAAATGACCGTCCAAATGGCTCAAAAAAAGCTCACAACGCTCAAATTATTTCTGTATGTAAACGAGTCAAACCAAGCCAGCTTGGTTTTTAAAGTCAAGGGTGGCTTGGTCGTTGGCTTACTCATTAGCTCGCTTAAATTAACCTTAACTTCTAACATTTTATAGCATTTAATCTTTTAAGCCCCAACTCTCCATTATTCAGTCAAATTCGCACATCAAAACTTTTAATACTTCTAACTTCTACCAATCTAACCAAGCCCAAACTTAGCCAACCGAGCTAAAAGAGAGCTGAACTCGAGCTTAGTTTTCAGTTCGGTTTAAAGTTCGAGCCGAGCCAAGCTCGACCACCCCTAGCTCAGCTCGGGTCATGAACAGCCCTAAGTCAAACAGATTCAAACCAAAACGGGTAATTTTCGGTGTGGTTAGGTTGGGTTAGCCTGAAACGTTTTTTGTCCAAGAGTTTATAAGTTACTCAAGTTTTTTAATATATTTAATAACAATCATAGGGTTAATTTTTCCATCTGCCTATTCTTGTTTCATTTTCTGTTAAGGCTCTTTATCATTTTTGTCTAACTTTTATATATAAAACTTGCATTAAAAATGATTAACACATAATATTATTTCCACAATAATCCAACTTTTGAACAACATGATTTAAAGGTGGCAAGCATAATTCAAAGAATTCAACCCTATCCCAAGCACACTTAAAACAGAACCTGAACACGACCCATGTAACCCCTTTTATCTAAACAGATCAAATGTTTGTAAATCAGTTGTAATCAACTTGTAGAAGGATTATAAATGATCACGTTAATATGAGATGCGAGTTGATTAACTTGATACTATTAATAACACTGCTTTCAGCAACTTTTGACCCATTCACCTTTTTCTATTTCAGATGAAGTTGATAAGATGTTAAAGAGGATTACCTGTTGGAGTGAGAGCAACTGACTGTTATCTTTGTAATGGGCATTCAACACATCATCATAATTTAGAGTGGACCCAGCAGGGCCTGCAGGTTGATTAACTTGATAGTTTCCAGGAATTGTTGTAGAATTACCAAATGAACCATAACCAGAGGGAACAGATGCAGATTGAGGCAAGCTGCTGACAGAAACACTGTTCTTGTATTGAGGAAGAACAGCTGCCAGCTGTTGATGATAAGTGCTATTTCCAGCAAATGCTTGCTGAAATCCAGATGGCATGTACGTGTAACTTTGAGGTAAGAATGGATAGCTAATCATGTTTGCAAATGGACCCAACGGGAGCGTGTGTTGGGAATAAGGGTGCACAGCAAGGTGTGGCGGAAGAGCGGGCCCGGTAGCAATGGTATTGCCAGCTGGAGTCTGTTGTGTCGGTTGAGATGATGAGAAAACACCAGTCTTTAGAGCCTGGAATGACAATATGGTGAATTGATGCTCTATGTAAAAACAGTATGAACATAAAACACATGAATTACAATACAGCGCATACACATAATCTTAAATTCTACAACTATAACTGCTGATATTTTTTTGATTAGAATTAACAGAATTCATATGGATTAATGAAAGCCAGTTAAATATAGTACAATACCTCTGCCATAGAAATAGTTGAACCGCCGATGGATGATACCGAGTTACCATATTTAGTAGCCATTGACTGACTAATAGGAAACTGTGAATATGAAAGATCAGATTCTCTAACAGGGTGACCATTTGCGGCCAACAATGCGTTTGGTAACGAGTTTGTATAGGCACCCTGCTGCAAAAAAACAAAAATTCAACTCAAAGGGTTAACAAATTGGGTACAACAAAATATTAAATATGAAAGATTTAATTGTCAAACTAATAACAACCATTAGATGTGTTACCATTTTTGTATAGATTGACGTTTTGTTTAATAAAATGTACTACAGTATTAAAAAACCACCACTCACTTCTTCGCCCTAGCATATACTTGCATAATATACTTACAAGGTGCTTGGATGTGTGTTCTTAAAGCAACTATTTAATACGAATAATCAGAATCATCTAATCAAATGGAATAAAAACAGGTTTTGAAGATAGTGTGTTAATGCCCTTATACTGCTTGAAGATGTATGTAATCAGATATTCAGATAATAAGATGTTTATTTATTTGGCAAAATTTGATTTTCTACGACAATACATAAAATGACCAAAAGAACATTTTTATGTGAACTAAGATTAAACGATGTAAGAAACAGAAATATTCTGTTTGAGTTAGATTAAAATAATGGATATAATAGGTTACTTTAGTTTACTCTTATCAATCTTGTTGCAACTATAATTAAGCACATTATCTGACATAATAATTGGCATTAATAACAAGCAGATGAGTTCCAAAAAAGCAAATCCAAACAACCCTTAAATAGCCAAGATTCTAGCAACAAGCTCATTTTGCATACTATTATGCTCTAGGGCAATAAAGCTATTAGAGAAAGCAATCAGGCGTATAAAAAATATAACTATTGCTACTGTAAACGTACCATAACATTTGAGAAAGAACTTGCATTTGGCATCTGTGTAGGTGCCTGAGATTGAGGGAAGCCTGGATTCAATAAATGGGTACTGTCAAATGAATAACTAGATCCAGGTGAAGGTGAAGGAAAGCTATATTGATTCCCATGTGCCACATCAACATTTTCTTGCTTCAACACCTCTGTTTGTGAAACAGAAGGTAAATCATAACTCCCAGAATTTGGTCTTGCCTGGTGAGCCGTGTTGTTCTCTGCCGCTATCATAGGCTCGTTCCCATAATACTCAGAATTTCTGCAAAATAACTAAAATATATAAGAACTGATAAAATCCAAGAAAAAATAGAGGTCGCTGACTCGCTTCAGAATAAGGTTGAAGCTTGGTAGAATAACACAATAGATAAAAAGGAAACATGTCAAACTGGTTAAACAGAATGAAGTTTTGTAATCATATTTAAAATGCTAATCACTTTTAAAAAGCTTAACAATTAGGAACATGTTTGAACACGACACGCCCCACAACTTAACACCTCTAATATCAGATTAAGGTTGTACCTCGTATCAGAGAGCCCAACAGATGAAGTGCCGGGCTCACCAGATGTTTCTTCTGTTTTGTTTCCTAACTGTCTAGACGCAAAAGATCCAGGAAACCCAGGATTCATGGTAGAACCAAAGCTCCCGAAACTTAAGTGTGAGCAATCAGCATTTTGAACTTGCAGGTGGTTTGGAATTACTACAGCAGGTATGTCCTCTTCTGGTTCATCCAAGTGTCTATCTTCTTGTATATTAAGTTGCTGCATATTTGCACTCACTGAAGATGCTAAGGCATCACCTTCCTCAACTGCATGAGTGATTATAAAAAGAATCAGATGATATTAGCATTCTACTTAGAACGCAAAAAAAAGAGAAAACTAAAGGTATATTATTTCATTAATTTGACATAAGGTAATGAAATAGGCTCAATAGCTCACTGCATTCCAGTATCGTGGTTCAGTTAGTCTGTAAGAATAGAATGAGTCCTATTAATTCTTTAATGTATAATAGAAAATTTTAAATTTAATCCCTACTTTAAACATTGATTAACTGGAACAGCAAACACAAACTCCATCTAATGCTACTCCTTAATCTACAGTTCTACACCATGGTCCACCATAAGACTCGAACCCTCAACCTTGTGGGGAGAGACACCGGTACACCACCATGTACACACCAGATAACATTGGGGGCTACAAGCACTTTCGTACTTTATACATTAATGAATGAATGTTATTGAATATTCTATGTAGATATAACACAAATTAACGATAATAAAGGTCCTTAAAACCTCAGAAAAAATTATAATCAAGGGATATAACCCCTAGCTATTTTTTTAGAAAACAAAACATTATTAAAGTCTAGAACCCAATCAGAAAAATTGAGTCACTGGAGATTAAATTACCAAAACAGAGTTATATTTTTCACTTTGTCCCAAAGGAATTAAAATAAAATTTTCAAATCTAATGAAAGAAATCATATTTCTTCAAAAATGGTCCATTCAATCAGATAGAATAAACAACTTTTTTCAATTCCAACGAAGTGAACAATCCACTCCTTCCCTGATTACATCACATCAAAAACTAGCCTAGATTAGTGATGAAAAGACATTGGATTAGTTGTGCAGGCCTTTACGGTTTTAAGAACAATAAAAACTGGTACCAAAAACATAGAATGTAAAACATACCTTCATTACGCTCAAAAACATGATCCTCAGGATGGAAGGAGTCCACGTTTTTATAGATATCATTGTCATGAAGAGGTGCAGTCCCAGATGTATCATCCTGCATATTTCTACTTGAAACAGGGTTTGCAGTGTGTTCTTCAAAAACATTTTCATCTTCTGCTTGAGTATCTTCTGTCTGAGAAACAATGTATTGATTGCTTCTTTCATAACTCACATTCTCTGACTCTGCATCAGGCTCAGGCCCCACTACAGATTGCACACCAACAGGTTGTGGCTGCTCAATAACAGGCCAATCATCATCATGAGAAACATGATGATAATCATCTTCTTGATGCACCTCTGGAGCTTTATAAGCATTGTCCTCCCAAGAATTCACCTCATAATGTGTTGATGGCGGCTGAGGTGGAACCGGAGTGCTATAAACCTTATTTTGTGGTTTGCCCATTTTCACAATGTCAGCCATTGACTTTTGACCAGGTACACCCAACCATGCAGATTGAAACCCGGAGGATGGTGGTTGTGAGACTGTTGCTGTACCATCAGCTACATTGAAAGCTGATGCTTTGTTTTCATAGCTAACAGAACCGCTGCAGTAAACAAGTGGAAAAAATTAAGTCTTTACATATATTAAATAAAATACAACAAGATGGTAAATACAACTAATTTTCTGTGATCCTGGTACCTGAAAGATGGAGGTGTTCGATTTGTATTAGTTGGTGCAGCTCCATAAGCCGGGGCAGATGATTTTGTGTAGGAACTTGTACCATTTTCCCTCTTTGATTTTCCATGTAAACCGCCAGATTCTTTAACAAATGTAATGAATAAAAATTATTAGAATTAATAGTTCAAGATACCATATACCCAAATAAAAAACTGGGCTTTTAAAATGTAACACTTATATACCAGAAGAGCTAAACTGTGATGAACCACCACGACCAGAATAGCGATCTGTACCACTTCTGGCACCGCGGTTTGAAGTGCTATTGCCGCCACGAGACCTGGATTCTGTAGTATCCTTAAACTGATGCAGATAAAATCAGAGATAAGATATTCAAACCAGATACATGATATAATGCACCAACTCTGAGATAAGATACACAAACCAGATATTTGGTATATTGATACATGTAAGAAACTTGCAATTCATAGAATACAGGAAAGAAAAGAGACTCGCATAAACCATTAGTGCAAGATAGCCTTACACAAGCAAGTAAAATGCAAAAAAGTAAGGCTAAATAATATTTTTGGTTATCCCAACTACACGCACCTCTTTTTTCTTCTCTCGCTTGCTCTTCACCTCATGAAAAGGATCTACATAAGAAAAATAAGAACTTTATATCTGAAGAACTGATGTTTGAAATGATATGTATATATAACATGGACTTAGGTATCCAAGAGAAAATATTGTGAAGTATACATAAATACACCAAAAACAAGAAGCAGTGCTGAAATGAATGTCATATCAGGTGGCTGAAAGTAAAATATGTTGTGAGCATATGAGTAAAAATAACACCAATGATATGCGTTGTGAATACCTCCCCAAGTTCTAATAAATAAAACAAATCCAACTTTGAAAGGTAAATATATTGTCTTAGCTTATGGAATGAGTAATTATGATCCACTGATCTGAAAAAGAAACAAAAAAGTATATAAAAGAAGTTCCATGTGAATCACTCACGTGTGCTCAAACAAGATCATTGAACTCAAAATATATAATAAAAAGCAACAATAAAAGGACACACACCGCAATATTTCAGATTTACTGCCATAAACTAGTTTTTGAATGTCACTTTCATAATATACCAAGAAAAACTATCCACACTCATATACAAGCCATGAAGAATAAATGTGCATGGACATCATTAATCATGATCATGTTACCTTATTTGAAAAGTTAGAGAGAAACAAAACCACTACTGCCATAATTTGCGTAACGCATATGACCCATAAAGTAAACAAACAAGAGTCTAAACAACATGTTCTTAGCTTCTTCTTATGAACACTGCACATCCAATTCTAAGACAACACACATATGAAACCCTAAATCCAACCAGCATGCTTCATGCCTTCAGTGTTAAAACATAATCACAAAATCACTTTCTTTAAATACAAAACAAGCTACTATAAATCAACAAAAGCAATTAACAGGACTATGTGCTTCTGAAATTCAAAAGAGAAAGCAAAAGTAAGCCCCCAAAACTATAGCCTTTAACCTAGTTTGTTTGTTTTTTCAAACTTTGAAACAGCAAAACAAAACCACTTCAAAATTTTCAATCTTTCAAATCTGAACACAATCAAAACATAAGAACACATAGCATATCACCGATTATATCTCCACAAACAACAGCTTCAGTTCCTCTAGAGTACCATCTTCAATCTCTCACACTACCACACCCCTAAATCCCAAAAAATCAATAATAACCTTTTGCATCACCAACACAACACACAAAAACAATCACATACCTATCTTCAAACACAAAACAAAACTAAAAATATCCAAAACCACAAATAATAAAATTTATTTCCTTATTTAACCTTGAGATAGGAGACGATTAACGGCTTCGTTAGGGTCCATATTACACTCTTTAAGCGCGGTGTAGATCTCCGCCTCCGATACTCCGTTTACAATCTCCTTGAGGCTCTGCACCATCTTCCTCGACGCCGCCGGTATTCCCTGCACTCCTCCGCCATTACTGCCTCCGCCGCCGCCTCTGCTGCCCATGGCTATAATCAGATCTAAAGTCGCCGCCGCCGACCACCGTCGATTAGGGTTCCGGTGAGGTAAAAAGCGGTGAATCCGTTAGCTTGAAGAAGAGTGATGATGATGATGATGATGATTTTGATGATGATGTTGATGATGATGATGAGTATGTAATGACGATGGAGTTCCGCCGCGAGCGACGAGAAGAAGAGATATATGAAGCTTTCGAAAACCCTCCCACTCGCCCACTTCTTCTCCTCTTTTTATTATTATTTTTATTATTATTATTATTAACTTTTTGCTAATCTTTTATATTGGTTATAAATATTATTATTGAGTGATTATTTTAGATATGAGTATAAGTGTTTTATTGAAACCGGACTGAATTGAATTGAATTTGAATTTGAGGTTGAGTTTTGGTGTTTTGATCTAGGTTAGAGATGGATTTGAGTTTGGGATTTGGTTTTTGAACTTGTTAGTAGATTTGTGAGTTGTGAATCGAACTTATTGTGTGTAGATATTATCTTTTTATGTATAGAAATATAATGTTTTGTGTTGATGAAGCTGAGCAGAGCTATGAATTTATGGTTTTTTATTGGGTTTTGGTTTGTTTGAGTCAAACTTGTTTAAACTGAAATTGAATTTTTGAATTCGTGTTTCGAATTCTAGTTCTGATTCACTTTTAGAAAATCATCTCAATTCGAGTAAGTTCATTTGAATAACTTAAAAGCCACTTTCATGTATGCTTATAATTATTTTGGGTGTTTGTACAGTTGTACTGTTTAAATTTAAGATGATCAAATAAGTACTTACCTAAATGTGTAGTTAACAAAGATAGATGATATTAGAATGGTAAAAAAAATTAAAATAAAAAGATCGTAAATATTATTAGATATTGTATTTGAATTCGAATTATGACGAATTAGCTTACCTAGGCTTTTACAAATTATTACTTAACTAGTTTACAATAATATTGTGGTTGTTCCCAGTTCAAATAAGTATTCTGCCTCTTTGACTAATATTTCTATTTTAGATTTATAGAATTATTGCTTGATAAAACACAAATCTCTATCTGGCGTTTTTGTTTTAGCAATCGTATGAAGGGCGAACGCAAGATGAATACTCTGGGTTCCTATTTATTTAACTAAATAAGGTGTTATTAACTCACTTGTTGAGATTTCAAATTTACATCTTTTGGATTCTGAAAATAATTTTAAATAACTATGTTAACCATTTAACTCTTTCTTCCCTCAAGCATTTTCACACCTCTATTTGTATGTTATCCGAACCAACTGCTTAGCCCTTCCTATTTTCTTAAGGCATCTCGTCATTTATTCCTTTGTGATGTGTCGACAATAAGGGTGTGCAACAACCCATATTAATCGAACTGTAACCAAAATAATTGATGAAAAAATAACTGAAATCACCAAAACAAATATGTAACCGGCAGTTTGATTTGATGGTTTTTTTAAGAAACAATTTTTTCCCGATTTTTTTTAGTTTTGCTTGTAACAAAAACTGAAAAAGTCAAACCAAAACCATACAAACCGAACTTATTAATTTAGAGGTGTATTCATATACTTAGATACATGATTAGCCTATTAGTTACTTATTTAATTTATGTTATATAAATTTTATTTAAATATTTAGGTTTCAAGAATAATCTTAAAATTTTTTGTTTGAATTGGTAGATTAAATTATTTTATTGATTTTTTTGTTATTTTATTTTACGAATTGCAATTTATTTTAATGTCATGTAATTTGTAGGAATATGTAGATTATGTTTAAACATCAACAAAATGATGTAAGCCTAAAATTTTTAGTTTAAATTCATTACGTTACTAATTTTGCTATAAAAACTTGAAGCCCAATTGGTAAAGACGGAAAAAAAAACCGAATTGAACTGAAACCGAAGTGAAAACCGTAAACCGTAAACCAAAAACTTAAAAAACCGAAACCAAACGGTTTTAAAAACCTAGAAATATAAATATCGGTTTTTAGTTTCGGTTTTAAGCTAAAACCGAACAAAATTGACCCATGCATACCTCTAGTCGACAATAACAGTTATTTTGTAGTCGTGAAGTTGTTTGATTGTCGTCTTCTTATTGGTTGGAGCTCCTTCCATTGAAGAGGTTGTGGAAACAGGTGTCCCATCTCAGCGTCATGCCTTGTCCTTTAATCAAGACATGTTCATCCTCTCCCTTTATATACATTATATTTTCTACTGCCTTATACGCTCCCTAGCTTTGGCAATTTTGAACATGTAATGATCTCCTTTTTTTCATCTCTAGTCGTGTACACATCTTCTCATAAGCTATATTATTTGCCTCAGACACTGTCTTTTTCACATCTCGTTTGGCTCCTTATGTCTCTCTTTTAGGCGTGCTTGCCCTTTCTCATTATTGCGATGTAAAAGTTCTCTACAAAATACAACACATAGTAGTGATAACAGTGGATACGAGAACCATCAAACATCACATTACTCGCTACCAGACCCTATTGCTATAGCTATGATTTAACCATAGATCTATTCTTGTGTTTCGTCTTCCTTGCAAAAACAAATTTTCTAAAGGACATGTAAATCCTTAACGTTGGGCATCCTATATCTCCTTCGATAATTCCAATCTAATATTTACTTTAGTTTCAATGTCAATTAGTTTCAACTAGTAAAACGGCTCCTGCGTTTCGGCTGGGCGTAAACCGTTTCAAGTAGCACCAATGTCACATCACCGTTAGCGATCACGAACATCAAAAAAATGTCGTATTAAAAAAGGAAGTAAAAGCGAAAAAATCAAACCGACGGAGAGTTGACGTAGAGACGTTTAACTACGCATGTGAAACGTAAAACATTAAAAACAATAACATAGTCGATCTAGGACTCGCACATTGCGTCGCGACCGTTAAAAGGGAAAAAATAGGGCTAACAACGTTGAACTACACGCCCACGTTACGACGTATTAATTTAAAATTTTAAACCGAAATGTAAAATAAAAATTTTGTAAAAGACAAAAAGCATAAGCGATTAAAGTTGAAAATGAAAATTTTTGTAGGGGTTAAATTGTAAAAGATGTAAAAAAATATTAGGTTTAAAATAAAAATTTTAAAGAGAGAAGAAAAACAAAAACATGTACAATCCTTAATGCTTATTGTACAACCATTAGTGCATTATTAAGTTGAAAATTAATAATATTTAAATTAAATTAAATTGTTGACATGATTTAGGGGCTGTTTGGTAGCATCTGAATCAGCCTCTTAATGGTTCAGATGTATGAATGGTTCAATACTTAATGGTTCAGAGTGTTTGTTTCGCGAGCAAATGTCTGAATGGTTCAGACATTTTTCTCTGAATGGTTAAGTATTATACTAATGTTAAATGGTTAAGAGGTCTAGTGCTGGATGGTTAAGACCTCTTATATGAATTGGTCAGACATTTACATTTGAATAGTTAAACGGTACTAGCTCTTAATAGTTCAGACCTCTTATTGGTAGCATTTAATCATTCAGATGTTGCCAAATAACCTTTTAAATAACTAGGGTACTCAAAGAATCAAAGTCAAAGTTATTTAGATAGTTGGCAACCCCTTGCAGGTGTTTTGATAGCTAGATTACCCCAAATATACATAGCCCCACATTTTATGTTATGTTTCTTAATTATGTCACTCATGCATATTAAATGATGTATTAACTGGAATAAACTTATTATTACATACAACACTTGTATTAACATCTTAAACTTTACATGTCACTCATGTGTATTAAATGATATATTAATTAGAATAAACTTATTATTGTATAGAGCACTTGTATCATACACAAAGCTTTATCATAACATCTTAAACTTTAGGTTAAATTACTATTCTACCATCCTCAAATGTTTTATAAAATAGAATAAATTATAGATATCATTATAAGCATACCAAACCCATAAATTTTATAAATATGAACTATCAAATGTCTCGAAGCATCGTAAGTAGGTCTAAGAAAGACATGATTAAAACCTTCATAAAGATAACATGTTTATACAATCGTGAGCTTAAATGGTGAACCAAATTACACCTCTTTTTGGCTATCGTATTGCTTGAGCATGTTCCCACGTATGTAAAAATACTTAATTAGGTTCTTTTGATTTTTCTTTAAATTTTAAATGATGGATAGTTACTTTTAATATTATGAATTGTGCGTTGATCTAATGTGGTAATAGTGATGTTTCAACCCGTTCTAGGTTGGGTGTTATTCTTTATTTGCTATTTTAATTTTACATATATTAACATTAAATAAAGTTATAATAAAACAAAATATTCTACTAGTTAAAAGCTAGTCATTTCATTTTATTATGTATTTCTTTTCATTTGTCAACTTTTGTATATGAAGAGAACAAATGCATTTTTTTTGAATTTTAGTTTTAAAGGTTAAAATCAAAACTTTTCAAGTATACATTTTTTCTACTACTCATCTCTTACTATTCCTAAATATTTTGAAAGTAAACAAAAAGGACATACATGGTATTTGACTTAGCTCCGTTTCACACAAGTGAGAAGAGGGGTCAATATAATGAAGTCTCATTAAATCAGCTAATCATTTTGATAATAATAAACTAAAAAACTTATAATTGGTGAAATCAATATTAATCTAAATTCACTCACTGTGTCATTTTAAGAATTCTAAGAGAACATAGAGAAAAATATTAAGCTAAGATGAAACCACCTGAGAAACACGACGTACTTTTGTGACTGTTGTTGGTGTGATTGTGTTGAGCCTCAAAGTTGAAGACAACAAAAGACAGTGAGACACCTGATCGATCTCCTCCTAAATTTCATCACATTACTAAGTTAAACACATCCTTCATATGTTATTATGTTATATTGAACAACTGGGCAATAGTTTCAATAATGGTATTTTCTTAAGATGTGCTATGTTTCTAGTTTTTCCTTGGTCCACTAGTCTTCTATAATTAAATGTTGACCAATTTGTCATCATTGCAACATGTTGATTTACTGTGTTATCACAATAACTCTCATGTACTATTAGCCTTAGTATCTCTCTTGTTAGATAGTGCATCAATGAGATTTGCTGACATGAATATAGTTTAAGGATGCTAATGAATAGATATATGAGTCTTTTCATCCATTTCAACATGTCTACTTGTTAATTGTAACGAAAACAGAGTTTTAGTTGGCTCATAAGACACGATTCCTTCCTCTAGTTTTATGGCATTTAGTCACTTTTCAATTGAAAAAAATATAATAATGTAAAAGAATGGAGCAATGTTTATTTAATAATTGTAAATGAACTAAAATATAACAAGTGAAACTTGTAGGAACCGTTCATATAAAATAAAAATTCAAACAATTTTATTGATATACTCAATACAAATAAATATAAATAATTGACTATCAATCACTTTTACAATGGTACATTTACAGAAATAGAAGAAACAGAAATGTAAAAACTGAGGATCGTGTTCAACACGGGGCCCTTAAAACAAATTCTGAGCCTCCCAAGAGAACTCGTTTTGTTTCCCAGGGTACAACAGCCGAAGCAGTTTGTACTGCCGGGATTGATCTAGAACCCGAACTTGTTTGTAGAAGAGAATTCAGAGAGATAGAGAACCTGTTTTGCTGCAGGTTTCGAGTTGTGTCGGTGTGTCTTTCTACTGAGCTACACTCAGTATTTATAGTGGAATTCGAACCATAACTGCCACCCAGCCATTACTCTACCATTAATCCGAAATCGTAACTGCTCATTTAATTCGTAATTAACAGTCGTCGGTTTTAGTCAACGTGCAACGGAAGCTGTTACGAGTCACAACTCTGACCGCGCACCAAGGTCAGTCGCACTTGACCAGACCCTCGAACCAACCTTTAAAAATACTAAGGCGGCTCTCGGTGATGCGAGTGTGCGAAGTGCAAAGTGCGCCATCAAAGCGCCACATTGCGCCCACATGCCCACGCCGCGCGCGCGCGAGTGCGAGTTAAGGGTGTTTCGCACCCTTCGCGAATCCACTTAGCGTGACACCTTAGGAAATAATATAGACAAAAGGTTATAGAATATAAACCATTTTCTATTCTTTCTTTCCTTCAATGTGGGATAACTTCCCACACTATTAATTCCTAATGTCATTAACCATATTAAATTTCATTCAACATATTAATTTATTGATTAAATATTAATAACCATATTAATATTATCAATAAATTTCCAACAATCCCCCACATGAATGAAAATCATTTCTTCAAAAATTCAGCAGTCAAGTGTTGCAGGATAGGTAGGTCTTCCCTTTGAACCTTCCTTTGTGATGTATACTTAGTCTCCTAGTGGTGTGTAGACACGATGTCTTTGAACAGACCCTGTTTGATGTAGACGATAATATACAATCACACAACACTATTCCTGGTTTGATCAACCCCTCATTATCGTGTCCGTTAATGGTCATGGAACACTTTCCTGGTTCTGCGAGAGCTCTAGGATTTGCGCCTCCCCACAAATCCATTCGAAGCGACCCCACTTCTCTCTAACATAGGTGATTCGATGAATCATTAAAAGCATCATAGTTATATTGATTCCCATGAATCATCTAACCTTAATATGCTTAACCTCACTTTGGTCACTTGTTCGGGGTACTCCCCCAGAGTGAATGGACTAGGAAGTTCGTCACTCCCTTTAAGTTTTAGGGTACTCCCCTATAGTGACTCTGTTGGTCATATGATTAAGTTGTCCTATTGAACCTAGATCTTGGATCTCCAGTTAACTAGGTTAGGTTTCCCTCATATTCCCCTTTTCCGTGGGCTTTAGTCTCATTCCTCTTGACAACTTATAAACTATTTCTATGCTTAAGCCTTTTGTTAACGGGTCTGCAGTGTTATCTTTTGACTTGACATGGTCAATCGTGATAACACCCGTTGATATTAGTTGTCGTATTGTGTTATGTCTACGCCGGATGTGCCTTGATTTGCCATTGTACATTGAGCTTTTGGCTCTACCAATTGCCGACTCACTATCACAATGTATGCAAATAGCTGATAACGGCTTTGGCCATCTTGGAATGTCTTCCACAAATTGACGTAGCCATTCAGCCTCTTCTCCGGCTTTATCCAAATCGATAAATTCCGATTCCATTATGGATCTAGCTATAACAGTTTGCTTGGATGATCTCCAAGATATTGCTCATCCACCAAGTAAGAACACATACCCACTTGTTGATTTGGAATCTTTTATATCTGATATCCAGTTTGCATTAGTATACCCTTTAATCACAACTGGATGACGGGTATAATGCAATCCATAGTCTCTTGTGTATCTTATGTATCTAAGCACCCTCGTTATACTCTTCCAATGTTCTGAGCTTGGATTACTAGTATATCTGCTTAGCCTACTCATCGCGTATGCTAAGTCGGGTCTAGTACATGTCATTAGATACATTAGACTACCAATGATTCTTGAGTACTCTAACTGAGCAACACCCTCGCCTCTATTTTTCTTTAGATGTTGGGTGGTATCAACATGAGAACGTACTACACGCGTGTCTCCCGAGTTGAATTTTTCAAGAATCTTGTCCACATAATGAGCTTGACTTAATACAAGACCATCTTGGGTTCGAATAATTTTCACTCCTAAAATTACATCCGCTAAACCCATGTTTTTCATGTCAAATCTTCCTTTCAACATGTCCTTAGTAGATATTATTATTTTATCATTACTCCCAATGATAAGCATATCATCTACATAAAGACATAAAATTACATAACCTCCCGCTGTATGTTTCACATATACACATTTGTCACACTCATTTATTTTGAAACTATTGTCAATCATGACACGATCAAACTTTTGGTGCCACTGTTTTGGAGCTTGCTTTAAGCCATACAATGACTTCATCAATTTACATACTTTACCCTCTTGATTATGGGCAGAGAAACCCTCAGGTTGCTCCATGTAAATCTCTTCTTCTAAATCGCCATTTAGAAATGCGGTTTTGACATCCATTTTGTTGGATCATAAGAGGCTGTTGCAACCAAAACCATATCACTTAGAAGATTTTGAGTACTACATGCAAAGGACTTCCGAAGCCAAGTGTGGGACTTCCGAAGGAAGAAAGAGTTCTTCCGAAGTCTAAGTGTAAAATACACTTCCGAAGGAGAACTCCAACTTCCGAAGGTAAAGAAGCTACTTCCGAAGGTTCAAGACTTGAAGACAAAGTTCTGAAGTCAACTTCCGAAGAATAAAGAAGTCCTTAAAGCCTCGGAAGCATAGAAGCATCTTCCGAAGTATAAGTGGCTTCGGAAGAACTTGTTCTTCCGAAGCCAGTTAACCTTCGGAAGACACTTCTATTATCCAGTAGACATAAGTATGGTCTGTCTGACAGTCCGCTGCAAATCTCTGAGATACTGCATGGCGTTTTCTCAAAAGCCATGTAGTTGACCATACTTTAATCTACTGTTTACCTTTTCATGTTAAGTACAGTTGCCATCTTTAGTTGGTGACAAAAGGTAAGTCATGGACATGTCATGACTACCATATCTTAGATAATACTTTATCTAAGATACCTTAACTATAGCATTGTAGTATATGCTTTAGTCTTAGGTTTCCAGCTGGTATCAAGTATAACCGGCTGTAGGATCTAGTATATATAGTTTCTCATTGTAACTCATGTTGTATGCTTGTAAGTGTCTTGTAATCTTGAGTTGAGAAGTAATATATACAAGTACCTTGAAAATACTTCTGCTTGTTGCTCTGATTACTTATTATATTATCATCAACTCTTGTCAAAGACATTGCTTCATCTTGTTTGAGTGACTATTATAAGTGAGTTTGAGAGAAATACAAGTGTTAAGTGACAAAACCCGATCCTGCACATTTGATGTACTTCCAAATTTCTTAATGCCGCAATAGCAAGAACCATTCGTATGGAGGTTATGCGAGTCACAGGTGAGTAAGTATCAAAATAGTTTAGACCTTCCTTTTGTCTAAAACCTTTGACTACTAACCTTGCTTTGTATTTATCAATACTTCCATCGGCTTTCATCTTCTTTTTGAATATCCAACGATATCCAAGTGGTATACAACCAGGAGGAAGATCTAGTAGCTCCCAAGTATGGTTGTGAAGAATTGAATCAATTTCATTCTTAATTGCCTCTTTCCATTGAGGTCCTTCCGAAGAGGATACCGCTTCACGGTAGGTATTAGGCTCACCCTCAACCATATAACTTACGAAGTCTGGACCAAAGGATTTCTCAACCCTTGCCCTTTTACTTCGTCTAATTTCTCCCTCTTCAACCTCGGGTCGTTCATGTTGACTATCATGAACTATGTCATTAATTTGTGTTGATGAACTTGCACCTCCATCATCAAACTGAGATGAAGATGCATGTGTTTGTCCTCGCATTGGAAACACATTTTCAAAATATGAAGCATTCCCCGGCCTTATCTCCATGATAGTGTTCTTTTGTACATCGGGATTCTTGGACTCATGTACAAGAAATCGATGTGCATTACTGTTTTGAGCATATCCAATGAATATGCAATCAACAGTTTTGGGTCCTAGTTTTTGAGCTTTAGGCGGTGGTACAATCACCTTAGCTAGGCACCCCCACACTTTGAGATAATTATATGATGGTTTTCTACCCATCCATAATTCATAAGGGGTCACATCCCTTTTCTTTGATGGTATTTTATTTAAAATATAATTGGCCGAGAGGATAGCTTCCCCCCACATGTCATGGCTCATCCCAGAGCTTATCAACATGGCATTCATCATCTCTTTTAAAGTACGGTTTTTCCGTTCCGCAATGCCATTTGATTGTGGTGAGTAAGGTGCCGTACATTCATGTATTATACCACTTTTTGCACATAAATCGGCAAACGGTGCAACATATTCACCACCTCTATCACTTCGCACAATTTTAATTTTCTTGTTTAGTTGATTCTCAACTTCATTTTTATACAAGATAAATTTTTCGATTGCCTCATCCTTACTTTTAAGTAAGTATACATAGCAATATCTGGTGCAATCGTCAATAAAGGTGATGAAATATTTGTTGCCACCTCTTGTTGGGTGTGCTTTTAAATCACATATATCGGTGTGAATTAAACCAAGGGTTTCGGTTATTCTTTCAACCGGTTTAAAAGATGATCTTGTGAGTTTTGCCTCAATGCATGTTTCACATTTAGAGTTTGTGTCAATATGGAATGTAGGTATGCATTTTAAATTTATTAAACGACGAATAGAATTATAATTTACATGTCCTAGTCTACCATGCCAAACATTTGAAAACTCAAGCATATAAATAGAAGTAGTAGTCTTATTTATTTCACTTTTGACAACGGTTACATTCATCTTAAACATACCATTAAGGGCATAACCCTTTCCTACATTCATTCCACGTTTAGTAAGGACAAACTTGTCCGACTTAAACACTAAACGAAAACCAAACTTATTAAGCAACCATCCCGAAACAAGATTCTTGCGAATCTCCGGGACATACAAGGTGTTGCTCAAAGTGAGTTCCTTCCCGGAAGTCATCTTCAAGATCACATTTCCTTCACCTTTGATGTCGGCCGTAGCTTTATTACCCATATAAAGCTTTTCATCACCCTTAACCTCTTTAAAAGTGCTAAAGAGGGTCTTGTCACCACATACATGACGGGTAGCTCCCGTATCAATGAACCATCCATGCGGATTGTCTCCCACGAGGTTGACTTCTTCCACCATTGCCGATAACTCGGTGATCATTGCCACTAACGGTTCACCGTCTTCATCGACCATATGCACGCGCTCACGCTTTGGTTGTTTGCATTGATTAGCACGGTGCCCCGTCTCATTGCAATTGTAGCAAATACCTTGGAAAGGAGGAGGTGGAGGTTTCTTTTTCACAACTCCTTTCTTTGGTCCAAGGTTCACCTTTGGTTTCCCAATTGGCTTTTTCCCTTTACCCTTATAACCCCTTGACGATTGCCCATGTTCAACCATATTTGCCTTTGCCATCGGTTCCACACGGATGCCTTTTTGAGCCATTTTGTTGTCTTCTTTAATTCGAAGACGAACAATAAGTTCATCCACAGTCATCTCCTTTTGTTTGAGCTTAAGATAGTTCTTGAACTCTATCCAACTTGGAGGCAACTTTTCAATCATGGCTGCAACTTGGAAGGTGTCATTTAGAGGCATCCCCTCAGCATGAATTTCATGAAGTATAACTTGTAATTCTTGAATTTGGCTAATCACAGTCTTGTCATCAACCATTTTAAAATTCAAGAACCGAGCCACAATAAATTTCTTGCTACCAGCATCCTCGGTTTTATACTTCTTGTCTAAAGACTCCCATAGTTCTTTGGCAGTCTTTATGTTGCAATACACGTTATACAATGAATCACAAAGACCATTCAAAACGTAGTTGCGACAAAGAAATTTCGAATGCTTCCAAGCATCAATGGCACTCAAGGCTTGAGCATCATCCCCTTCTTTAGGTAGGGGAGCAGTTTTCTCCAAGAACTGTGCTAAGTTCAAGGTCATCAAGTAGAAGAACATCTTCTGTTGCCATCTTTTAAAATGGACACCCGTAAACTTTTCAGGTTTCTCGGCGTGGTTTGCCACAGTGGTCGCTCCCACAGTGGTTGCAGCTAAAGGGGCTGATAAAGAGAAACTCATAGCACTTGAAGACATGTTGTTTGCTGTTTTGCAGAAATAGTTTAAGTTAGAACAATTTTCAACAAATTGAAATAACTACCAAAGATTGAAAAAAAAAATCAAACTATTTTCACATTCTAAAAAATCAACAAGAGATGTTCTAAGTCCAACTTTGAAGATCACTCGTGAATAAGAAAGCGAAAACAGTTATAACCACAAACTAATTTGAAAAAAAAAATTAAAATTACTTTCAGAATTCAACGATAGATGTTCTAAGTCCAACTTTGAAGATCACTCGTGAATAAGAAAGCAAAAAAATTTAAAGAAAAATTAACCTTTTAAAAACACAGATTAATATATGAACGGTGTTTTTAAAATTTGTTTTAAGTTTGTAGGAACCGTTCATATAAAATAAAAATTCAAACAATTTTATTGATATACTCAATACAAATGAATATAAATAATTGACTATCAATCACTTTTACAATGGTACATTTACAGAAATAGAAGAAACAGAAATGTAAAAGCTGAGGATCGTGTTTAACACGGAGCCCTTAAAACAAATTTTGAGCCTCCCAAGAGAACGCGTTTTGTTTCCCAGGGTACAACAGCCGAAGCAGTTTGTACTGCCAGGATTGATCTAGAACCCGAACTTGTTTGTAGAAGAGAATTCAGAGAGATAAAGAACCTGTTTTGCTGCAGGTTTCGAGTTGTGTTGGTGTTTCTTTCTACTGAGCTACACTCAGTATTTATAGTGGAATTCGAACCATAACTGCCACCCAGCCATTACTCTGCCATTAATCCGAAATCGTAACTGCTCATTTAATTCGTAATTAACAGTCGTCGGTTTCAGTCAACGTGTAACGGAAGCTGTTACGAGTCACAACTCTGACCGCGCACCAAGGTCAGTCGCAGCGATGATGCGAGTGTGCGAAGTGCGAAGTGCGAAGTGCAAAGTGCGCCATCAAAGCGCCACATTGCGCCCACATGCCCACGCCGCGCGCGCGCGCGTGTGCGAGTGCGAGTTAAGGGTGCTTCGCACCCTTCGCGAATCCACTTAGCGTGACACCTTAAGAAATAATATAGACAAAAGGTTATAGAATATAAACCATTTTCTATTCTTTCTTTCCTCCAATGTGAGATCACTTACCACACTATTAATTCCTAATGTCATTAACCATATTAATTTTCATTCAACACATTAATTTATTGATTAAATATTAATAACCATATTAATATTATCAATAAATTTCCAACAAAACTTTGATGACAAAATCACGTACCTATGATGACAATATTTGGAGCAAATTCCTATGATACTTTTGATAAATTGCTTAGAACATATCATATTAGCCTGAATTGAATACCAGCCGAATGAGATTAAGATTCTTATCGAATATATTAATACGGAATTAATCATCCAATTATTTATTTCTAAGAAATTGTGATCAATCAAAGCATACCGAAAACACCTACAATGATACCGAAGTTGTTAATGCTAGTTCTTGTGTTCATTACCTCTCTCTTGATCAGAACACACGAGTCTCAAGCGTCAATAGCAAAGCCAGGGTGTCAAGAGATGTGTGGTAATGTAACTATTCCGTATCCATTTGGCATTGGGTCAGGTTGTTATTTGCACGAGTCATTTGAAGTCTTTTGTAGTAGATCCTCACAAGATCATGTGCCTCTTTGGTTTGCAAATAACCAAGAATTTACCATTTTAGAACTTTCCACCGACTTGATGCGCGTGATTCATGAATCAACTGCTGAGTGTGCTTTTGGGGGCACAGGCATATCGACAGGGGGTGGCTTGATCCTAGACCAATATTTTTCATTTTCAAAAGTTCATAATGTTTATGTGGGAGTGGGATGTAACATTATGCCTTATTTTAGGTTTGGTGTGTGGAAGGCACTTTTTTGCTTATCTTTATGTAATGAGACAACACCTAATAGTGTATCTTCTGCCATTGGCTGTAACGGATTCAACGGTTGTTGCCAACTTACAATGCCAGAAAATATAGTCCTGTATAACTTTTATATAAAATACAACATAAATAGTTCATGTGCTCACGCATTCATTTCTGAAAACAATGCACCGATCCTTTTTAACGAAAAACGATTAAAGCTTCCCGTGGCCTTAAATTGGGTTGTCGAGCTTACCACGTGCCACCAAGCAAGCAAAACTGGAAAGAACTTGTGTGGCAGGAACAGTCAATGCATTGATTCAACTAACGCCGTAGGATATAACTGTCATTGCAAAAAAGGTTACAAAGGGAACCCCTACCTTCCGAATGGATGCCAAGGTAGTTATTGATTATATATACCTTGTGATTATATATATGTATGTATGTATATGTATATTATTATAAACTCACTCACTTGTTCTATTTTCTTCATATCAACAAATAGATATTAAAGATTGTCCAAAGCAATCAAATAATTATTGTGAAGACGGTGAGACTTGCGTATACACACATGGTACTTACAAGTGCATAACCCAACATAACCACAAATCAAGTGTTTCAGGTAAATGAACGGTTCCTCCTTCTATGTGATCATGTCTAGAAAGAAAGTCTAATTATAGGGTGTCATATTACGAGCTTTCAACTCATATTTATTGGTTCTAACTAAATTTAGTTGCAAGTACAGTATTCCTTGGAATCATAATTGGACTTTCAGCTTTTGGTGCTATTGGTTATGGGACATATATAAAGCTTATCAGAATAAGAAAGAGTAAAATCAAGAAGAAATTGTTTGAAAAAAATAGAGGGCATTTGTTGACGAAACAAATATCTGCTAATAAAACGTGTGTCATGACAATCAAAGTTTATACTGCCGAAAATATGGAGAAAGCAACCGAAAATTTTAGTAGAAGTAGGATTATTGGCAAGGGAGGGCAAGGTACGGTGTACAAAGGGTTGTTCCTTGATGGGACGGTCGTAGCCATAAAGAAGTTAAACGTTGTAGATGCGGATCAGATAGAACGATTTGTTAATGAAGTTTTTATTCTTTCGCAAATAAACCACCGGAATATAGTGAAGTTGTTAGGTTGTTGCTTGGAATATGAAGCCCCCTTATTAGTATATGAGTATTTGGCCAATAAAACCCTCTTCGAGCATCTTCATGAAGGGTCAGGACATGTGAGATTTTTATGGAATGATCGTATACGAATTGCAAGGGAAGTTGCAGAAGCACTAGCTTATCTACATTCTTATGCATCACCAGCAATACTTCATAGAGATATTAAGCCGAGCAACATTTTACTTGATCAGACATACAAAGCAGTAGTATCTGATTTTGGACTTTCCAAATTAGTACCTCTTAGTAGAACTCATCTGACTACACAAGTTGAAGGCACATTTGGATACTTAGACCCTGAGTATTTCCAGACGGGAAAACTTACCGCCAAAAGTGATGTTTATTCCTTCGGTGTGGTTCTTACTGAACTCTTAACCAGAAAAAAGTCTATTTCCTCAAGTGAGTCAGGTGAAGGCTTGTTGCCAAGATTTAAGTATTTGGTAAAACATAATCGATTTGTTGAAACTTTAGACGAGCAAGTTGTGCAAGAGGCTATGATGGATGATGTTGTTCTACTAGCTAGGCTTGCCAAGAGATGCATGAAAACGAAGAGCAAAAAAAGACCAAGCATGAAAGAAGTGGTTGCATATTTGGACAAATTAAGCGTAGTACAACCGGAACATCCTAGTAACGGTATCATTGAGCATGAACTCACAACTGAGGAATTCTTGAAGAACACTAGCTTAAGTTCAGACCTGACTTTTGGGCATGCAGAAACTAATTAGCATTGATGATCCCATACGTGGTGGTTGATTCAGAGTCAATATCTACCTCAGAAGTTGAAATTGATTTAAACCTGAAGGAAGAAACAAAAAAGGATAACCTAACGACGAGATTGATTGACACCGCAAAACCAAAAGGAGAGTGATCCGCATGACGATGAGGCAGCGATTAGTTTTCGAGCGAGTCTTTGGTGCAGTGGCAGGTGAGTTAAAACCCATATTTCAATGTAAATTGCGTATATGATCACGAAATATAGCGTTTATTGACAGAAATGAATGATTAAAGCTACTTAATAAAGAAAGTAACCAGAAATCAAGTGCTCATGTAAATGATTCTGTAAAATCTGAAGCAAAACAATGACATTGCAAGAAAGAGGAGGTTACCGACTCAATACAGGCTGTAAAAGTCATAAATTAACTGACTTTATACAAGTTAAGGTACCTAATCCTGCAAAAGGGGCATAATTATAGAATGTTTATAAGTTTATGGGCTTGATCACACAAAGACGAAAAATATTGTTAATAGAGTCTTGGGTCTTTTTTGTTGTGAATATTCATGTAAAAATGAGATCTAGGGACAAAACTATGAATTAAATGAAAGTCATGAAATGATTTTAATAGAGGTGGAAAATTGGCTGGTCATGCACTCATGCTCAGCAGGTAACAAAAAAAACCGAAAACAGGTCTAAAAATAAAATAAAATAAACGTATCCAGTATAATCTTAATCATAGGAGATAGGGTCTTGGGTTAGAGGTCAAAATAAGTACATCTTACAGTACAGGTTCACCGACTTCAAACACTTCGTCAAGATCTCTATAGCTATTATAAATAAGTATCAATATGACTCCAGCCTCTTACATATATTAAAACAAGTTTCTAGGTTGAGCACGGGGATGTCTAGTGACCCAAATAGGCGGTTCTTGACATCTTTACCAGTCTCAACAATAGACCTATTTCTGCCAAAAGTAATTAAATAAATTCACGAACCTAAACAAACCGTTGAGGTGGCAATTTCAAAGCATATGTCTTACCTCTAACAGGTCAAATGTATAAGCTTAAGGATTAAGATAATAAAGAAGAGCGGGTAAGACTGGTCATCAAACAAATTGGAAGCTATACAAACTGGACTTAAAAACTCAAATAAAACACTTAATATTTACAAAATATCTAGATTATTTTCGTAATAATAAAGTTTTTGCTAAGTCATACTTTTCACGTTAACAAAATTATAATTCGAAGAGATGGATAAAAGGGTGATTGTAGGTTGGTCCAACCGGTTTTGACCCATTATTCAATGGAAATGTTGCTTAAATTCCTTGGGGTACAGAACTATTATCAAATGGTTCTTATGTAGGATCCCATATTGGCAAAGAAACAAATAATATAAATGGAAATTAGACAAGATCATCAATAAAATAAAAAGACTATGGGCAACCACTTACATAATTCTTCAAACTAGTCTCTAGGTTGACCAGAGAGACGTGTAGTGAACCAAAGAGAAAGTCATTGACATCTTTATCAGTTTCAAAAACTGAACCATCTCCCTCCAAGAGTACTCTAACACATATTTAACCAAAGATGTCTCACCTCTAACAGGTTGAATAGATTAAGCTAAAGGAGTGAACTAAAAAAAATGAGTCAAACAAGGTAAAATCCATACAAAGTGTAAAAAAGATCAAGCTAATCTGTAATAATAAAGTTTTTGTTACTTCATGTTTTGCACATTAATATTTCTAAAATTCAAAGAAATTGATTTAAGGTTGATTGTTGGTTGGCCCAACCCATTTTGACCCATTACTGAACCAAACCAACTTACCCATTTTCCCACCTGTGAAAAAAGGTATGATAGTTTGAACCAAAAACTATCCTTTCACAAAAGTCAAATTCAGAATCAATAATATCAATGAAAAAGGTTAAGAACATAACTGATATAATCAGTGGAAAAGGTTGAGACTTGTCTTCTTTGGATACAGAACTGATATCAAATAGTTCTTTGGTAGGTTCCTATACTAGCAAACAAAAATAGAGTAAAATGGTATGTTATAGACAAGAATGCTAGCAAAATAAAAAATAAAATAAAAACAACTACGAGCTGCCGCTTACATAGTTCTTCAAATCGTCCTTCGGTAGATTCCCATATTGGCAAAGAAAAATAAAAATAAAAACGGATATACGAGGCGGGCAAGAACAATACTAAAATAAAAATAACTATGAGCAGCCACTTACATAGCTCTGGTGACCAAGAGTATGTCCATGACGTCCTTATCAGTTTCAACGACTGAACCATCTTTTCTAAGAGTACTTAAATATGGTTCAGCCCTATCACCATCCCCCACTTAAATGGGTGAGGTGGTAATTTTAACCCATACATGTCTAATCTCTGCATTAAAAGATATCCTTTGGACTCGTTTGGCAAATGTAACCCGAATTGTCCGATCCATAAGTAAAAGGGTCAAATTTGGCAACTCTGGTACTTTTTAATAGCATCATATGAGAAGTTATTACTTCTTTGACATCAAACTGTAACATGCTAGAAAATCTGCCAACAGCTATTGGACCCTTCTAGTTTCTCTCAACTGCCACAAACGTTTGACTAGGTGTATTATATGGCTTTCAACAGTTTGGTTGCCACCTCAGTCAATTTTTCTACTTCTGATGCATCTACATAAAAACAACAAAAACAAAAACAAAAAAACAAAAACAAAAAAAAAAAAACCAAAATAAACAGGCATCCATTATTAAGATGCGAAATTTTTTTAATATGTAATTTACATGAAAGGCAGCCTTCTCTAAATTAAGCTTACATTATCCTCTATTTGTACAGTTGTCTGGAACACAACATGCTTTTCAAATATGTACTTTACGACATTTACTGCATTTTTTGTTTCAGCCGATCAGTTAGCTCAACCCAGGCTGAGAACTGTAACAGATGTGAGCCACATACAAGAACATGATAATCAACCAAGATGGAAGAAAAAGCAGGTAGAAGTGATAAAAGCAGCAGGTCAAGTAACAAGCCAAAACAGGTTGAATTGGTTGACTTGAAACACTTTTTGTAATAATAATCAGAGTCAAAGTATAATTTAATTTTGTGTTATTTCAAAAAGAATCCATTTTCTTGAATAGAATGATTTTGAAGGTTTTATGCATTACTTATAATAAAACCCCCTGACCCCCATCAAATCTAGTGGCCAGAATCGTCACCTCTAAGAACTGGTAACAGGTTTCCATTAATTATAATAAAACCCCATGTATGAATGAAGAAGGTTCTAAAATATATTATAGTAGTTATCATATGCATCAATTGTAAAAGTGGCCCTGCTGGAGGGGCACTGAGAACAGGGCCCTTTTACCAGCAGATTTTTTCTCCAAGTGGATGAGAACAGTAACTTAACATCCTTGGGTACTATATATAATATCAAATGATTCTTTTGTAGGTTCCTATAATCACAGATAAACATATAACTGAGGCAGACAAGATCATTACTAAAATAAAATAAAAACCATGAGAGCAGGCACTTACAAAGCTTTCTTCAAACTTGGCTTCACATAAACCAATAAAAGGATTCAAAAACAATAAAACTTGGTAAAAAATCTCACAAGAAAGAACAATGAAAATTCTAAAAACAAACAAAGCTAAAGTCATTGAAAAATACAATATTCAAGTAAACAACTTCATCAAGAAAGCAGTCCATGATACCATAACAAGCTAAGTACACCCAATCAATGCAATGCACAAGCCTCAAAGTACAAAACATGTTGAAATGGGTTTTTAGGTGTTCTAGTAACAGGATTGCAATTTCTCGAATGTGTGTTTAATCTTGCAAAACACCATATAAAACTGTCAAAACAAATCTATTTATAACATAGGAAAAGATGAAAACATAAGTAACTAAATTAAGTAAAAGATCAAAAAAAGAGGAAGTAGGAGCATTCGAGGAAATGACATGATAACAAGTATAAATGAAAATCTTGTAAAGGGAAAAGATGAAACATTAAAAAAAGGTCAAAATCATTACAAAAAATTAAACATCAATAGAAAGAACATAATCAAGAAAGCACTCACAATACCACAACAACCTACACACACCCAATCAACCGCAAAGTACAAGCCTCAAAGTACAAAACAAGTTTAGATGGGTCTTAAGGTGTTCTAGTAACGAGATTGCATGTTTTTGAATATGAGCTTAGTATTGATTGCAAAACACCATATAAAACCATCAAACCACAAATCCATTAAAAACGTTGAAAAAAAAACGATGATGAAAATAGGTAACATTAAAATGATCAAAAACTAGAATGTCAATAGAGAGAACACTGCTATCCACGTTACAAGAACAACCTACGTACACCTAATCAACAGTAATGTACAAGCCTCAAAGTACAAAACATGTTGAAATAGGTTTTTAGGTGTTCTAATAACGAGATTGCAAGTTCTCACACATGACATTAGTCTTGCAAAACACCAAATAAAACTGTCAAACCACAAATCTATAAAAAAACATTAAAACAGAATAAGAGCGTAGGCAACCAAATTAAGTAAAAGATCATGATCAAACGAAGTAGAAAAATTCAAGAACAAAAACTTCCAGATCAAGTCCACATGATGACACATCATAACAGAGCATATATCATCTTTTAACAAATAAAAGACACAAAAAGAGTACAATTGGCTGAGAACTGATCTTACTTAAATGCATAGCAATATAATGATAAAAAAAGCACTGATCTTAGTTAATAAATATATCTTCAAAAGCAACAGGGCATAGTTCCCTAAGATTTCCAATTAGCAACACACAACATGAAGTAAATTTGACCATTAACATCTAAGCATACCTCTGTAATCTTATTAATTAGGGTAAAGAACAGATGTTGTATGTATGAAGCTAAAGGGATATTGTTCATCATCATGACATGAATGATGATGGGTGAAACATAAGTACGTACATAGATTTTACCTTAGCGATCGAATAGGTAGGAAACAGTGTCATTATTATTAACTCAACTGTTCTCTTGTTCTGTCTGGAACCAATTAAGCACAACCTTCATCTTTGCTGCGTGAATGAACGAAGAAACACCCACAGCATATCTCAAAGATATCAGATCATGATCACAGAAAATTAGGGTTCTTAGGTTGTGAATGAGAAGAGAAATAAAAAATGGCTTTTTAAGTCAACAAGACCGTTGGGATTCCTTTGACGAACGTGTTTTCTTTACGTATTCTCCAATTAAAATAGCTTTATTTTTGTCAAGGATTTAATATGTATTTTTAAATTATGTAATATATATATACCCCTAATGTCAGGTTACGAGTCCTAATGTCTTGTTCAATATTAAATAAGTTAATTCATTATATTTTATAGTTTGTATTTGTCGTTATGATACATGATGACTCTGCCTTAAGGGTCATACCTAAGGTTTTTTAATTTCTTTTCATTTTTTAATTTAGATTTCTGTTTTTTTATTTATATTTTTAGTATTGTATGTTATTTTTGAGTTTGTAAATTACTTATTTATAATTTAATAAATCAGTTGATTCTTCATATTAATTCGTTAACACCAATTTATTTCTTCCCTTTTAATGAATCCTTAATTGGATGCAATTTATTTTCTAAATTCGTAAAATATTATTTTATGATTATTTACAAAATTTATTATCCAACACGTGATTAAACGAATTAATATTATAAGTCAATGTATTTATTAAATGTGTAAATAAGTATTTTTGGAAAGCAAAAAAACTAAGCTTATTAAAATTTTAGAAAACAAAATATAAATAAAAAATCTGAAAATCTGAATAAAAAAAGAGTTTTAAAAAATTACTTTCGACCATAATACTCATTATGATCCTACAAGGTGAAGTCACTACCGTTACCGTCGAATGGTAGCGGAAGCATAGCGAAAATGTGGGCTTGGGCACCATCGAATCTTCAAGAGCTTTCACCTTAACAATTGATCTATATAAACAAAATGATGATGCTTGTCCATATATCAAAGGTCGAAGTGGAGAAATAGGGCAAACGTGGAGAGGAAAAAAGGGAAGAAAGAATCGTGGAAGAAGAAACCGTCGATTAAGATTACAACCGCTTGTAACCTATGTGTAACTGTAGTAACTGTCAACTTATTATGGCGTGATTTTATATGAGACAAATCGGACAAATCATAAGTAATTTAGATGGCGGTTGCACTTTGCTTGAATAAATATAATATATATTTAGCACCAACACAAAAGTAGAACTTTAAGTGATATCTTCATTGTGCATCAAAACTCTTAAAAATAAGATAATTAGACTTTAAAGACTTTAGTAATGTCATAAACAAAGAATGATTATGCTTTGTCTTTGTATCGGCCTTTAATTCTTCTGGTTATCAACGTTGATCAAGGATTGAGGAAAATTAACATATTAGCTATAAACAAATTAGCATATTAGGAGAGAAAACTTTAATCAAGTGATGATCAAATGATTTAGGGCATACAACTTTAACCAAGAAACGATTACCTTCACTATTACAGAGCGATGATTTATTGATTATCAATCAACATGATTATTATATGCTTTTACATTATTTGTGATGTTACATATTGTTCGATTCTATCAGACATAGTTTTGTTTATTCGATACAAGTATAAACTATAGAACACCAATCAATGGGGCCTGAACACAAGCTTATTTTATAACACAATGAGCCGGTCCTGAATGGTTTTATATTAAATGTAATATGATCTTATAAGCTTGAACAAATGTAAATCTAAGCTGATGGTGAAGAGAGGGGCTACATTTAGCCAGCCTTTACACATGTATTCATTCGATTGATTATTTCATTGACCTGTAGTATGTTTTTCGAGTTTTATGATAGATAAATTTTAGGATCCAACATAGTTTATTTGCCGACATCTGAATGGTTGGTTTTTGATATATTTATTATTAGTGTGGGTACTGTGCTTAAAGCCAAAGTTTATTTTAGCTCAAAAGGTGGTTAAAATGTTTATTTTGATGATATTTCATTATTATAACTATAACAATTAGCAACTACTATTTATGTATGCTATCCTTGTCTATTTTGTTGTTTACCATGTTACAAGCCTTGAAACCCAAAGTACACCTATCTATTGCTATCACGCCTCTTCTTCAAGTATGCTCACCTTTTTACTTTTTTAGGCTTTTAGATTAATTTGTTTCTTATCATCACAATAATATAACTACATTATTTATTTATTTATTTGTCTAGAAAATAAATTTTATTTAATTCTTTGTATGATTTTATACCAAGATGTCCCAACGCTCATCAAGCTTATTAGATACAACGCAATAATTTTTTACTAACAACACATTTGATCGTCAAGGTAACATAAATAAAAGCTCGCCGTACCGCGCTGGTAAGTCTACTCGTTTTTCAACATTTGCCAAAACTATGTGATCCACCAAACTAGAGTCAATAGAATTCGGTTAGATAATATGTTAAATGGAAGCCACTACTTGCAAACCAAAGCACTACATTATGATAAGATAAATACATACAAGAAACTGATTCTTTTTATTATAAAGAATTTGTATAAAAGTTGTAATGTGACAGACCCTCATAATAAGAGTTTACCGTTGGAGCTTAGAGAGATTTACATATTTACAATTGGTTCAAAAAGCAAATTACCCAACGGCTCAATCCATGAGAAATTGAAAATGAAAAGAGTTTTTTTAAAAATCATGTTTGCTTTCCAAATTACCCGGTATAAAATAAAAAGAATATTAAAAAGGAACTCTGAAACTTAAACGGTCAACCCGATTAATGTATTGTTGTAGTACAACACACAGGAATTATTTACTTAATGAGTTAGACTATAACCTAGTCAATACATCATTATTTTTGTGTCTTGTTAGAAATTATTATTCCTACATTAACTATCCAAAATTTTAAAACTTGGTTCATAAACACAGACATGTTTAAAACACTCAACGTCGTTTTTATTAATGATGCAATATAAATAAACAAGCACTTTTCATCTTGCTAGAAGCAAAAGTGAATTGTTACACTATTAACTTTTTGTGTAACCTAAGAGGGTTGGAACTATTGAGGTACATATCTACATACTAGAAGCCGATAGTTGTGAGTTCATATGTGATGTCCTTGTGAGAAGCTCGAGTTGTACTACTTTTAATTTGTCCAAATCTATGACCACCTCTTCCATACTTGGCCTTTTTTTACTATTTATATTCATACATCTCTTGGCAAGCTGAGCTACAAGAACTAAATCGTCCATCATAGCCTCTTGCACAACTTGATTGTCCAAAATTTCAAAAAACCGATTATGTTTCACTAAATACCTAAATCTTGGTATCAAGCCTTCACCCGAGTTACTTGAGGATATAGACTTTTTTTTGGTTAAGAGTTCAGTAAGGACAACACCAAATGAATAAACATCACTTTTTGCAGTAAGTTTTCCAGACTCAAAATACTCAGGATCTAAGTATCCAAATGTGCCTTCGACTTGTGTCGTTAGATGACTTCTGCTAATAGGTACTGACCTTGAAAGTCCAAAATCAGATAGTACTGCTTTGTAGTTTTGATCCAATAAGATGTTGCTTGGCTTAATATCCCTATGAAATATTGTTGGTGATGCATAAGAATGCAAATAGGCTAGTGCTCCTGCAACTTCTCTTGCAATTCGTATACGATCTTTCCATGAGAATGTCGAACATCCTGCCCCGTCATGTAGATGTTGTGAGAGGTTGTCATTGGCCAAGTACTCATATACCAATAAGGGGACTTCATATTCCAAGCAACAACCTAATAGTTTCACTATATTACGATGGTTTATTTGTGCAAGAATGAAAAGTTCATTAACAAATCGTTCTACCTGATCTACACACATGAAGTTTGATTTCTTTATGGCTACAATCGTGCCATCATTGAACAAACCTTTATACACTGTACCTTGTCCTCCCTTTCCAACAATCCTGCTTCTACTAAAATTTTTAGTTGCCTTCACCATATCTTCCATGGTATAAACTTTTATTGTCATCACACATGATTTATTAGAAGCTATATGTTGCAACAATAGATGTCCTCCATTTCTTTTAAAGAACATCTTCTTGATCTTACTTTTTCTCACTTTGACCAGCTTTAGATACGACCAATAACCAATAGCACCAAAGGCTAAAAGCCCAATTATGACTTCAATAGTTACTACATTTGCAACCAAATATGGTTAGCATAAACTAGAATTTTTAAGTCGAGAGATTGTTATAAGACACACTACAAAGGTACAAGTCATTTACCTGAAACATTTGATTTATGTCGATGTATAGATATGCACTTGTAGCTCCCGTGTGTGTATACACAAGTCTCACCCTCTTCGCAATAATTATTTGATTGCTTTGGACAAACTTCAAGCACTATTTGTTGATTCAAAGAAAATAGAACAATTGAGTTTATCAAAATATCATAATTGCACAATATAATCGATAACTTTGCAACTACCTTGACATCCTTTGGGAAGGTAGGGGTTCCCTTTGTAACCTTGTCTACAACGACAATTATATCCTATCATGTTTCTTGAATCAACACAATTACTGTTCCTGCCACACAAGCTGTCTCCATTTTTGCTAGCTTCATGACACGTGGTAAGTGCAACAACCCAATTTAAGGCCACAGGCATCTGTACTTGTTGTTGTCCAGAATAGATTGGTGCACTCCTTTCGGAAATAAATGCATGAGCACATGATGAAGTATTTTTCTTGTATTTGATCAAATAGTTATATGCTGTTGTATTTATCGGAATGCTAAGTTGGCAACAACCATTGAAGCCGGTACAACTAGTGGCAGGTATAATATAAGGTAGTGTTTCATTACATAAAGATTCACATAAATTTGCACCCCACCCATCATGGCCAAACATAGTTATAATGTTGCATCCCATAGCCACGTAAAGATTATGTTCCTGTGAAAAAGAAAAATATTTGTCCAAGACCAAGCCATCCCCTAGTGATGTGTGGTCGTAAGCACACACCCAGGTTGATTCATGACTTACCCGTACCAAGTCCATGGAGAATTCTAAAATGGGGAGGTCTTGGTTATTTGTAAACCAAATTGGTAAATTATCTTCCGAGGATCCGACGCAAAAGACTTCAAATGATTTGTACAAATAACAACCCAACCCTATGCCAAATGGATATGGAATAGTTATATTACCGCATATCTCTTGACACCCTGGCTTTGCTAACGATGCTTCAGACTCGCGTACTCTGATCATCAATAATGAGGTAACAGTCGCCGCAACTAACAACAACAACTTCGGTAGCATTGTAGGTGTCGCCGGTATACTTTTATTGAACAAAATTGCTAGAAATAAATATTTGAATGACTAATTTCATATTAAATATATTTAGAGAAAAATGATTTCATACTCATTTGGCTGATATTCAATTAAGCCATTGCATCCTGCCTTTTAGATGATACATTCTAAGCAACATTGTTTGTTTATTAAAAGTATTATAGGAATATGCTCCAAACATTGTGATCATTAATTGGAACTTAGTTTTGGCATCAATATTTCATTTGTAATCTTTTAGTTCTTTTACAATATTAAATATTAATTAGACGAATACTGCTTTGTTCTTTTATGTGTTATCATGATTCTTTCACGTGAAACGTGATTCGTTTTAGTAGGGTTAACGTGTTGAAAATGATGGACCGGCACATCTATTTATTCATATCTAAGACATCAACTATAACCGAGATATATATTTAAAAATGTGTAAACGACATACCACGCACAGTTTAGGGTAGCAACTAGCAACTCATAGTAAAACCAAAATCAAGTTTTATCTATAAACAATGTATAATTAATCACTGATAATAAAATTTATAACAAGCAATTGATTATGAATATCTAAATTCAAACCACTATCACTAATTCACTATTGACTATGCGTGTTAAGAGATTCACATCGTTAATTCACCATTAAGAGTATTCAAGTGGTCGTGATTCGAGTAACAACTATTTTAATTAATTAGGGATCGACTCTTCTCTACATTAAAATATTAAATCATTTGCAATATATAACTTTTTTAAAAAAATACTTAATACTCAACGATGTTTTTCTTTGAAAAACTAAGTACTCTGCAGGAATTCAGCCATCACACTAGTAAAAAAAATTATGGTTAACATTTATATGGTTTTACTTCTTTTCTTTATATACATAAATTAAATATAAGAAACAATACGGCTAGGTGTAAGTGTTTAACACTAGTACGGAACTGGTTTTATAGGGCGGTGATTTTTATTTGTTAGGGTGGTTTCGCACCACCTTTAGAAACCTCGCACTAAAAAATAATTTATTTTATGGGGCGGTAATAACTATAACAACGCAACAACCCTGATGAGTTGAAAATTATTCTTTTACGGTGAACACAAACACTTAAAATATACTTCTAAAATTTAAATATTGTTCATTTTGTGGGATTCAAACCGGCCTCAATTTGATGGATAAACACAAGGTGTCACTAGATTAAGAGGCCAACCATTGAAATATTTGTAGTTAAAACTTATCAATGAGTGTTGAATGAAATAACTCAATCTATGTATTTTTATTATTTTCCACAATGAAAGCTCAGTCAATTAGATTGTTTGAAAAGTAAACAAATTGTTCAATCTAGAAGTACATTAATGGAGGAAACAACTAAAATTTGGTAACCCATAAATCTAACAGCGTTTATGATGAGTGCTAATTAAAGCATAAGTAGATGATACCACAAACAACATATGAATTAGATGATACCACAAACAACATATGAACCATGCATATGCACAAAGGTTAGGCATCCTTAGTTTACATTATCATAAATGTATACAAACTATAATAAGTTTCTCCAGTAATTTGATTTAAAAACATAATTAACCTAGTACTACGGTTTCAATAGTCTTCTTCCTAAGTCACTAGGTCTAACCTACGAGGAGTGGAAGTATAGATGTACATATGTACTACAACTCATTAGTTGTGCGTTCGTGTTCTATAATGCACTTATGAGGAAGCTCGTGTCGTATGACTCTCAATTTGTCCAAATTTGTGACCACATCTTCCATGCTTGGTCTTTTTTTGCTATTTGTTTTCATGCATCTCTTGGCAAGCGTGACGACAAGAAATAGATCGTCCATCATAGCCTCTTGCACAACTTGCTTGTCCAAAATTTCAACAAACCTATTATGTTTCACCAAATATTTAAACCTCGGCACCAAGCCTTCACCCGATTCACTTGAGGAGATAGAACTTTTCCTAGTTAATAGTTCAGTTAGGACCACACCAAATGAATAAACATCACTTTTTGCAGTAAGTTTTCCTGACTGGAAATACTCAGGGTCTAAGTATCCGAATGTTCCTTCAACTTGTGTAGTTAGATGACTTTTGCTAAGAGATACTAATCTTGACAACCCAAAATCAGATACTACTGCTTTGAAATTTTGATCTAATAAGATGTTGCTTGGCTTAATATCTCTATGAAATATTGCTGGTGATGCGTAAGAATGCAAATAGGCTAGTGCTCCCGCAACTTCCCTTGCAATTTGTATACGAACTTTCCATGAAAAAGTTGAAAGTCCGGTCCAAACATGAAGATGTTGTGAGAGAGTGTCATTAGCCAAATACTCATACACCAATATTGGGACTTCATATTCCAAGCAACAACCTAATAGTTTCACTATGTTGCGATGGTTTATTTGTGCAAGAATAAAAACTTCATTAGCAAATCGTTCTACTTGATCTACATTTACGACGTTTGATTTCTTTACCGCTGCAACTGTACCATCAGGGAACAGCCCTTTGTACACTGTACCTTGTCCTCCTTTGCCAACAATCCTGCTTCTACTAAAATTTTTGGTTGCCTTCTCCATTTCTTCCACGGTATAAACTTTTATTGTCGTGACACATGATTTATTAGAAGATATTTGTTGCATCAATAGATGTCCCCCGTTTTTTTCAAAGAACTTCTTCTTAATCTTATTTTTTCTTATTTTGACAAGCTTTATGTATGTCCAATAACCAATAGCACTAAAAGCTGAAAGTCCAATCATGATTTCAAGAGCTACTACACGTCAATTAAATTAAGTTAGCACAATGTCAAAACTAGACTTTTCAATTTAAAGGCCGTAGTAAGACACACTAACGTACAATAATTTACCTGAAACATTTGATTTTTGGCTATGTGGGGATATGCACTTGTAACTCCCGTGTGTATATACACAAGTCTCACCCTCTTCACAATAATGATTTGATTGCTTTGGACAACTGTTAACATCTATTTAATTTTTTGAATTAAGGAACACAGAGCGGTTTTGAATTTATAAAAAAATATTTATCACAAGGTATAACACAAAACTTTGAAATTACCTCGGCATCCTTCGGGAAGGTAGGGGTTCCCTTTGTAACCTTGTTTGCAATGACAATTATATCCTGGGCCATTTATCGAATCTACACAAAAACTGTTCTTGCCACACAAGCTCTCTCCTTTTTGCCTAGCTTGGCGGCATGTGGTAGATGCAACAACCCAATTTAAGACCATGGGAAGTTGTAATAGGGATTGGCCAAAAGAGACAGGTGCACTATTTTCAGCAATGAGTGCATGAGCACATGAATTATGTGTGTTGTAGTTGATCATAAAACCATATGACGTGGTATTTTCAGGGACACTAAGTTGGCAGCAACCGTTGAAGCCGTTACAACTAGTGGCAGATATAGCAGATGTTGTCTCGTTACATAAAGATTCACATTCAAAGCTCGATCCCCTTCCCATACCACCATCTGAAAATAAAACTAAAATGTTACATCCTAATGCCACATAAAGATTCTCTCGTGAAAAGAATAAATATTGGTCCAGGTTGTCTTCTCCAATTGACATGTTCCAGTCATTGTTACACATAATGGTTGATTCATCAATCACACGCACGAAGTTCGTAGAAAATTCTAAAATGGGGAACCGTTGGATATTTGCAAACCGTAGAGGATACTGATCTTGTGATGATCCATCACAGGAGACTTCAAATGACTTGTACAAATAACAACCTGTCCCTATGCCAAATGGATATGGGATAGTTACATTACCACATTTCTCCTGACACCCTGGCTTTGCTAACGATGCTTGAGACTCGTGTATTCTGATCAAAAGCAAGGTAACAAGCACCACAACTAGCGTCAACAACTTCGGTAGCATTCTATTCTAGGTGTTTTCAGTATGCTTAGATTGATCAAAATTGCTTAAAGAATAAATAGTTGATGATCAATCTCATATTAAATATATTGCATCCCACCTTTTATATGATATGTTCTAAGCAACTTTGTTTGTTTATCAAAATGATCATAGGAATATGCTCCAAACATTGGGATTATCAGCATCAAATCACCAATATTTCTTGTCATCTTTCAGTTCCTATACAATACTGAATGCTAAATTGAATTTGCTATGTTTTTTACGCTATTAGAAATGTTCATGTTAAGCGTGTTTCGCTTTAAAAATGCCATAAAACTAGGTGTGGTCATGTGGAGTCGTGTCGGGTTGCCAGGCTTGGAATCAATAAACTCAAACATGGACCGTATATTTATTCATGTTAAACTTGGCACCCTAACTCGGATACATTAAAAACCTTGTAGCATGAATACAAATGTATAATATGTGTATCTACAGGGATGAAACAAATTGACGGATGGGTAGGGTATAACTTGACTAAAACTAAATTTAATTTCTTTTTAACCAAAAATAACATGATAACTATCATAATCATAATATGATAAACTGATATATTACAGATATAGTGCATGCGTTTGGTTCGAGTTATACACTTTGATTTAAGTTCAGAATGTTGTATGTTTAGGATGCATGGTTTTCATTTTGTAACAACTTCAAAATTTGACATCGATTACGATTATTTTTACTGGTAAGTTTAAAATCGACAAAAATGCCTCTTTACAAGCCTAAATAACCATTTATTAGGTTCTCTACTGGTTACCTCTGACAATTATTATCAAAATGAAACCTGTAGACTCATTTTCAACTAGATCAACGATTGGAAGATCGGATATGCCCCATCGCCTTAGTCGACTTATTCCTGAGATGAGAAAGCTTGACTCGCTTATCAGAGCTTGGAAACAGACTACGCACTTAGAAGCCCTACTCCATTGTGGTTGCCACCTCGGGCACCTGGCGGCCCGAGTAAGAAGTCGCAGAACTGCTCAGTCGTGCGTTTGCGCAGAGAGCTCGTAATTTAGAGAAATACATGTACAGTAATGGTATTTACTGAACAAATGGAGACAAATATACTAGGCAACGATGTGCTTTAGTTTCAATGTAGCATACACAGAAAGTTGGCATTCTAACGAATTCTGAACAAATTGTCAAACTGCAAGTAAAGTTGACTTTTATACTCATGTAAAGTCTTATTATGATTTTATCTTAGATATATACTCTTACATGTATGCAAAAGGCATACTGAAGTAAATCTAATCTTCAAACTGCACATAAAGTTGACTTTTATACTCACGTGAAGTCTTATTCTCCCAGATAAATACTCTTACATGTATGCAAAAACATATTCCTACAGATTTAATATGGTTTCACAATTGTTCAGATTAGAAGTACACATGGCACAATGACAACATAAAGTATGGCTAGGGTAGCAACGATAGAACCTTGGTCAAACGCCCTGCGTAAACTGCCAATCCGAGTGAAATGATGGAACGCCAGAAATGCTGCAATAACCAACGACAGAACAACCCCTTCTTGTCTTCCTCTGCGATAAACAACATTCTTGTTAGAAAATAACCGAAAGGAAAAATGATATGAAAGAAACAGTTGGCAATGTTATCATTACCTTAAGTTTGTAGTCTAATAAGGTGACAGAATTACCGTTAGCAATTCCAATTCACCTACAAGAAGAAAGTCGGTATATATAGGTAAACTTTAACCACTTTCTTATTTGCAGTCTGAACATTCATTTTATATCAATTCCTGTTTGTCTGGTCTATTAATTGTTGGATATAGTGACTAACTACAGTTGTGTATACGTATATGTGAGGATATTTGCCTTGTTTTTCCAACTTCTGGAGTTCATTTCAACAAAGTATTTGTAGAAAAAGCCAACTATTTGGCATCTTTATCCAGATAATGTGATCGAATCCGCAAATTAAACCTTGTAATAGTAATTGTATTGAGTAATTATGTGTGTTGGGTTACAATAGAGGATCCTTTATATAGAGGACAATATTACATAATTAACCCTAAACTATTCACTAATAATAACCTAGTCTAATATCGAGCATGCTTGTCTTTAATGCTAGAAGAGTTAATGGGTAGATTTAAAAATATTTAACAACAAAAACATGTAGACTAGTGGAAAAAATTAACACCCAATGTATACTCTTTACCCAAGTGTTCATAAACTCCTATTGTTTTGTTTAAAAACTTGGATCATATTCTAACTTGTCTTTGACTCTTTATAATCATTTTAATATATCAATTACTTAAATGTTTCAAAATAAAGGACCAAAACAGAATAGCCAATATAATAACCGTTTTCATAACTATTTGATCAATAAGTCAAACAAATGTTACCTTTTTGAGAGGGTTCAGTTTTCTGCAAGCAAGAACAGAAGTCACATAGATGGTTTTTCAATTAAAGATATATGCTTAATTTTCAAGATCAATTTGAAGCCTACAGTTTTAAGAAAATCTACATTTAAAGTACCCTTAGAAACAGGCATTACAAATTGCAAATCACAAAACTAAATACAGTATAACCTCTAAAAACTATAATTATGTGCATGATTGACTTGTATGTGCATTTGGGGGAATGCGGAAAAAGAGTAAAGAAACGAATCCATTAACTCTAAATTGTCATTTTTAAAGGTTTTCAATAACTTGGTCGGTTTTTGTTATTCATTTTAACTAGATTCAAAATTTATTTTAACCGAAATTAATATTTCCTTTACGCTTTCTACTCATTTAAGCATTTAGGTAATATTTCGTAGATCGGTTTGATGATTTACTTTGACCGAACTTAATGGTCAGGTTGTAGAACAGCTTTTATAAAGGTCATTTGTAAACGTCTGAAGGAACTTTTGATATTATAACAGACTTTCTCCTGCTTGGGTTTAACATAAACGAACGTATCATATTTTGATTATTAATTCACTAAATCCATAATATGATATATAATCTTTAAACAAATACATTAAGAATCACACTCTTCATGAAGCATATAAATCACATGACTATTAAAAAAAGCCTTTATACAGCAATATAATATGAATTAGATGACACTTAACTTTATTCTTTGATCCATGTCTCCTTGAATCTCATCTCCAAGTTTTGTACTAGTTGTTGGGTTAATCGGTTTCATTAACGGGTCACGAGTCAGCATGTTCACGGGTCATGGTTCTGGAGCTTCGTGGGTCAAACGGGTTGCATAAGTTTAGTTAATTAGTCACATGTTATTTGTTATTTTACTGGTTATTTTGGTGGGGTCAAAGTCTTAGGTTTATTAGTTTGTTTATGGAGTCAAGATGTGGGTAACTAGGAGTCCGTATTTCTTTCACTTAGTCCACGTTGCATGGAGTTTGTTTATATATATTTGTTTGTTTCAATTGAATGAATAGAGAAAAAAGAAAGCTTTAAGCTTTAAACACAAGTTCTTATCCGTGAAGGGTGTTTGTGTGCTTGTTTCTCAAGTGGCCTGATCCAACACTAGTAACATATTAATACAATTGATGTCACGATCGCATATCATTCGACATATATATGTAGATCTAATACCCAGCTAACATCATCAACTTCCTAATCAATGTATAGATTAAATGATTAACATATTATTATTTTGTCAGTATGACAATGTAGTGATTAAACAATAACCTTTCATAGTCATTAAGATTACTATATGTAAACATAATCAACTGTGTCATGTAGAAACTAATATGTTTGACCTCGATAGTCAAAATAACTAATCATTACTGAGTTACTATGAATTGCTGGTAACCTGTTTTGACCCATTATTCAAGCCAACCAACCCACCCAGAAACTCTTCCCTCACAAAAGTCAAACTTAGAAACAATTAATCTATGGAGAAGGCAGATGACAAAACTGATAAAATCAATGGATGTGATGGTTGACTTCCTTGGGGTACAGAACTATTATCAAATAGTTCTTATGTAGGATCCAATATTGGCAAAGAAACAAATAATATAAATGGAAACTAGACAAGATCATCTAGGTTGCCCAGACAGATTGTAGTGAACCAAAGAGAAAGTCGTTTACATCTTTACCAGTTTCAACAACAGAACCATCCCCCTCCAAGAGTACTCTAATACATGTTCAACCCAAAGATGTCTCACCTCTAACAGGTTGAATAGATTAAGGGGTTGTTTGATTATCGCTGACTCAGTCAGATCTTACTGAGTCAGAAGCTGACCCAGTTAGAAGTTCTGACTGAGTCTTCATCTGATAGAAACTTGGTTGTTTGATCCATTATTTGACTAACTCTGCTGAATGATAAAAATAACCATATAAACACATCAAATTTCAAACATATTACAGATGTGTGTAATTAAAGATAGAGTTATTGCTTTAGTATCCACCCATATTGCTTTAGTATCCACCCACTTAGGTTTATATGGATAGGAACGCATCGCATTACACTGAACAGATCTTCCACTTTTTGAAGCACAATTTGTTGTAGGACTCAACTATGTAAGACCAGCTTCAATTTAACATAGAAACTGGATAGGAACGCACCACTGAGGAATTAAAACTCACACTTCCACCACAGATCTGTTGATCTGGTCGGAAAATTTTCGCCGTCGGTTCGCGGAGAGGTGGGAAGAGCGGCGGAGGCATGGCGGAGGGGGTCGCGGAGGGCAAGGGAAGAGGGGGCGAGCACCGGCTGCCCTTTTCTTGGTCAGAATAGCGATTTTTAGGGTCTGGGTTAGACCTCCGTACCCGGTCAGAAGCTGATTTCGCACAAATCAAACACGCTGACCGGCTAACCGAGTCAGCCAGTCAACGGTCAGCGCTGACCCGCGCAAATCAAACACGCCCTAAGCTAAAGGAGTGAACTTAAAGGAAATGTTTAATTTCAAATAATTATAATATCTACCATTTTTTAGATTAAATTTAAATTATTTAAAATTGCATTGTACTAAGAATATTTGAAACTTGAAAGTTGTTACCGTATGAAGATCACCAAAAGAAATCCCCATTGGAGACATCATTTATTTTGTAACTAAAACTGTCACTAGCACCTTAAATAAACCGCAGCTCACCTTTAATTAGATACAAAGTCATAGTGATCAGTAATTAAAAACACATGGTCACTCAACATAAAATAGTTAATAGTTTTATCTAATTACCCTACCATACTTTTAGGACTAAAGTTATAAGAATCATTGACCTGAGGCCAATGGCTGGAGAATGAGTAAATAAATCATGTGTTTGTGATCTCTAAGTTGAGACTTTTCAGTGACTAAATAATGTGGTCTTTGAGTCACGGATTACACAAATTCTTGGTCACAAACTAGAATTTGTTAGTGACAAGAAATTGTGGTCATTGAGTTGGGATCACATCATATATTTAGTCAAACTTGTTGCCTAACATTTTTAATGCATCGGGAACTAAATTGTAATTATAAAAAACTGATCGACCGGTAGGGTCTAGACCAATCGCAGATATTATCATTAAACTCGATTAATTAATTGTCAAGGCCAAACAGTCTCAAGCACTACAGAGATATAAAATGGTCTTAGTGGCAGCTCAACTATTTTGGGAACCCAGAGACAAACCTTAAACTAAGGCCGGTGGTTTCATTAAATAATGGTATAAGCCGCATAACTAAGAGCAATGAGAAAAATATTAAGAGATGTGGTTCGAGGTAACATACCTTATGAACAGGATGAGGTTGGTACATCACCGAGGAACAAGGAGCTTCCAAAGCAAGTTCCACATTGTGATCCATAGCGAAAAGTTGCAGCTATGAGAGTGAAGGAACATTATAAAAGTTCTCTATTAACCTATTCCACATAAGAAGGTAAAAAAAAAAGCGTAAGCAACCTTATTCTACACTTTGTTCGGGAGCCGTTTCCCACATAAGAAGATATTAAACATATTGTATCATCAATAATATTATCTACATAAACCCAAACAAAGAACATGAAATACAATTGATAAAATTATATGACTGTAAGTTGTAACTGGCCTTTATACCATGACCAAATTACATAATGTTTCAACAGTTGAACCGTCTCCCTCCAAGAGTAATCTAATACATATTTAACCCATAGATGTCTCACCTAGTCACCTCTAACAGGTTAAATGGATTAAGGTAAAGGACTGAACTAAAAAAAATGGGTCAAACAAATTGGAATCCATATAAAGTGGAAAAGAGATCAAGCTGATTTGTGACAATAAAGTTTTTGTTACTTCATATTTTGCACATCAATATTTCTAAAATTCAAGGGATTTTTTTAAGGTTGATTGTAGGTTGGCCCAACCCATTTTGACCCGTTATTAAACCAAACCAACCCACCCATTTTCCCACTTGTGTGAAACAGCATGATAGTTTGAACCAAATACTATCCTTCACAAAAGTCAAATATAGAAACAATAATATCAAAGGAAAAGGTTGAGAACTTAACTGATATAATCGATGGAAAAGGTTGAGACTTGACTTCTTTGGGTACAGAACAGATATTAAATGGTTCTTCGATATGTTCCTATATTGGCAAACAAAAATAGAGTAAAAATGGTATGTGATAGACAAGAACACTAGCAAAATAACAAAAAAAAGTGAGCAGCCACTAACAAAGTTCTTCAAATCGTCCTTCGGCAGATTTCCTATATTGGCAAAGAAAAATAGAATAAAAATGGATATATGAGGCAGATAAGAATAAAAAATAAAAATAAAAAACTACAAGCAGCCACTTACATAGCTCTGGTGACCAAGAGGATGTCCATGACGTTCTTATCAATATTAAGATGACAATTTTATTTAATATGTAGTTTACCTGAAAAGCAACCTTCTCTAAATTAAGCTTACATTTTCCCTATTTGTAATGTTCTCCGGAAGACAACAAGCTTGTCAAATATGTACTTTACAACATTTACTGCATTTTCTCTTTTCAGCCGATCAGTTAGTTCCACCCAGGCTGAGAACTGTAAAAGATGTGAACCACATACAAGAACATGATAATCAGCCAAGATGGAAGAAAAAACAGGTAAAAATAGCAGCTCAAGTAACAGGCCAAAACAGGTTAAATTGGTTGGCCTGATACACTTATGTAAATAATCAGAGTCAAAGTAAAATTCAAAAGTGTGTTTTTTAAAAAAGAATCCATTTTCTTGAATAAAAATGATTTAGGAGGTTTTATGCATTATAGTACATACTGGGCATCTTTAAACCCGTTCCCTTAGACAAAAAAAAAATTAAAACCCTTTGACCCCTATCAAATCAAATGGCCAGAATTGTCACCTCTAAGAACTGTTAACAAGTTTGTATTTAATAAGATTATATGCCAAATCAAAGAACCTTATAAGGCTTCATATACATCAACTGTAATAGATAATAGTAGTTTTCATATACATCAACTGTAAAACTGACCTGTGCCGGAGGGGCACCGAGAATGATGCGTCTTTACCAGCAGATTTTCTCTCCAAGGTGCTTAGAACAGTGACTTAACTTCCTTGGGTACAAAACTAATATCAAATGATTCTTCTATAGCCGATGTAGGTTCCTCTACTCACATATAGGTTCCACTACTCACACATAAACAAATAAATGAGGCAGACAAGATCATTAATAAAACAAAATAAAAACTATAAGAGTATGCACTTACATAATTTTCTTCAAAATTGGCTTCAGATGAACCTATAAAGGGTTCAAGGTTTGAAAAGCCATGTTTTTACTGTATATACACAATAAAACCTATTGTGGCAAATACAACTAACCTCAAGCATGACACATTATATATACACAAATACACACATACATATATATACCATATTTATTTGCTAGGATCAGAAGTCTTTGGTCCCTCCACAGCTTAATGAAGCTGTAATTCTACATTAAACTGTTTCAGTACTATAGCAGAACGTTGTTATTCCACATTTATATCAATATGCAAAACCATATTTTTGGTATGAATAGTACTTTGAGCTCATTAAGTAATAACTCAAAAAGGAGAGAGGGAATTCAAGAACAAAAAACTTGGTAAAGTGTATAAAAAACTCACAAGAAAGAACGATGAAAATTCAAAAAATAAAATCATTGAAACATACAATATTCAAGTAAACAACTTCATCAAGAAAGCAGTCCATGATACCATAACAACCTACATACACCCCATCAACGCAAAGTACAAGCCTCAAAGTACAAAACATGTTGAAATGGGTTTTTAGGTGTTCTAGTAACAGGATGGCAATTTCTCGAATGTGTGTTTAATCTTGAAAAACACCATATAAAACTGACAAACCCAGATCTATTAATAACATAGGAAAAGATACCAGATAAAGTAGAAGATCAAAATAAAAGGAAGTAGGAGCATTCGAGGATTAAAATCTTGTAAAGGGATAAGATGAAACACTAATAAAAAGTCAAAATCATTACAAAAAATTGAACATCAATAGAAAGAACATTATCAAGAAAACACTCACGATACCACAACAACCTACATACACCCAATCAGCCGCAAAGTACAAAACAAGTTGAAAGGATTTTAAGGTGTTCTAGTAACGAGATTGCAAGTTCTTGAATATGAGCTTAGTATTGATTGCAAAACACCATATAAAACTGTCAAACCACAAATCCATAGAAAAAAAGAAGATGAAAAAATAGGTAACATTAAAATGATTAAAAATATAGAATGTCAATAGAGAGAACATTGCAATCCACGCTACAAGAACAACCTACGTACACCTAACCAACCGTAATGTACAAGCCTCAAAGTACAAAACATGTTGAAATAGGTTTTTAGGTGTTCTAGTAACGAGATTGAAAGTTCTCGCACATGAGCTTAATCTTGCAAAATACCAAATAAAACTATCAAACTACAAATGTATTAAAAACATCAAAAAAGGATAAGAACATAGTAACAGGACAAATATCATCTTTTAACTAATGAAAAATCATAAGAGTTGTTAATAATGGCTTTTCGTTCATTTTGGGTCATTATAGAAACAAAAAACTTTCAGATCAAGTCCGCATGATGACCCCATCATCTTTTAACAAATAAAAGGCACAAAAAGAGTACAATGACTGAAAACTAATATTACTTAAATGCATAGTGATATAATGATAGGCCATAGTTCCCTGATTTTGCAATTAACACATATTAACACATCACTTTCTACATACCAACAAAAAATCATTGATCTTGCTTAATAAATATATCTTCAAAAGTAACAGGACATAGTTCCCTAAAATTTCCAATTAGCAACACACAACATGAAGTAAACTTCACCAGTAACATCCAAGCATACCTGTGTAATCTCATTAAGGTGAAGAACAAAAGTTGGATGTATAAAGCTAGGGTTTGTTCCATCATCATGAATCATAAGTACGTACATAGATTTGACCCTAGCGATCGAATCTTCAACTTCATCTTCAAGTTCTTCCTACAACGAACGAAGGAACCAAGGAGCGTTGGTAGGTAATTAAGGGGATTATATGAATGTGTTTGGTTGGGGGTTCGTGTTCTTTGTTGCGTAAATGAACGAAGAAACACCCACAGTATATATCAACCTCACAAAATCTCAAAGATATCAAGAGAAAATTAGGGCTTTTTTCAGGTTGTGAATGAGAAGATGAATTAATGGGATTCTTTAACGTTTGCTTTTGTATCTTTAAGTCAACAAGACCGTTGGATTTCTTTGACTAACGTGTTTTCTTTACGTCTTCTCCAATTAAAATGGTTTTATTTTTGTCAAGGATTTAATATGTATTTTTAATTATTGAAGCCTATAATACATCAAATAAATGATTCATTATCTTTTATAGCTTGTATATATACGTAGGGAGTTTAACGTATTTTTTTTCTTTTTAAGATCATAAACTACGCATTTTCAAGCTAAATAATTGAATATATATATTTTTTCAAAACATATATATTGCATATTTATCTATTTCATCCAAAAAAGTCAAAAAAGTCAAGACTATTCACGTCACCCTTGACCACTAATCAAAAGATCTTTGGCACGATAATAAATGACCAAAGCAATACACGTGCAAAGCATCACTAAATCTCATACAACCATGGGATAGAAATGATATCGTGTTTCAATTGTAAAACAATCATATTTAATATAAGAAAAAAGTTTAAATATTAATCTTGTTTGCATCGACATCGAGCTTTCATACAACTCCAGAACCTTTTAATTGATAAACTTTATTTAGAAGCAAAATCCTTTATTAAAACACATTAATTCATTAATTTAATATAATTTCTTATGGTTAGTAATATTAATATTAATATTGATTATAACGAGGCTTTTTACCCGCGTGATGTGGCGGAAATTCTCTCCCCACCTAAGATTTAATGTGAAACGTAAAAAACGACAGTTGAAAAAATAAAATAAAAGCAATGAAGAAATAGCGTCCCACACCAAATAAGTGCTTAAACAACATGCTAGAGGGTCTTTATGTTAATTTCACAGGTCAAGAATTAATATAGGATGCAACTAAAGTTAAGTCAAAACTTTTTGTTTAAAAAACAAAGCAAAAACAAAGTGACAGGCCCAAGATTCGAACCATTAGGCCAAAGCCTATGTTTTGAAACAAAATTCTGAAGTTAATACATATAACACACAAGGAAAATGTAAATAAAAGAAAAAGAAAAACTGTTTGGACCAATGTTATGTGGCCACGTGGCATGTTGGTGGTGGCGGCCACCGACACTTCGAAATTAGCTTATATAGAATATTATTATTATAATTTTATTTCTTTCCTTCATGAAGCTAGTAATGTTCTTGGATGTAAAATATAGCTCTTTAATTAGCAAAATTAACTACACTATAAGCAAGAGTTATGCGAGACAACATCGCGTATCCATCTTAGCTCGAGTTTCGTTTTTATGGCATAAAATAATTGCTTAAAATCACATTGTACGTGAGATGACTCTTGCGCCATGTATCAACAACGAAACATGTGTTTCCTTGATGAAGTTTAGTGCACACAAACTAGACTCACATATTCCTCGTAATATTATGTGTCTTTCTATTAGTATTCTATACAATGGCTGAAATTTAGATGTATTTACAACTATATGCATAACTCATCTAAAAATATACGCACACTAGTTCAATGTGCATTTGTCATATGTGTCGATTACCATGATCCAAGTGGCGGATCACGTTTCTTTATATCATAAAATGGATCACTGGTTCTTTTTGGTTTATGATATCAATCATATGAGTATGAGTGGTGTTATGTAACTACATAATTAAAATTTTATCCAATTGGTAGCTTTTATAGGTATTTGAATCTAAATCATTCATTTCGATAAACTTATGCTTATTCATCATCATGGACTCACCTTTTGATGTTAGAATTTTAGCATCACCACTATGTGCTTTTTCATCATCCCCGGTAGATTTTAAAGTTATTAAAACTAGCTAGCGTTACTAATATGTGACGATTATCAACACCACGACGCTCACAGATATCTTTTAGCAATGACTACCAAATGTTAAAAATCCCATGCATCTTAATGGAGTTTGGAATCAAGAAACAACTTACCAACGGTATTTATTGATCCATGAGAGTTGAACGATACGACTCAGTTTACCTTTTGATGCTCAGTGAATCATTTAGATTGTTTGAAAAGTATGTAAAAAATCATTTAGATTATTTGATGCTTAGTGAATGATTGGAATTTTGAAGTATTGAGGTGCATATGTACTAGAATCCTTTAGTTGTGAGTTTATCTTTAATAATACAGTTATCGGGAAGCTCGATGTCACACCCCCGCTAAAAGCGGAAACACGGGGATGTAACGAGATCAGGATCGTCATAACACATGGTAAGCGATAGAGATGCAATATAATAAATGATGACAAGCGTGTCATGACGACACCCGACAACAAGGGGACTTGTGTCGCGTTCAGTCAATATTCACAACAAAATAGCCATAAGCATAAACATGATAAACGATTCACATAATTACATGAAGATAACATGGTAAATGTAAATTCCCACTACCCGGGAACAAGTATCAAAAGATTGTAATTGTTTAATCAGACTACAACATTGTTCAAAATGATTGTTTGTCAAATATTTTTAGTCTCAAAAAAATACATCCTAGGGTCTCCACTAAGGTAGCACACCTAGATTCATCAATTTACATGATCACCTGAAAAGATATGCTCAAAATGGTCAAAAAAATTTTGGTAAGCTCGCAGGTTTAAGTAATAAATAAGTAAGTGATGTTGTATATAGTAAGCGATGTGGAATACCGTGAATACAATTATATAAACAAGTAAAATCACATGACAATGAGCTTTGCAACCAAACCTAGCGACGTACACAAAAATATTGTCGGTATTTATTCACCCAAGGGCCCGCTTCTGGCCACTGACGGTACTAACTAGTATACCAACGAACAAGGGTGGGGGTGTCAACCCAGTAGTACTACCAATACCTATCCGTCAGTTCCCACACTGGAATTAAATAGTTGCAAAGATAGAACCACACAGCAGACCCAAGCATGTATCAGATAAGTACTTGTAAAACAGTATCACGTTGATTCCATGTATGTAAATTGTAAGTAAATTGTACAGCATTGAAAAATGGGTGAGCATACTTTTCCCCCAAGTTGTAAATGATTGAAATATTGTAAGCGTAAAAGAGGCCACGAAACTCACTTGTTAAGTAGTAAGTATGTATGATCAATGTATCCAAATGTTGTATGCAAATGAACGGTCAAACACCTATTGACAGTTATTGTTAAGCATTAATGATATGAATGAAGCATATAATATTGTTCGGCCGGTTCGGGTTGTATCGGTTGGGTCGCGTGTAACACACACAAACAGACACACGTACTAGATCTTATGTAGATCCAAGTACTAGACATTGTCGCCATTGCTGATGATATTTATGTAAAAGTTTCATTGTTATTGAAGAAGTATTAGATAAATATCAGTAGTTACAAATCGGTTGATAATTGTAAAACGTTAGATTGATTTGATTTTGAATAGTATTTGTGGGCTTTATAGCGTTGACTTTAATCTTTGTGGTTGAGCAATGGCAACCGTGTTAATGTTGCCTCAACATCACACGACATACACACACCACGCACAAGAAGGGAAATCACACACAACAACTTCAATCGCACGACAGGACCAGACGCACGACTCAACACTCCATTCGCACGAATCAACCCTCAATCGTGCGAATCAGCTTCATTCGTACGATTGAGCCTTCATTCGTATGACTGGCATTCAGTCGTACCACACAACACCCAATTGCACGACTCAACCTCCATACGCACGAATCAACCTTCAATCGTGCAAATCAGCCTCATTCGTACGATTGAACCTTCATTCGTGCGATTGGACTCCAGTCGTGCGATACACGCACAGTCGCATACATTCATTCGGTCACCTAACTCAATCGCACACTATCACACCCCAACCTTGACGGCAGAAACGTCGAGGAGTGAGAGTTAAGATCGTTCACAGCCACATAACGCTATTATTAAATATAAATATATTATTCATAAGTTTGAAAGGTACATTACAAGCATAAGTCTCAAATAAGAACACAATATAAGAAATATAACAAGCTCATTCATTAAGTTAACTAGGTCCATTCTTAGGTGTGAACAACTTCGAAAAAGGCGATCAAGCTTGAGTATTTCCTGAAACATGTTAAAAATAAAAGGTCAACAATAATGTTGGTGAGATTTCTATAGTTTTCAATACATAAGTATATAAAAGATGGCAATTCATGTTGTAAGTTAGAGAACAAAGTAACTAGGGATGTAAGACAGAATGCACAATCAAACCTCGACAAAGTTTTACAAGTCTCAAACGTTTAAAAGTATATACGATTAGCTAAGTGTACTTGGATCAACCAAGCAGGCTTGTCTGGCCCATAGATCTATGACTTCGCTAGGCTAGCAATAGTTAATGATTGTACATATATTCGACATTACATGGTAGCCACAAGTTCAACTAACCACAACATACAGGTGAAATGCCATAAGTTTACAAGAATCAAACGGGTTTACAAGTGCAAAGTTTATAAATAACATGTTTCACCCTAAAGTATAAAAATATAAAAAGGGGTATAGAAATACTCACATGAAAAACTCACTTGATATATATAAGATGATGATAAGAATTTAAACGAGGCTCCAACGATTTCTTTTACAAGTTACCTAAATGTATTGATTCCAAGATTAAGTTTAATAATAAGATTAACGAGTAAACGTGAACTAGGGTTTCAATTGGAATTTGAGGGTTTAAATGATTAAGTAAAATAATGACTCGTTTATGTTTTGGTTTAACAAAATAATATAAATCAATTAAGTCCAAGAATAATTAAAAATGTCTCAATAATTTAAGTTACTGATTTAATTGAAATTAAGTTTAATATGTGAAAAGAAATAATTAATTTAATAATTAATTATTTAAAACTTGACAAAGAGAATTAATTAAATACCTATTTAAATGACGTTAAAATTATTTAAAATCATTTTATAAAGTTTTGAGGTTTTAAAATGATTTATCATAAAGGTTTTATAATACAAAAACTTAAAAATAAGAATAAAACAAATTATATTGTTTTATAAATGTCACACCCCCGCTGAAAGCGGAAACACGGGGATGTAACGAGACCGGGATCGTCATAACACATGGTAAGCGATAGAGAGCAATATAAATAAATGATGACATGCGTGTCATGACGACACCCGACAACAAGGGGACTTGTGTCGTGTTTAGTCAATGCCCACAACACATAGCCATAAGCAGCATGATGATGATAACATATATACACATAAGATGAAAATGTAAATGTTAATTCCCACAACCCGGGAACAAGTTCAAATGTTGATAATTGTTTACATGCGTTCACATTGTTCAAAGATTGTTTATCAAAAAGAGCTAAGTCCCAAAATGCATCCTAGGGTCTCCACTAAGGCAGCACACCTAGATTCCTGGATTTGCATGTTCACCTGAAAAGATATGCTTAAAACGGTCAACAAAATTGTTGGTGAGCTCGCAGGTTTATGTAATAAAAATGTAAGTGATGCTGTATATAATAGCGCGTCGGAATACCGTGAATACAGTTATTACACAAGTAAATATCACATGACATGAGCTTTGCAACCAAACCTAACGACGTACACAAAGAAATTGTCGGCATATATTCACCCAAGGGCCCGTTCCTGGCCACTGATGGTACCAACTAGTATACCATCGAACGAGGGTGGGGGTGTCAACCCAGTAGTACTACCAATACCTAACCGTCGGTTCCCACACTGAAATTAAATAGTTGCAAAGATAGAACCACACAGCAGACCCAAGCATGTATCAAATAGTACTTGCAACACAGTATCACGTTGATTCCTTGTATGTAAAATGTATGTAAGTTGTACAGCATAAAAATGTGTAAGCATACTTTTCCCCCAATTTGTAAATGATTGAAATATTGTATAAATGTAAAAAGGGGCCACGAAACTCACTTGTTAAGTGGTAAGTATGTATGAGCGTTGTATCCCAAATGTTGAATGCAAATAAACAGTCAAACACCTATTGACAGTTATTGTATAGCATTAATGATATGTTATATGTATAAGCGCGCAATAATGATGGGTCGGTTCGGGTCGTATCGGATGGGTCGCGTACAACACACACGGACTGACGCACGTACTAGACCTTATGTAGATCCAAGTACAAGACATTGTTGCCACTAACGATGATGTTTAAGTAAAAGTATTGTTGTTATCGGAGAATATTGAATAAGTGTCAATAGTTATAGGTCAATTTAGTCGTTCGTAAAGCGTTAGTTTATATTTGCTCAAAATAATTTCTGTGCCCTTTCTCACGTTGACTTTAATCTTTGTGGCCAAACAATGGCATAATTGTGTTAGTGTTACCTCGACACCACACGACATACTCACGCCACGCACAAGGGTCAAACACAACAATTTCAGTCGCATACAAGGCCAGACGCACGACTCAACCTCCATTCGTGCGAATCAACCCTCAATCGTGCGAATCAGCTACATTCGTACGATTGAGCCTTCATTCGTATGATTGGCCTTCAGTCGTACCACACAACACCCAAACGCACGTCTCAACTTCCATGCGCACGAATCAACCTTCAATCGTGCGAATTAGCTACTTTCGTACGACTGAACCTTCATTCGTGCGATTGGACCCCAGTCGTGCGAATCACATTCATTCGCACACATTCAGTCGGTCACCTGACTCAATCGCACACAAACACTCAGTCGCATGACTCATTCGCATACACTCATTCGCACGCATGACTCAATCGCATACACACACTCAGTCGCACAACTCAGTCGCACGACATGCCTAGTCGCACAACTCAGTCGCGCGATTGACTCAGACGCATGATCCAGTCGCACGACTCACTCAGTCGCACGGCTCAATCGCATGGATGTCCCAGTCGCCCAATCTGCAGAATCGCGACTGTGGTCGGGGTGAGCAGCCCCCGGGCCGCTCTAAACACGGGTTTTACACCACATAGACCTCCAGAAACACTCAACAAACATGTACAAGCATAAAACACAAGCAAAAGGGACCTCACACGCACCCATACGACCTTGTGTGTTCGGGTTGAACCCGAACACCCGAAACCCTAGTTTGGACAGCCGTGAAAAGGCTCAAAAATGGACAACCAAAGACAACTACCTGCTAAGGAGGGGTAGTCTATGTTGTAGACGGTGTCAAGACGAAGAAAACGAGACCTCTCGGGTCGGATTTGGTGCTAAGATGGTGATTTAGTGTGTGAAGAGGAGATGAAGATGAAGAAGATGGTGATAATGAAGATTAGGGCTGGAATATGGGTATTTATACCCAGCCCAAGTTTCCAAAATTACAAGTTTAGTCCCTGCACTTAACCCCCGAGTTTTCCCAAATTTGTTCGGTTGAAAAACGACTTCGTTAGGTGCTTTATATTAATTGTAAAAGTTCATTTAATGTTATTATGACTGAAGAAATGGTTATATTAAAATATTTATTATATTTATAAAATGATATATTTAGCGTTTTCAAAAATGAAAGTTTTAAAGGTCTTTTTAAGGTTCACGCACGGTCTTTAACGAATGCACACACACAACGATAATATTGCACACATGATATCCACATAAAGAGTCAAACAATAGTGAGGAATGACCAAGTATATAAAAGATGACGGACAAACACGTCAATTGACGGACCTTAAAGTGACGGATGTCACAGTATCCCCCAGTTGAGAGAATTTCGTCCCGAAATTCAGCTGGAGTTAGGTCCAAGAGTGTCATCCTCGAAAAGATGTGGATATTTGAGTTTCATCTGATCTTCACGTTCCCACGTAAACTCTGGCCCTCGTTTTGAATTCCACCTCACGCGAACAATAGGTATCCTACTGCGCTTCAGTTGCTTGACCTTTCGATCCATGATCTCAATGGGTTCTTCAACAAAATGAAGCTTGTCATCAATCTTGATTTCCTCGATTGGCACGTGAAGGGATTCATCGGCCAAACATTTCTTGAGGTTTGACACGTGAAAAGTATCATGTACACCGCTAAGCTCTTGTGGCAACCTTAACCGGTAAGCCACTGGACCGATCCTTTCAGTGATCTCAAAAGGTCCTACGTATCTTGGGGCTAACTTCCCTTTCTTTCCGAATCGAACGACTCCTTTCCAAGGGGAAACTTTGAGTAACACACGATCCCCAACATTGAATTCTAGAGGCTTCCGACGATTGTCGGCATAGCTCTTTTGGCGATCTCGTGCGGCTTTAAGTCGATCTTTGATTTGGAAAATCTTGTCTGTTGTCTCTTGGATGATCTCTGGGCCTGTCAGTTGACTTTCACCAATTTCGGCCCAACAAACGGGAGATCTGCATTTCCTTCCATACAACGCTTCAAATGGAGCGCATCCAATGCTTGTATGGTAGCTGTTGTTGTAGGAGAACTCAATCAACGGCAGATGAGCATCCCAACTACCTCCAAAATCGATTACACACGCTCTCAACATGTCTTCTAGCGTCTGTATAGTGCGTTCACTTTGGCCATCTGTTTGAGGGTGATAGGCTGTACTCATGTCTAACCGAGTACCCATCGCTTTCTGTAATGTCTGCCAAAAACGTGAAGTGAATCTGCTATCACGGTCGGATATGATTGACACCGGCACCCCGTGCCGTGTCACGACCTCTTTGATGTACAATCTCGCCAACTTATCCATCTTGTAGTCTTCTCGGATAGGCAAGAAATGTGCGGACTTCGTCATTCGATCCACAATGACCCATATCGAGTCATGACCGCTGTTTGTTCTAGGGAGTTTGGTGATGAAATCCATAGCTATGTTCTCCCATTTCCACTCGGGAATCTCAGGTTGTTGTAATAATCCCGATGGCTTTTGATGTTCAGCTTTGACTTTCGAACACGTCAAGCATTGGCTGACGTATAAGGCAATGTCTCTCTTCATGCCTGGCCACCAGTATAGATCCTTGAGATCATGATACATCTTGTCTGCACCAGGATGAATAGAGTATCGCGTCTTGTGGGCTTCATCCATGACTAAGGTTCGAACACCTCCCCATTTGGGTACCCATATGCGATCCATGAAGTACTGAATACCGTCATCCTTGCGAATCATCTGTTTATCCAACCCCCGGAATTCTTCTCCCGCAAGGTTTTCTTCTTTTAATGCCTCACTCTGTGCAATTTGAATCTGAGCTTTCAAGTTGGTTTGAATGGTCAATCCCAACGCTCGTGCACGCAGTGGTTTCACACGTTCTTTACGGCTTAAGGCATCAGCCACCACGTTAGCTTTCCCCGGATGATACCGGATTTCACAATCGTAGTCGCTAAGAAGCTCTACCCAACGTCGTTGGCGCATGTTGAGTTCCTTCTGATCCAGAATGTGTTGAAGGCTCTTATGATCTGTGAAGATGACGCATTTGGTGCCATACAAGTAATGCCTCCAAATTTTGAGTGCAAATACTACAGCGCCCAACTCAAGATCATGAGTGGTGTAGTTCTTTTCGTGCACTTTAAGTTGTCGCGAAGCGTAGGCAATCACTTTATCTTCTGCATCAATACACATCCCAATCCTTGATGTGATGCATCGCAGTAAACCACAAAATCATCTGTTCCGTCTGGGAGAGACAGTATTGGCGCGTTGCACAACTTCTCTTTCAACGTTTGGAACGCTTGTTCTTGTGCAAATCCCCAGTCAAACTTTTTGTCTTTCTGAGTAAGCAGGGTCAACGGTTGCGCGATCTTTGAGAAATTCGCTATGAAGCGACGATAATAACCGGCCAATCCTAAGAATTTCCGTATCTCTGATGGTGTCTGGGGCGTATCCCATTTCTTCACCGCTTCAATCTTGCCGGGATCTACGTGAATCCCGTCCTCATTAACCACATGACCCAAAAATTTCACTTCCCGCAGCCAAAACTCACACTTTGAGAACTTGGCGAAAAGTTTCTCTTCGCGTAGCAGCTCCAGTATAGCCCGTAGATGTTCTACATGATCCTCTTTTGATCGGGAGTAGATAAGTATATCGTCTATGAACACGATCACGAACTTATCCAAGTAAGGTTTGCACACCCGATTCATTAGATCCATGAACACAGCTGGTGCGTTGGTCAACCCGAACGGCATGACCAAGAACTCATAATGCCCATAACGAGTTCTGAACGCAGTCTTCGGTATGTCGTCCTCGAAAACCCTTAGCTGATGATAACCAGAACGAAGATCGATCTTTGAAAAATACGAAGCTCCTTGCAGCTGATCAAATAAGTCGTCGATCCTGGGGAGAGGATATCGGTTCTTCACCGTCAACTTGTTCAGTTCACGGTAATCGATGCACATACGGAACGATCCGTCCTTCTTCTTGACAAATAGTACCGGTGCTCCCCACGGTGAATGACTCGGTCGAATAAAACCTTTCTCCAGTAGTTCCTGTAACTGACTAGACAACTCTTGCATCTCGGATGGCGCTAGTCGATAAGGCGTTTTCGCTACCGGTGTAGCTCCAGGAACCAACTCAATACGGAATTCCACCTGTCGTGGAGGAGGTAAACCAGACAAGTCATCTGGAAATACTTCTGGGTAATCCCGTACCACTGGAATATCCACCAGTTTCCTTTCCTCGTCTTTCTTTTCAACTACATGAGCCAGAAAAGCGTAGCACTGCTTTCGTGACTCTGGCGTGCTTTCATGCAGGAAATCAACTTTAAGCTCTTACCCGGTCGTTCTCCCTGAACCTTGAGTACTTCCCCGTTAGGCATAGGGATACGTACTACTTTGTCTCGGCAAACAATCTCTGCTCCATTCTGCGACAACCAATCCATACCCACAATCACATCGAAGCTTCCTAACTCAAAGGGTATCAAATCTATCTCAAAGGTATGATCCTCCAGCGTCAACGAACACTTCCTAATAATCTCATCGGCCTGAGCAACCCTACCATTGGCCATTTCTACAGAGTAGCTAGTTTCTAGCCTACTAGGACTCAAATCAAGCAATTGCACAAACTCGGAAGAAATAAAACTATTGTCTGCTCCAGTATCAAATAATATAGATGCGAAGTGATGATTGAGTAAGTGCGTACCCGTGACAACATTCGGGTCCTGACGAGCATCATTAGCTCCAATGACGAATGCACGTCCCCGAGCTGCGTTTCCCTGAGTAGCCGGGCCTTGATTCCCAGCGATAGCCAACACCTGTTGCTGGTTGTTCCCCTGTTGACCCGGTGCCCGATTCAGCCTGGGGCACATATTCCTGTAGTGATCGGGGCTCCCACACTCAAAGCAAGCCCTTGCATTCCCGGCGGGGTTAACCGCGTTGACGGGTGCTACAAGATTCGGTGTAGTTCTGCAATCTCTGGCCAAATGACCCGGGCGCTTACAGTTAGCGCACACCCGGCACTGCGTCCCTGGGGGATGATGATAGTTGCACCTGTCACATTTGGGGTGCGGCCCCACATACTCTCTTCTGGCCTGAGACACGGCCACAAAATTCCTGGTCGGCTTAGACCTCTTCTCAAACCTTCCGGCACTCGACCGGCTCGATTCCCCAACATCCTTCCTTTTCTCGGCCCCTCGGCCCAATACCCCTGTTCTAACCATCTCATCAGTCAGAGCGCCAGCTTTCAGAATTGCGCTCTGAATAGTAGGAGGAGCGGCTGCTGTAACCATCGCTCTAATTTGAGGCGCGAGTCCCCAAATGTACCTTTCGATCCTCTTTGATTCCGGCGTAACCAGATGCGGAACCAACCTTGCCAGCTCATGAAAACGATCAGTATAAGCTGCATGCCCTGCCCCCACCATAGCATGATTCCAAAACTCATGCTCCAGTTTCTGCATCTCGTTGAGAGGGCAGTATTCCTCGGTGATCAAAGCTTTGAACTCGTCCCACGACATTTGCATCGCGGACTCTCTTCCTCGAGCTTGAATCTGAGTGTTCCACCAGGTTAGGGCTTTACCCTGTAGAGAACAAGTAGCATACTTGATCCTCTGGCTGTCGAGGCACTCACTGATGTCGATCACTGCCTCCATCTTTTCCAACCACCTGGTTAGGGCTATCGCCCCACCTTTCCCATCGAATTCTCTTGGCTTACAAGCCACAAACTCCTTGTACGAGCATCCCCGACGAGCATTGACCACTCCAGTCTCGATACCGGCAGTACCACCATTTCCGGTTTCCTGGTTGCTCTCGTTTCCAGTCGGGTTCCCGTTTCCCGTTTCAGTTTCAATCCCACCTTGGGCTCCCTCATCGTTGCCACCATCCCCGTGGGGGGTGTTGTTGAAGTGCGTCGCTCACTTGAGCCACGATAGTAGGAATCAGTGCGGCCAATTGTTGAGCGATCAGGGCGGCCATGTCGGCGTTCCCTGTTCCTTGACTGTTGCTGGCAGGAGCATCGCTTGCTCTTGGTACTCTGCCTCTGCCTCGGCCTCTGCCCCTTGGGGCTTCACTCCCGCCACTACTGCTACGAGTGACTCTTCGAGGCGGCATGTTCTAATCATAAAAGAGGTAACATATAAACTTTAGTCACCATATGATACAAATGTATTCCACTTATCAAATTCCAATGTTCATGTTCAGGTCGGCCAGACCACCATGCAGCCCATTTCAAGCATATTCTCGGTATACCGGTGATGTTTATATATAGGGTTCCCCGCAGCGTTCCCACCACACCCACGATGTACCGAGAATGATGCCTGATCCGGTTACATGACGTCCGACTTTCCTTTACATCATATCCATAGTAATCCATCAAGTCCATGTATTTCATGTCAATATCATGCTTATTGTCATCACACATCACAACAGTTGTAAGTCCATGTATAAAATCACGTTTAGTCTAGCGGAGGTTGTCTATTTCCTCATTCTTCGAGGTTTCAGACATATTCCTCCTCAGAGTTAATCTCAATGTCCAAGGTCAAGCACAATAGTATGATCTGTGTAGATTACTTCGGGTTAATACCCGGATCTGATAAGCTAACTCGGCGCGCAGAGGGAACGGAAGATCCAGTAGAAGTATCCCCATAAAAGAGTGAGCACAAGGGCTCTCTCATAGGGTAGAAAGATCACATAACAAATAGATGAGCAAATCAAGCAGCGAGGAACACATGCACGAGATATAATATGCATACAGAGTCCTAGCATGCAAATCTACATGAAGGTTCCTAGGTTATAGTCTAGGTCAAGCGTATTGCCTAATTCTCTATAACCAATGGCTCTGATACCAATCTGTCACACCCCCGCTGAAAACGGAAACACGGGGATGTAACGAGACCGGGATCGTCATAACACATGGTAAGCGATAGAGAGCAATATAAATAAATGATGACATGCGTGTCATGACGACACCCGACAACAAGGGGACTTGTGTCGTGTTTAGTCAATGCCCACAACACATAGCCATAAGCAGCATGATGATGATAACATATATACACATAAGATGAAAATGTAAATGTTAATTCCCACAACCCGGGAACAAGTTCAAATGTTGATAATTGTTTACATGCGTTCACATTGTTCAAAGATTGTTTATCAAAAAGAGCTAAGTCCCAAAATGCATCCTAGGGTCTCCACTAAGGCAGCACACCTAGATTCCTGGATTTGCATGTTCACCTGAAAAGATATGCTTAAAACGGTCAACAAAATTGTTGGTGAGCTCGCAGGTTTATGTAATAAAAATGTAAGTGATGCTGTATATAATAGCGCGTCGGAATACCGTGAATACAGTTATTACACAAGTAAATATCACATGACATGAGCTTTGCAACCAAACCTAACGACGTACACAAAGAAATTGTCGGCATATATTCACCCAAGGGCCCGTTCCTGGCCACTGATGGTACCAACTAGTATACCATCGAACGAGGGTGGGGGTGTCAACCCAGTAGTACTACCAATACCTAACCGTCGGTTCCCACACTGAAATTAAATAGTTGCAAAGATAGAACCACACAGCAGACCCAAGCATGTATCAAATAGTACTTGCAACACAGTATCACGTTGATTCCTTGTATGTAAAATGTATGTAAGTTGTACAGCATAAAAATGTGTAAGCATACTTTTCCCCCAATTTGTAAATGATTGAAATATTGTATAAATGTAAAAAGGGGCCACGAAACTCACTTGTTAAGTGGTAAGTATGTATGAGCGTTGTATCCCAAATGTTGAATGCAAATAAACAGTCAAACACCTATTGACAGTTATTGTATAGCATTAATGATATGTTATATGTATAAGCGCGCAATAATGATGGGTCGGTTCGGGTCGTATCGGATGGGTCGCGTACAACACACACGGACTGACGCACGTACTAGACCTTATGTAGATCCAAGTACAAGACATTGTTGCCACTAACGATGATGTTTAAGTAAAAGTATTGTTGTTATCGGAGAATATTGAATAAGTGTCAATAGTTATAGGTCAATTTAGTCGTTCGTAAAGCGTTAGTTTATATTTGCTCAAAATAATTTCTGTGCCCTTTCTCACGTTGACTTTAATCTTTGTGGCCAAACAATGGCATAATTGTGTTAGTGTTACCTCGACACCACACGACATACTCACGCCACGCACAAGGGTCAAACACAACAATTTCAGTCGCATACAAGGCCAGACGCACGACTCAACCTCCATTCGTGCGAATCAACCCTCAATCGTGCGAATCAGCTACATTCGTACGATTGAGCCTTCATTCGTATGATTGGCCTTCAGTCGTACCACACAACACCCAAACGCACGTCTCAACTTCCATGCGCACGAATCAACCTTCAATCGTGCGAATTAGCTACTTTCGTACGACTGAACCTTCATTCGTGCGATTGGACCCCAGTCGTGCGAATCACATTCATTCGCACACATTCAGTCGGTCACCTGACTCAATCGCACACAAACACTCAGTCGCATGACTCATTCGCATACACTCATTCGCACGCATGACTCAATCGCATACACACACTCAGTCGCACAACTCAGTCGCACGACATGCCTAGTCGCACAACTCAGTCGCGCGATTGACTCAGACGCATGATCCAGTCGCACGACTCACTCAGTCGCACGGCTCAATCGCATGGATGTCCCAGTCGCCCAATCTGCAGAATCGCGACTGTGGTCGGGGTGAGCAGCCCCCGGGCCGCTCTAAACACGGGTTTTACACCACATAGACCTCCAGAAACACTCAACAAACATGTACAAGCATAAAACACAAGCAAAAGGGACCTCACACGCACCCATACGACCTTGTGTGTTCGGGTTGAACCCGAACACCCGAAACCCTAGTTTGGACAGCCGTGAAAAGGCTCAAAAATGGACAACCAAAGACAACTACCTGCTAAGGAGGGGTAGTCTATGTTGTAGACGGTGTCAAGACGAAGAAAACGAGACCTCTCGGGTCGGATTTGGTGCTAAGATGGTGATTTAGTGTGTGAAGAGGAGATGAAGATGAAGAAGATGGTGATAATGAAGATTAGGGCTGGAATATGGGTATTTATACCCAGCCCAAGTTTCCAAAATTACAAGTTTAGTCCCTGCACTTAACCCCCGAGTTTTCCCAAATTTGTTCGGTTGAAAAACGACTTCGTTAGGTGCTTTATATTAATTGTAAAAGTTCATTTAATGTTATTATGACTGAAGAAATGGTTATATTAAAATATTTATTATATTTATAAAATGATATATTTAGCGTTTTCAAAAATGAAAGTTTTAAAGGTCTTTTTAAGGTTCACGCACGGTCTTTAACGAATGCACACACACAACGATAATATTGCACACATGATATCCACATAAAGAGTCAAACAATAGTGAGGAATGACCAAGTATATAAAAGATGACGGACAAACACGTCAATTGACGGACCTTAAAGTGACGGATGTCACAATAAATTTCAAGAATTTAAATGAAAGTTAACGAATAACTTTATTAACTAATTATGATATAACATACTTAAGTGATTAGATGAATAATTAGTTATTTAACATATAAATTTATAATATTTTGAAATAATCTAAATTTGAACCATAATATATTTTTAGCATTTAAATTACATAAAATAATTTATAATGTTTTATAACCTTTGTTATTCTAAAAAAATAATTAAATTTAAAATTATAAATTTTTAATACATTTAAAATCAATTTAATAATTTCTGAAATATTTTAGTTATTAAAATAACTTTTACTTTAATAACATATTAGTATAATTTTTTTTTGAAGTTTAAAACACACAAAATTGGCTTTAAGAAAAATAAATGCAGGAGGCCGGGTTCGAACCCGTGACCTCTTGCATACAAAGGTGATATGGTAACCGGTGGGCTAGAGCCCAGATTTGATTAAAATTCTGAAATAATTCTATAAATTCATCAACTAAAGAAAATCCCCAAATCTCAAGAACCCTAATTCGATTTGGGTCAAATTGAACCCTATTTCCATTATGTTAATCGACAACACATTAGGGCTTTTAATCATCATCCAAAACCGAATGTTTGGAAGTGTTTAATTACCTGAATTACAGTGTCGTTCAATGATTTCAAGAACATGTGAGGTCGCGATTAAGTTGAAGTCGATTCAGGATACAATCGTTGTTGATGATCAAATTAACTTTGCAGATGGATTTTAAAGACGGTAATAAGTGAAAGCCCTCTGTTAATTGCAATGAATATAACTTCGAGCATGGATCACGATTAGGTTGCAGGTCAAAGACGAAGGTGATGATCAAATTGTTTGTTTCTCGAAATCAAAAGGAAGGTTTCCCTTCAGTGATGTAGTTTTAATTTGGTCTATTAGGTTCGAACGGTTCAATGGTTTAAATCAGGTGTTTTGGTTTTGGTATCAGTTGTTACTAGTCGATTAAACACAATTAAACGAGGGTTTACGTTCGAAACTGATGGGATATAGTTAATGATCGGTTCAATTGCATTTACATTAAGCGTTTTGGTGGTTTTGACCATCGCCGGAGCGATGGCCGGAGGTGATCGGAGAAAGGAAGGAGGCGACGGTGGGGAAGGTGTGGTTTTAAAATAAATTTACATATATGGTCCCTGTGCTTTTATTAGCTTATTATTTTATGACCAAACTTTCAAAACAAAGTTTTAATAATTACCCTTCCAACCCTATACTTTACAAAATCTAAACTTTTAATGTTTATTTCTTTTACATATTTATAAAAACATTATAAAAATTATAAATCTTGCCAAATATTTATTATTTACTTGTTGTCTTTATATATTTATATATCTTTATAAATCTCTTAGAAATTTTAATGTTTAGTTTTTTTTATTTAATAATTGGAATTCATAAATGATATATTAAACCTCATAAGTTTAACATTAAACTTTATAACTTATATACTTTATCAATTTTGTATAAACTTTAGAATATAATTATTTTACATTAACTCATAAAGAATAATTAAGATTATAAAAATTTATAAGTCTTTACTTTATAAAGTATAAAATTTATTATAAACCGTTTAAATGACTTAATAAATGAAAAATAAAACAATTTTTATGATTAAACTACACTTATAATTCGTATGATTCGTTAAATAAATAAATCAAATTTGATAATGAAACTTTCTTTGCCTGAAAGTCCAAAATGGTTTCGGGTTTTGGGTTTATAATTTAAAATTAGGCGGATGTTACACACACATTCATTCGCTCGCATGACTCATTCGCACACATATACACAGTCGCACGACTCAATCGCACGACACACCTAGTCGCACAACTCAGTCGTACGATTGACTCAGACGCATGGCTCAGTCGCACGACTCACCCAGTCGCACGACTCAATCCCATGACAGACCCAGTCGCCTGGACAGCAGAATCGCGACTGTTGACGGGGCTAAGCAGCCTTCGGCTGCTCCGAGCACGAGTTTTACACAACAAGGACTTCCAAAAACACTCTACACACATACACAAACAAGAAGCACACGCAGAAGGACCTCACACGCACCCACACGACCTCATGTGTTCGGGTTGAACCCGAACACCCGAAACCCTAGAATGGACAGCCGTGAATAAGCAAGAAAAGGGACAACCAAGGTCGTCTACCTGCTAGAATGGAGTAGACTAGGTTGTAGATGAAGTCTAGACGACGAAAACAAGACCAAGCGGGTCGGATTTGGTGCAAAGATGAAGAAAATGGTGAAGAAGAAGATGATGAAGAAGGAGGAGTAGTAAATGAGGCTAGGGCTGGAATATGGGAGTATTTATACCCCTCCCAAGTTTGCAAAATGTTAATTTTAGTCCCTGCACTTAACCCCCGAGTTTCCCAAATTTGTTTCGGTTGAAAAACGACTTTATTAGGTTAATTATATTAATTATAAAAATGTATTTAATGATATTTATAACTTAAAAATGGTTTTATTAGTGACGTTAATTTTATATAAAAATGATATATTTGGCGGTTACGATGTCGAAAGTTTTAAAAGTTTTTAAGGATAGCATATGATTACAATGAAAGCACAAGCACAACGATGATAAAGCAAGCATGATATCCACATAAAGAGTTAATAAAGATGAGGGATGATTGATCGAAGAATAGTTAACGGAAAGGCTCGTTAATTGACGGACCTTAAGGTGACGGATGTCACACTCGAGTTTTGTTACGTGCTTAATTTGTCCATATATGCAACCACCTCTTTCATGTTTGGTCTTTTCTTGCTATTTGTTTTCAAGCATCTCTTGGCAAGTTTAGCAACGAGTATTGCATCGTCTATCATAGCCTCTTGCACAACTTGCTTGTCGAAAATTTCAACAAACTGATTATGTTTCACCAAATGCTTAAACCTCGGCACCAAGCCTTCACCCGCGTTATTTGTAGAAATAGACTTTTTCCTAGTTAAGAGTTCAGTAAGAACCACACCGAAGGAATAAACATCACTTTTTGCGGTAAGTTTTCCCGACTGGAAATACTCAGGATCTAAGTATCCAAACGTGCCTTCAACTTGTGTAGTTAGATGAGTTCTGCTAAGAGGTACTAATCTTGAAAGTCCAAAATCAGATACTACAGCTTTGTAGTTTTGATCTAATAAGATGTTTCCAGGTTTAATATCCCTATGATATATTGTTGGTGATGCATAAGAATGTAAATAAGCTAGCGCTCCCGCAACTTCCCTTATGATTCGTATACGATTTTTCCATGGAAATGTCGAAAGTCCTGCCTCGTCATGAAGATGCTGGGAGAGAGTGTCATTGGCCAGATACTCATATACCAATAACGGGACTTCATATTCCAAGCAACATCCTAATAGTTTCACTATATTACAATGATTTATTTGCGCAAGAATGAAAACTTCATTGACAAATCGCTCTACGATATCTACACCCATGACGTTTGATTTCTTTATGGCTACGACTGTGCCATCATAAAACAACCCTTTGTACACGGTACCTTGTCCTCCCCTGCCAACGATCCTGCTTCTACTAAAATTTTTAGTTGCCTTCTCCATATCTTCCAAGGTATAAAGTTTTATGGTCATGACACGTGATTTATTAGCGGATATATATTGCATCAATAAATGTCCCCCATTTTTTTCAAAGAATTTCTTCTTGATCTTATTTGCTCTTATTCTGACAAGCTTCGTATATGTCCAATAACCAATAGCACCAAAGGCTAAAAGTCCAATTATAACTTCAAGAATTACTGCATATGCAACTAAATTCAGTTAGTATAGTGTCAGAACTAAAACTTTTCATCTAAAGGTTTGTCGTAACAAGATGCACTAAGGAATCCAAAACATCCATCTAATCATTTTTCCTTTATTTTCGTAAATAAGAATTAACATAATTCACCACAACAAACCTTTCTACTCGGTGAAGATATTTGATGATAAAGTATTCAAAGTATTAGAATTCGAATTGAATATGAATCCAAAAAAGGGAAATAAAAGTTGGAAAAGAGAATTGACAAGTGAATTAGAATGGTGTGTATAAGGTCTTGAAAACTATGTGGTCTTAGCCACTTAGGAAATCTCCTAACTTTTATCAGTTTAGTTCTTAAGACACTTTTGAATATATGATCACAGAGAAAAAGCTACAGATTATTTACCTTGAACTTTTGATTTGTGCCTATGTAGGGAAATACACTTGTAGCTGCCATGCGTATTTACACATGTCTCGTATTCTTCACAGTAATGATTTGACTCCTTTGGACAATACCGACTAATATCTATTTGTTGATTGAACAAAAACAAAACGAGTGAGTTTATAAGAGGATATTACAACAAAGGAAATACATCTAAACAAAGTAAGTATTTAAAAACTATGATTTGTACTAAAAAAGATTAACTTCTACATCCATGATGTTATTAATTGAAAATAAGGTTATTGCAAGCAATTACCTTGGCATCCATTAGGAAGGTAGGGGTTCCCTTTGTAACCTTGTGCGCAGCGGCAATTATATCCTAAGTTGTTTGTCGCATCCACACAATAACTGTTCTTGCCGCACAAGCTGTCTCGTGTTTTGCTAGCATCGTGACATGTGGTGGATTCAACAACCCAATTTAAGGCCACAGGAAGTAGTAATTGTGGTTTGCCAAAAGAGATTGGTGCACTGCTTTCAGCAATGAACGCGTGAGCACACGAAATATTTTTCTTGTAGTCTATTACAAATGTATATGATGTTGTATTTTTTGGGATGCTAACTTGACAACAACCGTTGAATCCACTACAACCGCTGACAGATCCAATAGCAGATATTGTCTCATTACATGAAGATTCACACATAAAATGAGTCCAGGACCATATATCTTGATCAAAGAATTTACCTGAAATGTTACATCCCACTACCACAAAAAGATTAAGATCTTGCGCAAAGAAAAAGTATTGGTCCAGGATCACGCCATCCCAAATTGTTATGTTCGAGTAAGGCTTACACTTAATGGTTGATTCATCAATCACACGTACCAAGTTCGTAGAAAATTCTAGAATCGGAAGTTCATAGTTATTTGCAAACCGAAGAGGAAGGTGATCTTGTGACGATCCATTGCACAATACTTCAAATGACTTGTACAAATAACAACCCGTCCCTATGCCAAATGGGTATGGAATAGTTATATTACCACATGTCTCCTGACATCCTGGCTTTGCTAACGAAGCTTGTGACTTGTGTATGTTGATCAAGAGTGAGGTAACAAACACCACAACTAGCATCAACAACCTTGACAACATTCTAGGTGTTTTTTAGTATGTTTTAATCAATCATTGTTGTTTAGAAATAAATATATAGTTGAATATATTTGGAGACAATCTCATTCGGCTGGTATCAATTCAACCTAGCTTACATACATTGTCTCTCACCTATAATATGATATATTCTAAGCAACGTTGTTTGTATATCTAAATTGTCATAGGAATATGCTCCAAACAATATTGTGATCATATCATCAGAACCTAGTTTCATTTGTCATCTTCTAATTCTTTTATATACTGAATATTAAACACATACTTTTATGTTTTTTACTTTACTGAAATTCTTCGCATGAAACTCGGTTCTTTTTAAAAGATGGCATAAAAAGGGTGCATGGTAGTCGGGTTGTCAGGTTGAGATATTAAAATTGTTAAACCTAAACTTGACTCGTATATTTATTTGTGCCAAAAATATCAAACACGGTCCACATGGACAAATTTAATTAGATCCTTGTAACCTAGATACATGTATAAACGGTTTGCCAAGCCCAAAACTAAATTTAAAATGTTTTAACTAAATAAAATCATATAAGAAAAACTATTAATATTATCTATCTAAGCTACAGTAAATTACATCTCTAAAACATCAGACCATATGTAATGGGGCGTTAAACCCATACATAACGTCACATAACGCCTCCATCACCATTACGGTGGGGCGTTATGTTTAAAGGAGCATTATGATTATAACGTCACAAATCATCAAATTCATAATGATGAAGGGGCGTTATAGGGGCATCATCCATTACTTATGTTTTTAACAAAAAAAGTAATGGTGATTTGGCGTTGATGTGACAGAAAATGCCTCTTAATGAGCATTAACCATTACTCATGATCTCAAGGCACAACTTTTATGCACATGTGTAAAGTGACATGTCTATCACTTCGTCTACATAACAACCAATTTCGACCGTCACACTTTTCACATTAAAATGATAGCTACCTGCAACTCAAACCAATGACAAGACCCGACCGGAGCTCCGATGACAAGAAGCAAAAAAATCTCTGGTATCATCAGTGAAATCTCTGAACCATTAAACGAGTTTTGTAGATTCCTAATTTTTTTATTTTATTTATTTGTTTAATTTTCTATTTTTATTATATATGTATGTATGTATGTATAAATTTCTCATTTGGCAAATTAATGCGGTTGGATTAAAGAGTTCGATGTAGGCCAAAATTATTTTTGTAGAAACTTAATATTTACTAAATTTATATTGGAATTTGATTAAAAAACTAAAAGAAAATATACATTTAGATTTTTATTAGATTATTAGTATTATAAGTTGTGAAATAATAACTAGATTATATTTAACAGTAGAAAAAATAAAAATGACATATTTTAAATTTGTGGCGCCACACAACCACAAAGATAGGGTTTGGGGTTTGGCACGTGCGGAAGTGGTATGTAAGATACTTTATTTAAGCATTTTTGTTCAATTAGGGGTCGTTTGGTTTGCAAAATGTTTTACAAGGGAATTTAATTTTGAATTAGAATCTTGTTAAAGTTGATAACGTGTTTGGTTGGTTAATTGTGAGTGGAATTGAAATGTTAATTTTGAACATTCTATGACGAAATGGAATGAATGTGAATTCCAATTAATGTGAGAAAATTTTCCAATTCAAATTCCTGAGAATTCTGCGAACCAAACGGGGCCTTAGTTACATTTATATTTTATTATTTCTTTTATTTTTATTGTTTTACTTTTTTATATAACTAATTTGTGCGTTATTATGATAACCTTTTGTTGTAACAATATGCTTTTGGTAAAAACTACTCTGAGCGCCGAAAAACTTTTCTAGTTGATATCAGAATCTTAATGAGGATGAGCAATGATTAAAATTATAACCAAAGGGTTCAAAGATAAGAGATTAAAGGAATTAAAGGAATATACTATGGAAACTCAAGATACCAAATTCTAAAGAATTCAAAAGTGTTAGACTGGTAGTAATAAATGAAGTTGATGAAAACTAGAGAGTTCAAAGAGGAAATATTAAAGGAATATATATTATGGAAAATCAAAATACCAAATTCTAGATATTTAAACCCCTTTTAAAATCAAACCACCATATTATAAGTTTTTTTCTGATTGTGGTTTCGAGTTTCGTACTCAAGTAATGAAAATGAACGAGTAGCCCAATCACCATTGGCCCGTTCAATTATCTTTTAGCTGTTAAAAAATTCTACATACATTTGGAACAAAAATATTAGTAAATATATAAGGATTTATGATGTTAAGAAGCAAAAATAACATAAATTCATACGTCAGTGGCACAAAATTAGTGGACTTCTAATGAACCCTTTTCAATTTTCAAGAGGAAAGGAAAAGAAAATGAAGAATTTAGACATCGGAAGGGGATTCAAATTAATTTCAAAAGAGGAATGCTAATGAATTATTTCAAACTTTTCAAATTACCACCACTTTACTAAAGTGAGTATTATTAAAGAACTCTTAAACTTAAATAGGTTATCGGGTTAACGTACCCACTAGTTTAGACTTTATAGCACAACCCAAACAGGGATTATTTACTCAATGGGGTTAGACTATAACCCGGTTAATGCATCATTATTTTTACATCATGTTAGAAATTATCGTCCTTACATAAAGAATCCCAAAATTTAAAAACTTGGTTTATAAACACGGTCATGTTTCAAAAATCATCATTGTTTTTATTAATGGTGCAATATAATTAAAAAAAAGGCATGTTGTATCTTGCTAGAAGCAAAAGGAACGATTGAGGTACATATGTATGTACTAGAATACGTTAGTTGTGACTTCAGATGTGATGCCCTTACGAGGAAGCTCGAGTTGTATTGCTATTAATTTGTCCAAATTTGCGACCACCTCTTCCATGCTTGGTCTTTTTTTACTATTCATTTTCATGCATCGCTTGGCAAGTTTAGTGACAAGAACTATATCATCCATCATAGCCTCTTGCACAACTTGATTGTCCAAAATTTCAAAAAACCGATTATGTTTCACCAAATACTTAAATCTTGGTACCAAGCCTTCACCCGAGTCATTTGAGGAAATAGACTTTTTCCTTGTTAAGAGTTCAGTAAGGACCACACCAAAGGAATAAACATCACTTTTTGCGGTAAGTTTTCCCGACTCGAAATACTCAGGATCTAAGTATCCAAATGTACCTTCGACTTGTGTAGTTAGATGGCTTCTACTAATAGGTACTAACCTTGAAAGTCCAAAATCAGATACAACTGCTTTGTAGTTTTTATCCAATAAGATGTTGCTCGGCTTAATATCCCTATGAAATATTGTTGGTGATGCATAAGAATGCAAATAGGCTAGTGCTCCCGCAACCTCTCGTGTAATCCGTATACGATCTTTCCATGAGAATGTTAAAAGTCCTGCTCCGTCATGAAGATGTTGTGAGAGGTTGTCATTGGCCAAATACTCATATACCAATAAGGGGACTTCATATTCCAAGCAGCACCCTAACAATTTCACAATATTACGATGGTTTATTTGTGCAAGAATGAAAACTTCATTAACAAATCGCTCTACTTGATCCGCATCTACGGCGTTTGACTTCTTTATGGCTACAATTGTGCCATTGGGGAACAACCCTTTATACACTGTACCTTGTCCTCCCTTGCCAACGATCCTGCTTCTACTGAAATATTTGGTTGCATTCTCCATTTCTTCCGCGGTATAAACTTTTATTGTCATGACACATGATTTATTAGAAGATATTTGTTGCATCAATAGATGTCCCCCGTTCTTTTCAAATAAATTCTTCTTAATTTTAGCTTTTTTTATTCTTTCAAGCTTTAAATATGTCCAGTAACCAATAACACCAAAAGCTGAAAGCCCAATTATGATTTCAAGAGCTACTGCACTTGCAATTAAATTAAGTTAGCACAAACTATAACTTTTCACTTGAAAGGTTGTAATAAGACACACCAAGGAGGTACAAATCATTTACCCAAGCCATTTGATTTGTGTCGATGGGTGGATATGCACTTATAGATCTTGTGTGTGTATACACAAGTCTCTCCCTCCTTGCAATAATGATTTGATTGCTTCGGACAAAAGTTAATTACTATTTATTGGTTCAAAGAAAATAGAACGTTTGAGTTTATAAGAATATATTAAGCACACAATATAACTAGTAACTGTGAAATTACCTTGGCATCCTTCAGGAAGGTAGGGGTTCCCTTTGAAACCTTGTCTACATCGACAGTTATATCCAAGCCCGTTTTTGTTTGAATCAACGCAATAACTATTCCTTCCACACAAGTTGTCTCCATTTTTGCTAGCTTCACGGCACGTGGTAAGTGCGACAACCCAACTTAAGGCCACGGGCATGCGTACGTGTTGTTGTTCAAAAAAGATTGGTGCACTACTTTCGGAAATGAATGCGTGAGCACATGATGAACTATTTCTGCCGTATCTGATTAAATAATCATATGATGTTATATTTTTTGGGATACTAAGTTTGCAACAACCGTTGAAACTGGTACAACCAGCGGCATGTACAATATCAGGTAGTGTTTCATTACATAAAGATGTACAAAGATGTGCACCACTCCAATCAATCCTAAATATAGTGATAATGTTACACCCCACTGCCACATAAAGATTATGATCTTGTGAAAAGGAAAAATGTTGATCCAAGACCAAACCATCCCCTAGTGACTTGTTCTCATAAGCACACACTCTGGTTGATTCATGGATCACTCGTACCAAGTCCGTGGAAAATTCTAAAACGGGAAATTCTTGGTTATTTGTAAACCAAATTGGAACATTATCTTGTGAGGATCCGCTGCAAAAGACTTCAAATGAATCGTGCAAATAACAACCTGACCCTATACCAAATGGATATGGAACAGTTACATTACCACATTTCTCTTGGCACCCTAACTTTGCTAACGATGCTTCAGACTGGCGTACTCTAATCATCAACAACGAGGTAACACACACTACAACTTGCATCAACAACTTTGGTAGCATTGTAGGTGTTATGAGTATGCTTTTAGATCAAAGTTGCTAGAGGTAAATAATTGAATGATTAATTTATATGTTAAATACATTCGGAGAAAAAGAATTTTATTCTTATTCGGCTGATATTCAATTTAGTCTTATGTATATTATATCTTGCTTTTATATGATATGTTCTAAGCAACCTAGCTTGTTTGTTTATTAAAAGTATCATAGGAATACGCTCCAAACATTGTGATATTAACTGGAACTTAGTTTTGGCATCAGTATTTTATTTGTAATCTTTTAGTACTTATACGATATTAAATATTAATTGAACAAATAAAATTTTGCTCTTTTACGTCATATGATTCTTTCATGTTTCCATGTGATTCGTTTTAAAAGATGTCGTAAAACTAGGTGTAGGAATCGTGTCATGCATGTTAGTAGATTGACGTGCTAAGATTGAACCGACACATATTTATTTATATCTAACTATCTAAGACATCAACTTTAACCCGGATATGAAATTTTGTAAACGAGATACAACATGGTTACACAAAGGTTAAGGTAGCAACTAGCAACCCATTTAAACAAAAATATAACTTATAACTATAATAAACAATTACAAATATCTAAATTCAAATTGACCACTATCATTAATTCACTATTGACTAAACGTGTCGAGAGAATCACATGGTTAACTTACCGCTAACTAAATCACTCGCAAATTTAAGTTACTATTTAAGTAAATTTTGGACCTAACTCTTCTCTTCATTAGAATAACGAAATCAATTGCAAAATTGCAATAACTTCAATAAAAAAATATATAAAAAATATTAAAGAAAAACTCAATAACTCAAGGATGTTTTTCATTAAAAAAAAGTAAGTACTCTGCAGAAATCCAGCCATCAAATGTCATCTAAAATTTGTTTATTTACTTTTAAAAATAGTTAGGATTTAGTAAGATCTAAGTATTAGAAAAATTTTATAGTTTACTTTATGGTTCTACTTCCTTTCTTTATATACAAAAAGGAAAGATAGGAAACAATACGGCTAGGTTTAACTAATAGAGTACTAAATATATTGCAGATTATTTGTTATCATCTATGTAAAAGTAATGTAGCAAATATAGACAGTAATAAATTTTAACAACCCGAACCTGATGATGGGTTGTAAACATATATTATTTTATAGTGATCGAACACACTCTTCCTTTTTAAAAAATCCACATATTACTCACTTTGTAGAATTCAAACCCGCATCAATTTGATGGAATTTACACAAGGTGACACTAGACTAAAAGGTATCAGCTGAGATATTTGTATTTATTACTCATCAATGAGAGTTGAATGAAATGACTCAATCGATGTGTTTTATTATTTTATTTTCATTATGAATGCTTAGTCGATTAGATTGTTTGAAAAGGAAATAAATTTTTCAATTAGAAGTACATTAATGGAGGAAACAATTAAGTATTTATAACCCATAAAACAACTAACAGCGTTTATATATGATGGTACTAGAAACCACAAAAAGCATATGAACGATGTAGGAATTATCAAAAGAGTGCCCAAAACTATAATAGGTTAAAGTCTCTTGTAATTCAATTTAGAAAATAATCTAATACTACGGTTTTAATAGTCTTCTTCCTAAGGCAGTAAGTCTAACCTACGAGGAGTGGAAGTATAGATGTACATATGTACTACAACTCACTAGTTGTGCGTTAGTGTTCTATAATGCACTTATGAGAAACCGCGGGTTGTACTACTCTCAATTTGTCCGAAACCGCGGGTTGTATTACTCTCAATTTGTCCAAATTCGCGACCACATCTTCCATGGTTGGTCTCTTTTTGCTATTTGTTTTCATGCATATCTTGGCAAGCGTAACGACAAGAAATAGATCATCCATCATAGCCTCTTGCACAACTTGCTCGTCCAAAATTTCAACAAACCTATTATGTTTCACTAAATACTTAAACCTCGACACCAATCCTTCACCGGAGTCACTTGAGGAAATACAACTTTTCTTGGTTAACAGTTCAATAAGGACCACACCAAAGGAATATACATCACTTTTTGCAGTAAGTTTTCCTGACTGGAAATACTCAGGATCTAAGTATCCAAATGTTCCTTCAACTTGTGTAGTTAGATGACTTTTGCTAAGAGGTACCGACCTTGACAACCCAAAATCGGATACTACTGCTTTGAAGTTTTGATCTAATAAGATGTTGCTCGGCTTAATATCTCTATGAAATATTGTTGGTGATGCATAAGCATGTAGATAAGCTAGTGCTCCCGCAACTTCCCTTGCAATCCGTATTCGGTCTTTCCATGAAAAAGTTGAAAGTCCTGCTCTAACGTGAAGATGATGTGAGAGGGTGTCATTGGCCAAATACTCATACACCAATATTGGGACTTCATATTCCAAGCAACAACCTAATAGTTTCACTATATTGCGATGGTTTATTTGTGCAAGAATAAAAACTTCATTAGCAAATCGTTCTACTTGATCTACATGTATGACGTTTGACTTCTTTACCGCTGCAACCGTCCCATCAGGGAACAACCCTTTGTACACTGTACCTTGTCCTCCCTTACCAACGATCCTGCTTCTACTAAAATTTTTGGTTGCCTTCTCCATTTCTTCCGCGGTATAAACTTTTATTGTCATGACACATGACTTATTAGCAGATATTTGTTGCATCAATAGACATCCCCCGTTTTTTTCAAAGAACTTCTTCTTAATCTTATTTTTTCTTATTTTGACAAGCTTTATGTACGCCCAATAACCAATAGCACCAAAAGTTGGAAGTCCAATTATGATTTCAAGAGCTACTACACGCCAATTAAATTAAGTTAGCACAATGTCAAAACTAGACTTTTCAAGTGAAGGGCCATAGTAAGACACACTAAGCTACAATAATTTACCGGAAACATTTGATTTGTGGCTATGTTGGGATATGCACTTGTAGCTCCCGTGTGTATATACACAAGTCTCACCCTCTTCACAATAATGATTTGATTGCTTTGGACAACTGTTAACATCTATTTAATTTTTTAAATTAAAGAAAATAGAACAATTGAGTTTATAAGAAAATATTTATCACAAGGTATAACACAAAACTTTGAAATTACCTCGGCATCCTTCAGGAAGGTAGGGGTTCCCTTTGTAACCTTGTTTGCAATGACAATTATATCCTGGGCCATTTATCGAATTTACACAAAAACTGTTCCTGCCACACAAGCTATCTCCTGTTTGCCTAGCTTGGCGGCATGTGATAGATGCAACAACCCAATTTAAGACCATGGGGAGTTGTAACTGGGATTTGCCAAAAGAGATCGGTGCACTATTTTCAGCAATGAGTGCATAAGCACATGAACTATATGTGTTATAGTTGATTATAAAACCATATGATTTGGTAATATCTGGGATGCTAAGTTGGCAACAACCATTGAATGTGTTACAACTAGTGACAGATATAGTAGCATGTAGTGTCTCGTCACATAAAGATTCACATGTAAAACTTGATCTCCTCCCCAAAGCAACATCCGAAAATGCAACTGAAATGTTACATCCCAATGCTACATAAAGATTATGATTTCGTGAAAAGAATAGATATTGGTCCAGGTTGTATTGTCCAATAGACATGTCTGAGTCATCGTTACACTTAATGGTTGATTCATCAATCACGCGTATCAAGTTCGTCGAAAATTCTAAAATGGGGAACTTTTGGAAATTTGCAAACCGAAGAGGATAATGATCTTGTGACGATCCATTGCACGAGACTTCAAATGATTTGTACAAATAACAACCTTTCCCTATGCCAAATGGATATGGAATAGTTATATTACCACACATCTCCTGGCAACCTGACTTTGCTAACGACTCCTGAGACTCGTTTATTTGGATCAAGAGTGAGGTAACAAGCACCATGACTAGCGTCAACAACTTCAGTAGCATTCTAGGTGTTTTCAGTATGCTTTGATTAATCAAGATTGCTTAAAGAATAAATAGTTGATGATCACTTTCATATTAAATATATTGTCTCCCACCTCTTATATGATATGTTTTAAGCGTTTTAAGCAACTTTGTTTGTTTATCAAAATGATCATAGGAATTTGCTCCGAACATAGTGATCATCAGCATCAAATCACCAATATTAATTATCTTTTAGTTCCTTTACAATATTGAATACTAAATTAACATTGCTATGTTTTTTACGTTATTAAATTTCTTCATGTGAAACATTATTCACTTTAAAAAATGCCAAAAAACTAGGTGTTGTCATGTTGGGTTGTCAGGATTGAAATCAATGAACCAGAACATAACTCATATATTCATATATTTATTCATATGAACCATATCACCCTAAGTCAGATACATTTAAAACCTTGTAGCGTGAATACATATGTATAATATGTTTATCTAAAAGGATTAAACAAATTGACGGATGAGTAGGGTATAACTCGACTAAAACTAAATTTAAATTTTTAATTAACTTAAAGTATCATGATCACTGAAAGTATAAATACTAAAATCAAAATCACAATATTAGAATTGATAAACAAAAGTTTAACTTGTTAGAGTTAATTAGACATACAGTGCATGCGTTTTATTCAAGTCAACATAGATTTTGATTTTGTTCAAAATGTTGTATATTTAGGATGCATGGTTTTCAATTTGTAACAACTAACAAGTTTATAATTTAACAATAACTTCCATTAAATCTACTGGTAAAGTTCTAATAGACAAAAATACCTCTTTAGAAACCTAAAAAACCGTTTATTGGGTTCTCTACCGGTTACTTCTGGCAATTATTAACAGAATGAAACCCGTAGACAAGCTCGTATGAGATATACATGTAGAATAATAGTATTTACTGAACACATGACAAACAATATACTATGCGGTGATGTGCTTTAGTGCAAATTAACATACACAAAAAGTTGGCATTCTAATGAATTTTGAACAAATCTTAAATCTGCTAGTAAAGTTGACTTTTATATTCATCTAAAGTCTTATTCTCTTAGATAAATACTCTTACATAAGTAAATCTAATCTTCAAACTGCACATAAAGTTGACTTTTATACTCATGTGAAGTCTTATTCTCTCAGATAAATACTCTTACATGTATGCAAAAACCATATTGACTATTAAAACATATTCCTACAAATTCAATATGGTTTCACAATTGTTCAGATTAAAAGTACACATGGCACAATGACAACACAAAGTATGGCTAGGGTAGCAACGATAGAACCTTGGTCAAATGCCCTCCGTAAACTGCCAATCCGAGTGAAATGCTGGAAGGCCAGAAATGCTGCAATAACCAACGACAGAACAACCCCTTCTTGTCTTCCTCTGTGACAAACAACATCTTATTAGAAAATAACTGAAAGGGGAAATGATATGAAAGAAAGAGTGGACAATATTTTCATTACCTTAAGTTTGTAATTTGGTAAGGTGACAGAATTACCATTAGCAATGCTATAAATGGCAATTCCAATTCACCTACAAGAAGAAAGTCAGTATAATAATTTATTAAAACAATAAATAATATAATAAAACTGCCTATGGTCACTTAGTTGCAGGTTGTTCAAGATATTTACATATTAGAGGTAGCACTTCTAACCCATCCATACACAAAACATCAATTTAAGTTCTATGTATCTCCAATGGGTCAAACGGGTTAAAAGTTGTTTGAAATGTACTCCAATGCATAAACCCTTCTAAATTGCTTTTTAATACAAGTTATTTTAGTATTACAATCATATTTTTAGTATTAACTATGGTAAGGTATTTAAAAAAGAAATGTTTGTGGGTCAGGTCAGTCCAGCCCAACTCAGTCTGGTTTGATCTGTACTTAAATTGCCGGTTTTGACCCATTACGAGACCTGCTCATTTTGCCACTCCTATTATGTATTGTCAAGAAATTATTATGGGAGGTTTGTGACAAACAGCAAAAGTTTCAACAAGCAGTGGTTTCCTACGTTTTCTTGAGAGAACAATTGTAATTATACGTGGTCATGTGGTCAATTTGGTTCCAGCAATGGTGATATAACATTTAGCTGTATGAAAGCTTCTGGATTTTATATGTAAAATTGTGAAATGCCTTCAATTAGTTTGTATTTGGTCTACACCATCTCAGGAAACGTTCTTGTAGTGTTACACTGTTACCTACCAGGTATGTAGAAGAAAAGGCGAACCAAAAGTGCCAAGAATGCTGTCCAGATTCCATATTCACCCCTGAATTGCACAAGTAAATTTCAAAAACCGAATAGGTAACTAATTAAAGCTTAAATACAAATAAGGATGAACTTTTGTCCCTGAAGATGGCAACATAGTTCTATAAATGGTTTGACTATCAATGTACTGACTTAAATTCATTCCAATAAACACGGAAAAAAGGAACCCTTGTATACCAGTATCAACAATATCAACAAGCAGTAGTTATTATGACCAGTAAATAGATAGTTTTACTTTCAAATTTTCAGAAAGTGTTGCAATGGAAGATTTTATGAGCTTACTTGATCCATGACACAAGGCTTGCAGGTGCTTGTAGAGCAAAGAAAGGAACAAGAAACGATTTATGAATTGCAGTGCCCTTTGCAAACATCAAGACCCTGTGGAGAAATCGATCAAACTTATAATATGATTCAGGCAAACAACTAACTCAGGAAAAAAAAATTAATAAGCAGCTTAAGTTTTATCTTTGGTTATGGTGCCATTCTTTTAGCATAGGTTTGTCTTCAATTTACAGGAAAACTTTATGACTTATTATTAAATAAATTAATATTAAATATAATGTGTATACCTTTATTTAAGCGGTATGTAAAAGCTGAAGAGAATTTGATGTTATCTGTTAAAGAAAAATCCAAAACAGGTAAACTTTGACCACTTCCTATTTGCACTGTGAACATTCATGTTTTATCAATTCCTGTTTGTCCGCTGTATTAATTGTTTGATATAGTGACTAACTACAGTCCTTTATATGTGAGGATATTTGCCACAATTTTCCAATTTCTGTAGTTAAACTTCATCAGAGGATCTGTAGAAAAAGCCAACTGTTTGGCAACTTTATCCAGATAATTTGATCAAATCCACAGCATACTTCCCTTTAATGCTAGAAAGTTTATTATATTATCTCTCCTACTTGGGTTTAACATAAACATTAGGTAGAACATATCTAGCCTTTTTCTTGCTTCCGTCGTACGCCCGTGGAGTCCCGACTTGGTCCAGCATATCAAATTATTAATTCACTAAATCCATAAAATGGTAATCATTCAAAAATATATCCTGGTCCAGCTTACTTTATAATTTTAGAATCACACTCTTCATGAAACAGATACATCACATGACTATTAAAAAAACCTTCATACAACAATAAAATATGATTCTGTTAATACTTAACTTTTTTCTTTAATCCATGTCTCCCTTAAATCTTATCACAAGTTTTGTACTAGTAAATATGTAAACTATCATTATTCATTAATACGATTGATGCTATGATAGTATGATCGCATGTCATTCGACGTAAGCGGTAAGCAGATCTAATAACATGCTAACATCATCAACTTCATAAACAATGTACACATTAAATGATTAACATATTATTATTCTGTCATAATGGTAATTACTAATGTACTGATTAAGCAATAAGCCAATAACCTTTCATGTTCATAAACATTATACTATACGTAATTTAACGTAAACGTAATCAACTGTATCAGGTAAAAACTACTATATTTGACCTCAATAGTCAAAATTGACCAATCATAACTACCATCAACAGTGTCTATGTGAGCGAAAAGAGTGAATACAACTTACGCAGAAGAAATCGTGCAGATCCATTGAAGATTGGTCGTCGTAACAGGAGCAGAGTAACACACGGGACCAAACCCTCGCTTCAATTTCTGCTTCATCCCCAAATTACCTCTACTTTCGACAAAACTTCTGCAAAAACCATAAAAATTGATGAATCAATTAACAACTAAAGATCAAATACATTTCTCAAATCAACTGTATATTGATCGAAGTAATGGACCTGATGGGGTTATGGAGATGGGTGGAAGTGGGACGACGGAGGTGGGCGGAGGGGTGGAGATTGAGAGGGTGAAAAGGGGTTTTTTTGCAGCAGATTAGGGCTGAGGTGGTGGAGAAGGTAGGGGTTGTGGTGAACATTATTATTATTATTATTATTGTGTGGTGGCGTTACGGTGGTTTACGGTGGCCGGAGGTGAGAATGTATGAGAAGTTGGAATGATATGTGCAGGTGAATCTATGAGAGCATAACGCGTGTGAATCTCTGGTGTATCTTCAAGATTTTGTATCATTATTTTATAGTCTTCTAACTCGACTTCGTGTTTTGGTGAGAGGGATACGTCTAGTGATTTAAGGTTTCGTACTTGAGTAATAAGATGTTTAAATATATTATTGGTATATTAGTGATTCAATTAGCTATTAAACAAATAGTTATGATTTTAATATTAGAGTTAAGTTCGGTTTTCATTCTTAAGTTTTGACCAAAATAATTATTTTCCTTCAAAAGATTAAAAAAACATCAATTTACCTTCAAAAGTTTCATAACTTGTTTCAATTTCAGTTCAAAAATTTCACTAGTTGTTTCAATTTGAGTCCGAAATAATGAAGCTTTTGGATTAAAATTGAAAAAGTTATGAAACTTTTGGAGGTAAATTGATGTTTCTAATATTTTTGAGGAAAATAGTTACATTTGTCAAACCTTAGGGAGCAAAATTAAAATTAACTCCTAATATTATTATAAAAATATACATTGATACATGGTAGAAGATTTAAAGTATGCATTCGTTTAAAAATACTATTATCGTCATACATCAAACTTGGGTTCAAATGGTAACATCCCTTGGTGGGGGTTTGTGGGCACCAGGCAGCACCTTAGACGTGATCAATGTGGTAGAGCCCTGATGGGGTCTTGCTGGTGATGGAAATAAATTTCGTTATGTTGTTAAAAAGACATTGATAGTTGATGAAAATTTACATGGAAATTGATCATTAGTATGAATCTTATCAGTGGTAAGTTACTATTGGTCAACAGTGGTAGCTAATAATAACGACAACTTGGTTCACCAGTGACATATGTTTATCTGCCATGTCATCAGTAGTATAGCGGGTCTTCAGTAGTAATTAATCGTTAACAGCATCTGCCACTATTATTTTTCATGCTCACATAAGTTACTAATGATGTAACTAAATAAATATCAACAATTACAACCATTGACTAACTTTGCTTTTTTTTTTAAAGATTCACGGCAAGTCAACTTAAACGTTGTAATGGTTCATTGTGTATGCAAAGACGGTCTTTGGTCTGATTTCATGCGTGTTTTTTGGTACTGTTCTTTAAACTGAAAACATGCTCATTTTTTTATTAACTCCTATAATTATCTGATTAATTATTTAAAGTATCGTGAAAAATATCATAGCCAAATAGTGAAGACCTTGTGTCAAATTCAAACTATAAAACCTAAACACATGTTCTCTACACTAAGATCGTATTACGACATTCAGTCTGACAATTTAGAATTGCACATGTATTTTTACTATTTACTCACAAGTACTTTTTAATCCTTGTAATATATTGACTATGTTTTAAGTGTTATTATTTTCTTAGCCCTTCAAAATAATTTATTAGTTACCCCCTTTCATCTTCTTTGTTTAGACCCAACAGATTACGATCCGTGTTACTTCCATGTGTATATTTAAATTTGTATCCGACTATTATAAACTTTGTCTGAATTTTGGATCAATTTTTAGACTATATAATTAATTATTCTAATAGTTTTATTTATTCAAACTTGATATACTCTTTCATTACAATTTCAGATATGAAATTGTAATTCTTTTGACCTCTTTCATTTCAAACATGCTCTTCTCATTTTATGAGTTCAAAACTTGATGTAACTTAAAGATCTAGTTTTGGATTTTGGATCATGTGTTAGCCCGATAGGGTCCTAATTCCTAAGCATTGACCGCCACATCCTACGAAGGTGCAAATCACATTGCATTACCTTTTAAACCAAGTTAATAGCATTAATATTGAAAAAAAGAATAATTAAATTAATCTAGACGTAAAATTTATAAACCTTTTGAGTGAATAGTATGGATATCATATGGATAGCTAGTTTTAGTAAACCCGTGTGTTACACGGGTTGAATAAAAATATTAATATAATAAAATTTATTAATTATAAAAGAGTAAATTACAAATTTTATCTTTTAAGTATGTTTAAAATTATGGATCATGTCCTTAAACTTTCATAATTACACTGAGTATCCTTTATTTGAAAACTTATCACGCTTTATGTCCTTTCAACTAACAAAAGTTAACTTTTTCTGTTAGTTTTGTGTAAATGATCATTTTGCCCTTATTGCTTAAAGGACAAAATCTGTAATTTTTTACTACTCTTTTTTATCTTTATGTTTTTATTTATTTACCTTTTTTAATACACTTTTTTATTTTATAATCTTAAATATTATTACTTAATTATTATTTTTGATATTTTTATAAAATATACTTTTATTAATAGTTTTTTAATTTAATATATATATAAATTTTTGTTTACAAAATTATTTATCTACTTTTCTAATTGTACGAATACAAATTAGAGGGTTAAAAATAAATTTTTTTTCATGTTATATAATTTAGACTAGTAATCAGTATTATTTCACTGTTGCTTTTTATTACAATTTTGGTTTTAAAAAATTTTAAAAATAGTTTGGCTTATGGTATAAAGATTTTAATACCGTTTTGGTATAAAATTTTTAACTGTGCTAAATAGTTTGACTTATGGTATAAAGATTTTAATATTATTTTCGTAAAAAAATTTCAACTGTGATAAGTAGTTTGGGTTATGGTTTATATTAAAAACCTATTAAATTTAATAAAATTTATTTATTTTTATTTCTTTGATTAGAATTATTACTTTTATCATTTTAAAATTATTTTAATTGTTTTATTTTATATACTTACTTTTTATTTACTCTTTTGTCATTTATTTGTGATTGACTTATGTTTTTACTCCTTCAAAGATTGTTGATTATTTTTGCAAATACTATTTAACTTTTTTTAGAAACTTCATGTAGTCTCTTTTAATTTTTACAACAAAAATTTTTTTTATTAAAATTTGTTTTAAATATCTACGATCAATATTATGATCAATTTCTTTTATTTATCTGTTGAAAATGTTTGTTCAGTATTTCACACGATTGAAGTATTTTTATTTCCATAGATTAAGTGTTGGATGCTAATTTTATTCAACAATCGTTAGTTTGAAGTTATGATTTTGTGATATTATCTTTGTGACATTATGATGGATTTTTTTAGATATAGCGGTTAGAAAGCTATATGTTTAAAAAAATGACTTTATATTAAATAAAAACTATTTAATTAGAGTTAAAGTAGTTTAATAAATAATAATGGAATTTTATGTGTTACATAATATATATATATATATATATATATATATATTAAAAGTAGATAAATTAAATAATATATATTATATAAAATAAATAAGCTAAATAATCAATTAATAAAAATAATAAAAGAAAAAAATTAATAGAATTGAAGAATAAAAAGAAACTTTAACACTTACAAAAATAGTCATTTATGAATAAAAGGACAATAATACCCTTGACTTAACAGAAGTATTTAACCTCAGTTAATAAAAAGGACGTATTACGTAAAAACTTTTTTATAAAGAAGGACATTGAGTGAAAGTCATTTTTCGAAAGGACACATTCCATAATTTTCACCAAACATAAAGGATGAAATTTGTAATTTAGTCATTATAAAATGATATTCTAAGATATGATACGACTGAAATTACGCATAAGAAACTTTTTAAAAAATTGTTTTTAAACTTTTTTTCAAAAAAATAAATATTTTGTTCTAAAACAAACCGTATGAAAATGGCATTTTTAAAAATTTTCTTATTATAACTTCCAAATTTAATTATTTCTAGTTTTAAATAATTAACTTTTTAAAAATACCAATTTTAAAATATTTAGTATTTAAAAAAAAATTATGTTGTAGAAAATATTTTTATTTTAAAAAAATTATTTATTTAGAAATAAAATTAATAAATAAATCTCTTTTTTAATTTATTAAATTTAAAAAATGTGAAATAATAGTATTAGTAATTAAGGTAATTATTTAATAGGAGAGAGAGACGGGAAAATTTTGGTGAGGATGATTGTGGTGTTGACACATGTCATCACAATATATATCTTTTTATTAGAGTAGGAAGATTGGATATTATACGTCTAACGAGTTCTTTTTTAATAAATAGTAATACAACTATAGCAAGAATTGGAAGTGACAACATCATTCATATATCCTGTGTTTATTTATTTCGATCGCACTACGTAAGATATTAAATAAGGTATGAAGCATGTGATTCTATATATAAGTGTTACAGTGGATGCAATGTAACAAATGTTTGTCAACTACTTCCTGAAGAGTAAAGATTCAAAACTATATCCTAAGCATCACATTGATCAATGGTTGGGTCTTAGAAGCCTAGAAGGCATGACTCATATGCCAAAAGTTTTCAAACAAAGTATGTCTAACGATTGAAGTCAACTAGAGGGATACTCGTGCTTATGCATTCGAGAAGCATTCAAGAGACTTGATGATAAAATAATCACACTCTAAAACTACCGTCACAAACCATTTTATAAATCCTAAGCTTTATAAACAATAAAAGTCATTGCAACTCTGTATAAATGTGAAAAAAATATAAGAAAGATGTATTCGTAAAAAGATGTTTGCGAAAAAAAAATGTGTAAAAAGAGTATCATTCGTTCTAACAAGAAGATATCAAAGTTTATTTATTTCATGTTTAACAAAATACACATCTAATTAAACATTCGATGACAGGTGTTGGACCAACAACTTGGTAGTTAGCGAGGACAATCGTCTAGTTGGTTTTAAGATGCTTTGAAGATCAAAATTCTGGTTAAGCATTGAATTGATCAACCTATTAACCGCATAAAATTATAAATGAGAATACCAATGAACCGACAGTAAGTATTTACATGTGCGGACTGGGTATAAACACAACTTTTATGTCTGGGTATGAGGTTAAGATTATGACAACTTGTCTCATACACAACCCAAATGCTAAACCACTGCCATTACCAAGCACGTAGCCTCAAAAACCTTGTTGTACCGAATGACCCTCTATACAACCATTGTTTCTACCTCAGCTTGCAGACTATTTTATCAGAGACTACTACTAGTCCAAGGTGACGTCACCATTGGTAGTGGGACTACACCGTCACCATCAACATATACCACATGCCAGGATTGAGCCATGCCACAGTCATTGTTAGATCGCGACGAAATGACTATCCGATCTTGTGGCTCGATGGTGACAGAACAACTATTCAATATTGTGGCTCGCTCCGTTGCTTTGGATGTGTGACACGTCTATTGCATAGTTCATAGTTTTAGTCTTTCAGACGTACTCATGACAGTTTTCTATTTCGCTATAAATATAAACTCCTCAACATCACCAAACCAAATTTAAATTTTAACGCCATGATAACTAAAAAAATATAAGTTACATGTCATGTTTCTTCACCATACCCCTCTTTTAACCTAGTTTTGTAATAATAATCGTTTCTAAACTCAAAACCAAACACCAGCAGAAAAGCTATAACGAGGGCGTGAGTGGTGTGAGCTACTGTAACATCTCGGTGGTATGGATCTACTGATACTGGCCAACGCTGCCGACGATGTTTCCGCCATGGAAACGGTGCCCGAAGGTGAGTTCTTCACTTGACCATAATATGTTCAATTACACGTTGTTAGTATCATATCCCATTGCAAATCTATATAGTATATATTACTAACGATATCAATCGATTTAGAAATTAGAACCCTACTTCTGATACAGTAGCAATGGCCCCGTTCAGTGACTAGAAACACCGTTAGGGTTTACAGCTGGCGTCGAATGTTTTGTATGTATGTGCTTTGGATGCTTGTATGTTGAGATTCTGATTAACTGGAAGTCTGGACTCTGTTCTATCATAATACATTTACATTTGAATTTGTGAGATTGTATATACAGTTACAAAGGTCAATGGGATATAAAACTTGTGATTTTTGTTTTGAGGGTTGTTTGGAAGGTGATTATTGCTGAGCTGATTTAAGTTGGCTATTGTTAGGTTTCAATTTACATCAGCATTTGGTTTTCTTACATGCCTTTCTGGATGTGACCTAAATATTAAGAGAACCTGCATCTGAACCAGTTTTGTCCCCTTGAAATTAGACTCAAAATTGAATATGAATAATTGACTATAACCACTCCGGACGCACGTTGAAACGATGCCTTCAAGAGAATTCTAACGCCCTATGGGAAACGGACTAGCTCTTTTTGGCTCACTTATCATATAAAACCACTCATACTCTGTGGGTTATTGTTCTAGTAGTTGGGAAAACTCCACCTTGTCTTTCCACACGTGCTCCACGTTACACATATCCAGTAATTAACAAATTCAAATGCTGTGCTGAAATCAGCCGTGGGAACACAAGTTTCAAAATACTAAAGCAGGTAATAGTTTTTAGTCATAAAACTCTTATGTGCTGCCCTTTTTTAGGTTTGTAATATTTAGTACCTAAAAGGTAGATTTCAACTTTTGTTCTATTTGCTTCAGTTTATTTTTCGCTTTCAATACTTTGAATCTGGAATGTTTTCACTAAGTTATTTTTATGCTATTGCTCTCACCTGTGTGGTCCATGCAAGGAAAACAGGTTGCAAGCATCCTTTCTTTGCACAAATAATATGTTTCTGTATCTTTTTCATCATGAACAATAATCAAATCTACCCTATTTATGCTTCAAATGTTGTAGTTCAACTCTAACTGTTCAATTGGTTAGCAGTTGGTTCTCCTGAAGAAGTTTATGAAATTGTTGCTGGTGACTCATTGGACTTCGATTCTTGGACTTCACTCATTTCAGAGATCGAGAAAACTTACTCGGTGAACACCTTTGCATTATTGTTTATTGTCATATAACTTATATATAGTTATATACTTATTAATTTTCCTTGTAGTTGTTATCAAGAATTATCTTTTTATAAAAAACAACTTGATAGAACAAATTGGATACAGTTTCTCATTATCATAGAAAGCAGTGATAATATGATTAGCTAGCTGAGATAACGTTGGTACGAAGGCCAAAGCAGGTTATATGTGTATTGCTGAAGGGTCAAACTATTGACCAGACCTAGTAAGTTAGAAAATCTAGTTTCATAGGAATTGGGCTTATAGTAGGCCATAGGACATATAAGTGTTTACAACCTCTTAAATTGCGTTAGTCCAATATTTTGGATACTTCTTGTGGTTATAGTTTTTGTAATCACATCTATTATATTAAGTATCCATGAAATTTAAACAGGAAAACAAAATAATCGTCGAGTTTGCTGAAGGTCAACCCATCCTAAATATTGGCATGTCACGAAAAAGTTTCCATTCGACTTAAACCTAGTTTTGACCTGTTACATTGGTATTGCTCTCACCAACTAGAGTGATACTGTTATTTTTTCTGGATTTTTTCTGTTTTAATTTTATTTTATCAGTTCTGACTAACTAGAGTACAATAGTCTATCTGGTTAATATCACAAAGTAATATTATTGTTATTATTACTGCAGGACAACATAAAGGCAATATCATCAGTTTACGAGTCGTTTCTTTCCTGGTTCCCATTGTGTCATGAATATTGGAAGAAGTATGCAGATCACATGGCACGGCTTTGCAATGTGGAGAAGGCTGTTGAAATATTTGAACAGGCAGTGCAATCTGCAACTTATTGTGTTGGATTGTGGGTTGACTATTGTAGCTTCAGTATACATGCTTTTGCTGACCCATTTGATGTTCGTCGGTAACTTCTAACTTCATTTTTTTTCTAAATGATGAGTTTTGAGCTATTTCTAACATTCTGAGTTCTGGTGTCACATTCTTTAACAATGATATCATAAGAGGACTATAGAAGTGATCTGCCCCGACAATCGGTTCCATATAATATAGCCAGTCTAAGTTCAGCCATACATTGATGAAACGAATATTTGGAAGGTTAAAGTCACAGAAAGCAAAGTTACTTGCAAATAGATGCTAAAGAGCATTAATCAACCTGTTGAATATGGTTTATAAGTCATTTTATAGAAAGACTGTCATGAAAATAAAATTTCACTTTTAATCTTGTTGTGAACCTCTTGTCATACATACTCCTGTGGTTGCTCTCCACTTGCACAACCGTGCCTGAACACAGTGGGCTACGACATTGTCTATATCCCTGTCGCTTTAGACAAACAATCTCAAATTCTTGAACTTGGTTACTCTCCGCTACAAACACAAATTGCATGAAGGTTGGTTGACGTAGGAATCATGATACCTTGATCCTATCAGAAATTGTCATGAAGCGGGAATCATTCTAGGATTTGTATCTCACACACACATACGAATTAACACTCATTGCCTCATCCATCACGTTTTACATGTTGATATTCCATGTGCTGCATTCTGCCTAGCAGATGTTGGTCATTTAGCATCTGGGGTACCCTTGAATAAATCCTGAACGGCACCGTTGACATGAGAATCTGTGAATAGACATTGTATTTGGTGTTTTCTGGTTAATCATTACTTTAAACAAATCATTTCATTAGTACGTGATATGACATGGGTGCTTTTGTTTCAACTAGCCTTGAAAAGGTATTTCATCTTATGTTAGTTAATCGAAATAAAGATGAAATGATAAAGATAAAGAGTCCTTTTTACTCCTTGGTTGTCGCAATATTAGAAAAGAAGTTGATTTCAATTATTCTCTTTTACTTTACAGAATATTTGAAAGAGGGCTGTCTTTTGTTGGAAAGGATTTCTTATGTCATAGATTATGGGATTTGTACATCCGATTTGAGTTATCTCAGCAGCAATGGAGTTCTCTCGCACACATACTTATCCGTGCCCTAAAGTTTCCAACAAAGAGCTTACACAAATATTATGACAAGTATGTTTGCCTTAACCTTTAAGTAGTTCATCAAAGATTTTTGTTTGTTCTGATGGTTCATAATTTTTCATCCGAGCTTAGCATGACCTGATTTTAAATTTGTATCTTTGTATTACAGTTTCAAAGAGTTTGTTGCTTTTGTGGAAGAGGACATGTCATTTTCAAAAAGTTCCAATCTTGAACCATATGTAGCTGAATTAAACATAGAAGCTGCCACTTTTGATGATGAAATCTATAGTGCCATAAAGGAACTTCAAGATTCCTCCAGTGTTGACTTGAGGTCAAAAGCTCTAAATAAATTAATTGCCATTGCTGAGCTGTATTATTCCAAATCATGCAGATTACATGAAGAAATAGATTACTTTGAGAACTATATGGAGAGGAATTTTTTTAATGTAAAACCACTTGATGACGAGGATCTACAAAACTGGCATAATTATCTGGATTTCATTGAGAAGCAAGAGGACTTTGACTGGGTATGCCTGAATATCAGCAGATGGATTCATGACTTATTAAATTAGATGAAGTAACTATAGCCAATATCTACTTACAGGCTGTAAAAATTTACGAAAGATGCTTAATATCATGTGCGAATTATCCTGAATTCTGGATGCGGTATGTGGAGTTTATGGAATCCAAGGGGGGAAGAGAACTAGCAAACTTTGCTCTGGAGAGGGCCACACAAGTCTTTTTAAAGGTGCGTTTTTAAAGTCTCTTGAATATACTTTGATGATTTGTTCATTGGGATCTGTGATAAATGACCTTGTCATGTTCTAGAGGTTGCAAAATGGTTGGTTTGGTGGGGTTGGTAGGGTTTAAATGGTAATTAACTAATTATCAAGTATGTGTTGAAACTTCAAAAAGGGTCATGTTGGGGTTAACCAAAAAGCTATCTGAGAGGAATTGGGTTGATCATTTCACGCTTTATATATATTTTATGCAGAATGTGTCAGAGGTACACATTTTCAATGCGAGATTTAGAGAGAAAATAGGTGATATCGAGGGAGCTCGTGCTGCGTTTCATCTTTGTGATACTGACTCTGATTCATCTTTTATTGAAACTGCAATGCATGAGGCTAATATGGAAACACGCCTGGTACAAAATCATGGGAATTGTTTTTAATAATTGAGTGTGACTGAAACTGACTGTTTGAATATAATCAGGGAAATATGGATACAGCTTTGGAAATTTACGAGAAAGCACTCAAAATAGCAGCAGAGAAGCAGAAAATGAGCATAATCCCTACCTTGTATATTCACTTTTTCCGCCTTAAATATCTGGTATTTAAACTTATATTTCTAGCTACTAAATGTTCTTTAGTTATTTCTATTTAATTGGCTATACTTCTACTTAAAAGGTAAGCTTCTTGGTTTAATATGCTTTTGGATTGTCGTATTCTTTCTAATTGTGTGATACTGTCTGCTTGTAGATCACTGGTAGTGCAGAGGCTGCTATTGACTTACTAATATCTGGTATTCAGCAAGTGCCTTTTTCTAGATCACTTCTAGAGGTATCTTTGTCCTTTTTATCTAAAACAACCGTGGCTTTATAAATATTTAAGCATTGATGCTTAATATGCTTAAAAACATGTCATTACAATAATATCCTTTAGTTCATAAAGTTAATTGTAGCATCTTATGCATTTAAATTCATTCGGATGACTTTTAACCCATTTAACACGCTCGATCCATTTTAAGAGTTTTCTGTTCAAATAAATCTTTTAGCTTAACCTAAATATTAACCCAAATCAACCTGTTTTCATATAAATCGTGGCAACTGCCAACAATAGTTTGAAGTGTTCCTGGTGACAGATCACTCCACAAGCCAATTAGTAAATATGTATGAAGATAGGGAATCATATAGTGAATTGTTCAGATAAAGGAGGATGGACTAATTGTGCTGCTATTTTGTAGGAATTGATAAATTTTGCAATGATGCACGAGGGCTCAAAACATTTGGATGTAGTGGATCACATTATGGACACTGTTATAACTTGTGGATCAGATGGATCCCAAGGTTTAAGCTCCAAAGATCGTGAGGATTTGTCAAATTTGTATTTGAAGGTCAGACTTTTTATTTAAAGTTTAAATCAGATTATTTAAATTTGATGGTTGATTATGTCAACTTTATTTGATTGTAGTTTGTTGACTACTGTGGAACAACCGATGACATAAGAAGGGCATGGAACCGTCACATAAAATATTTTCCACATCTCATAAGGAGTACCTTTTTACGCAAATACCCTTCCAATCAGCGGTCAAATGAACCCAAAAAACCAAGAAAAAAGACTCCCCGCCTTGTTGCTAAGCAGTCATCTAGGGTTCACAGGACTGAGCGTAAAGAACAAAAGTCGTTGACGTCCAAAAGTCAACCCATTGACCCACACAAGCCTACAGTCAACCAGTACAGAGAAAAGGATGATGAGACTTCCTTAAAGGAAAATACTCGTTTTCAACAATCTGAAGATAATGAGGCCGGAGAACTAGAAGGATCAAAACATCAATCTGGAAGTTTATCACAAAACAATGTAGAAGTATCACAAAAGAATGATCAAATCAGAACCGAGCCAGAGAAAGACCATGAACATGAGGATACCATGGACCCTTCCACAGCCAATCAAAACCCCGTTCCAGCCACTGAATCTGCTAAGAAACAAAACAAAACAGATGACCATGAACATGAACAAGAAACAGACCCACGGCAAATTCCTTCACAAAAAATGGAGGCTCGCAAAACTAATCACATGCTTACTGCCTCTGAAAATGTGTCAAATGTGCAGCAGCCACAAAACCCTGTATCCGCATCCCAATTACATTTGTTGACACAAAATGGTCAACCAATGGTTCAGTATCCTGTGCAAGGTAGTGAACAACCTGGGGTGATCCAGAACCCACAAGCTTATAATCAAATATGGCAATATCAATACCAGAATCAGCAACAATGGCTGCAAATGCAACAGTACATCCAACAACAACAACAACAGCAACAGCAATTTCAATCACAACAGCAGTATCACCAGTTTTATCAACAGCAGGAACAGTACCAGCAGTATTGGTTACAGGTGTACCAGCAGCAGCAGCAACAATTGCAAGAATATAATATGCAGATGCAACAATACCAACAGATGCAACAACAAGTGCCCAACGATTTACATCAGAATCACCTGCAACATATTGCTATGATGTCAAATGTGATGCGGAATATTAGCCATGATCAACAGGTACGTCTTTATTAAAAGGGATTGTATAAAAAGGCGACTTCAATATGCAAAAGTTTTCAAAAAAACCATCCAGATTTTTAAAAAAATGTCAAAAGGGCCACCCAACACCAAATTTGGTGTAAAATGACTATTATACTCTATTAATTTAAAAAAAATTGCAATTTCTTAAATGAAAAGTTACAAAATTCAGGGGTGTTTTCACAAAATTAAGATATTTTATTAAAATATAAATTGAAAAAGTGGAAAAAACCCTGGATTTTATATATGTAATTATTTACGCCTTAACTTGTAAATTTAAACCAGAGTCCCTGGATTTTATAACAAAAGGTCCTTTCTTTACATGATTAAACTTTACATGTTATTGTTATGCAGGGTCAAGGGACGATGCCTCCAAATACAACAATGCCATACGCACAACCAAACCCTGCTAATGCGGCTGTCCAACCAATGGCTGCAACCAAACCCGCACTCGCTTTAACAAACATCATGTCTCCAAGTAATCTACAACCACCTTCAGATTCCAAATAGATTCTCCTTCTTTGATGACCAGTTTACTTTATTTTGGTTATGGCATTGTATGCATATGAGGTACTTAATTCCTCTTGTCATGAAACCTTTGAACATATACATGAATGATGAATCCGCTAACTGAATCAAATTGATAGGACCATTGCAATGGTACTTTTAGTTTCTATTTTCTCAGATCCAAAAAGTTGAAACTGATTTTCTGATTATTGTAACATTAGGTTGCAATAATCTTTTTCTGATATCCTGATAAGCAGATTATGCTTCAATTATATTAAGTTTCAAAATAATCATCAGAGTATCAATCCTTGCTGCAATAATACTGATCGTCTCAAGGTAATATATCCATCACTTCTTTTAGCACTATGTGAGAAACTTTTAGTATCATTTCATAGAAATGTCTCCTTTTAACACTAAATGAATTTTCTGATTATTATTATTGTTTAATATCATATAATCACTTGCGAATTTTTAATCGTGCAGGGATAACTGCATGTGCATATGAACTTGATTTATCTGATTTTTCGTTGAAGGTATGTTTCATCATCATCTCTAGTCATAAGATTAAATTATGTGGAATTTTCATTTTGATTACTACAGGAAAGCAGGTTAAGATCCAACGACTTCAATTTGGGTTAAAGATAACTTTCTTTACTTTGGGATTAAAATCTTATTTATTTTTGGGGAATTCAAAAATTGGAGGGGCATATAATTAATAATTTTAAATGAGAAAAAGTAAAAATATGTTAAAGTCAAACGGTTAATGCATATATATTTTTTAAACTAGTTCTATAATTATAAAATATTAAAAATAATAATTATAATAATAATTGTAATAATAACAATAGTACTAAACAATATAGTTTTATACTTAGCATTCATAAAAATTGAAATTGGTTTTAACTTATTCAAACGGTTAATATTAACATATTGGATGTCAATTCTTATTTTATGCAGCCTTATATTTTTTACACATGACAGAAATATAATTAATTTTCCTTTGCCATCCGAGGGAAGTTATTTTAAAAATAGTCTCAAAAAGTTCTCGAGTCAAAAGGAAATAAAAGAATGAGAATCGGTTAAGTTTGTTCTTCCCAAGTCGGAGGATAAGGATACGTCGTTATAAGGGTTTATTTGTACCAAGTTAGGGGATGTAGGTGTTATGTGGCGTTTTAATGTGAGGATTCCTACTAATGGGCCTGGTTGGTGTTGAGTGGTTGGTTAAGTTTGTTGAAGGTAGTTAACAAATAAATAGACGTGATAGTTTGTGACTTTATATCTGGTTCATGTGGAATTAAAACGTTGCAATGGTTTGATACTCTGGATTGATAGTCACTTTGATCTAATGTTACTCATTAGAGTTTTTGTGGGCATTAATCACATTTGTTTGAAGGGGTGCCTCAATGCCTACATATGCATTCCCTCTGCCCTTTATTTTTGTATCAAGGCGTACATAAACCTTTAAATTCTAGTATTTATATATTACAAATACAGATGTACAAACGTGTTGTTGCTATAGAAACAAATAATCTATGTTCAGAAATCTTAGCAACACTTGTATATTTCGGTTAAAACCTTTACGTGTAAGGGCTAATTAACATTATTTCTATATGTGTTGGTACATTGTTTCTTGAAAGACAATTAACCAATATCCCTCTTAAACATCATCAAAGAAAGTCGTGTCAAAAGATTTTCAATGCTCTAAAAACTTGACCATGAATCAGAACAAATGTACCATATAAATCATCATCTATAAATGAAAAGTTAAACTTGATTAATATGATATTTAACACAGAACAAACAGTGTTCGCCATTATTGTTGGGCATAATTAGTGAAGATTTTATTCTATACGTATTAAGTGCAACAAAATTGAAAGATTCATGCATTTATCACTTTTGTCACGGCATTTACTTGTTGTGAAACCCCCCCCACCCCACCCCACACACACACACACACCTCAATGGCTATTTATATAGAAAAAAAATCTTAAACGCTAAATGCAAATCAATTATTTCAAATTTTATAAACCAATCTCAAACATTTATTCTATCATTTCTCATTTTACACACTATGGAATCCAACAAGAAAACCACAAAACGTCCCGAGCCTATGTTGAACAACATTGCTTCACGAAACGCTAGACTAGGACATGAAATTTTTCTTTAAACCACATTACGATGTTCCCGAACCGATGTTGAAAAATATCCTAGAACGCAAACGACAAATAGGCTGACTACGTGATTGAGAGTTTGATTATAGATTTATAGTTTAAGTATTTTAATTTTTAATTTTTTATTTTAATGTAGTTTTTAATTTTAGTTTGTAATTTTTGAAATTTAATGAAGTTAGTGTTTAAAATCATAATAATAAATTGTCGTGGCCCATCATGACATGAGTTCCCTCTAAATTTGAGGATGTTGACGCGTGGTGTAGTGTAGTGTAGCGTGATATGATATATTATAATTGATGGGTACATGATGTGGTGTTTTTAGTGAGTTTACTCATTCTATTTTTATTAATACTGTCTAATAGTAATAATCTATACTTGTACCTTGTAAAAATTTCCACTCTTAACTTTTTAAGTAGAAAAATATACACCTTATCATCAATATATCCCTGAGTTTTAGTTATTATAAGAGAAAAGTAGAGAGGAAGGATTGTTTGTGAAAAAAAACCATAAAAAAAAAAAAAACAAAAGAGAGAGAGAGAGCCGATCAATCAAACAGTTTCACCATGGAGCTCCAATTCACCTCTCGCTGATGATTGCCTAACAAAAGGGAGTAATTATATAAAAATTATAGCATGTATACAACATTTTTAGTAACATATAACATAATATAAATATGAATATATTTAGAAGACGACTTTGGGTGGTGTTTTATTGCTGCCAAACGAGACTCAAGTCAACTTGCGGTCAGGATTTAGGCGAGTGTAACCCACGCGCTAAAAGGAGAAAGTTGATATGTGCCGCCGCCATGTATACGTGGTGTAATTCTATCGGTTGCTTAAATTACAAGTGCATTTACATTTGTCAACCCCTTATAGTTTCTCCAATTGTCTTACAAACCCCCTTTAAACTTTAGTTTAACATTTCCCCCATGAAATCTATGTTACCCCTTACTCGTTGGATTCATTGAAAGTGATTATTAGTATATCAAATGTTTGTATCACTTGACTGTTGCTGGCTATCATTTACTTTTATGGGATGCGCTTTGATCGTAAAGCGTAGGATGTACGTTCAGAATTGGAAAGAGCTGACATATGTGTGTATAATTTTCTTGGTCTTTACATTCATTGTCGTGAGGGAACTTGCTTGATGGCTTACTTATTTGAGTTTTGAAAAAGTTTATAGATGCCAAAAGACATTCGGCTAATGGTTCTTGAGCATATAATATATAATACAAGAGAAATGAAAAATAATAGATATTAGTAATAAGAACATGTGCTTAAGCAATTTGAAAATTCTAACTTACAAAAATTATTGCATCCGACAAAATTAGAAGACGCAAGCTTACAAGTTACGACCACAAGAAATATGTTAACTTTTAAATGCCATCTATCAGATGTATAAATACAAAACAATTGTGGTTGCTAAGGTGAGCATTTTTTTATAAATACAATACAATTGTGGTTGCTAAGGTGAACATTTTTTTATACAATACAATTGTGGTTGCTAAGGTGAGAAATAAAAATACGATCAATATGACATTTGTTAAGAAGCTTAAATTAAAATGTCATAATTAATCCAGTAGCTCGACATTTTATTTCAATATAGAACTCAACCCTAAGAATTTATATTGTTACTGTTTTTATAGAAAAATCACCAAGATACACCAAACTACTAACACATATCCTTTATTATCATAAAAGAAACATAACACATAAATAAAAAACACGAGAACTTATTAAATCGTTTATTCATCTCCACATCAAACCATATCTCAAAGACCATTTACTGCCCACCTCCTCCAGCACACAAAACACAAACGAACCGACTCTCTACCCCTCTCATCACCATTCCCTGGTGAACTCACCCGAGCATAAATATCACATCAGACTACAAATCTACAACGTTAAATAACCTTTTATCAAAGGACCATCATACGAACAATAAGTAATCAAAGGACCAAAGTTGCAACCTCCAAATAACACAAGGACGTGAAGAATGTGAACAGAAATATAGGCATACGCCATAAAAGCGCGTCAATGAGAAATATAGAGAGAGAAAAAGAAAAGAGTTCTTGAAGTTGGGGTTTGATAACACAGGTAATCAACAACACACATAATAATCTTTACTCTAATCACATCATCTGTTTCTGATTAATCATCTTCGATCACTGCAGATCATTCGATTATTCAATCATATCTGCATACAAATCGATACATACATATCATTTGTGTGTGTTTCTCAACTCCATGGCCGTTGATTCCGCTGTATAAACCAGCTTTCGTCTTGATTAATCAATCAAGGTTTGTTTTTTGTGGTTCTTGAGTTTTCTTGATTGCTTTTTGTTGAAGTGGTGTTTGATATTTGAGAATTTTGCTTGCGATCGTCGTCTGTGTGTGTTGACTTTGGATTTTGATGCGGTTTGGGTGAATTTGGGGTTGGAGTTTTGTTATATGTGGTTGATTTGATTGACTTGATTTGATTGAATTTATGGCCTAGGTATCGTGAAGGTGAGGCGCAAAATGAGATGAATTGTTGTTATAGTAGTTTTTAGCTTGTTTGATTTGTGATTTTTGATAGCGAATTAAGGATGGTGGTTTTTAGTTGAAGCTGAAATTGGGGTTAGCGATTGATTTAGTGGAATTTATATAGTGTGAAGGGTGATTACGAACACACATATACTGATTTGTGATTGATTTTGTGAAAGTGATGGATTGAGAGAGAGACATATGTGAAGTTTATTTGATTCAGAAGTTATGTTTCTTTGATATATGTTGTGTTTTGTTCTAGCTCATTTGATGATTAAACCCTAAACCCTAAATGGTTATTAGTCATATTTGAAATAGAGTGTTTGACGAATACAGTTACTTCGTTGGAAATTAAAGATATTGCTTGTATATTGTCAGAATAAAACTTCAATTTTGATGAGTGTTTCACATGATTGCTAATAAGTAGACTGGTTGTTTTTGAAGTTAAATTAGTATCCGGGGTCATTGATGGGTCCTCGTAATCATGTTGATGGAAGGTGTTAAATCCATGAGTCTTTGTTCTTGAGCATAATAAGATATGAACTCCTTTCGATATATGGAACAAGTGAATTGACCATTGTCTACTATTTTTTTGTTATTTGAGCAGTATGCAATTATACTATGATATGGTAACGTATGTGTTCTTTTTCTTTTGGATAATTGCAGACTTTTGGAGGGTTCTTCTTTTCCTACTGATGTTATTAAGTCAGTATTGTAATTCACATAAAAAATACAGAACAAATGCCATCACTAAAGATGAAAATGAAGTCAACCATGGGCTGTTTGAGAGAAAAGAATGGCCTCCATGTTTGTCAAAAATCAAGCAAGATATTCAAGAACTCTTTGTCACAAGTTAAATGTTACCAACAAGAAGCTCAACTCGGGATGTCTGTTTCCAACAACAAGGACGGTAATAAACTAGCATTTCTTGTTCTGTTGCACCAATTTTTATAATGATTTTGTATATTCATCTTTTTTTTTGGTGCAGATTCTGTCTGTAGTGAAGCAACAGTGCAGGAACTTAGATGCGATGAAACTAACTGTTGTGAATTGCTAGATGAAGAATTTATTCAGGTTCAGAAAATGCTTTTTAATTGGGATAATTTATGTAGCCAAAGTAACTCCATAGTCCATACATTTACATATGGAAGTTTTAATTGATTGCAGGAGCACACAAAAGCCAACTGCTCTTCAACAGTAGAAACTATCTTTTCACCCATCCCACAATCCATTGACAATAACAGTGAAGCAGCTCCTTCCTGCGATGGAGGTAAAAAGAATAAAGTTTTCTGAAAAGCGTTTGGATGTGCTTTACAAAATTGATTATAGAAGTTTATAAGTTGTATTTATAATATTTACTTTTTAGTGTTTGGATAAAGTGATCATGATTATGAGGTTAATAGATTACTATGTAACCAGTTTCATACAGCAAAACTGATTATGGTAACAATATCCACATTACTTATTTACTCCTGTACCCATGTTTATATTGTAATGGCAGTATTAAAAGTTATCAGAGTTGTATACGATTTGTTTGGAAAGTTTCTTCTAAATATAGCTTAGTGAAGTTTTTTCTTTTAGAAAATCATTAAAAATATTGTTTGTTTTGACTATTTTACTATCAGTTACTTGAAGAAATAGAATTTGTTAAATACTAACAACTGAATATCTAATTATTAGAGCCGATTACCTGATTGTGCTTATTTATTATTACCAAATCAGTTCCAAATCGCAAATGCAAGCTCTAACTGTGTTTTTTATTGTCTCTATTTAGGCAGTGAAAAGGATCTTGAAGCGCCATCACTGGAAGATCAAGATAGTGACGGTATAAATAAAAACTCATGTGAATATCAAAGTTGTAATGTGTCCGATTTCTCCATTTCAGACATGATTGTTTCTAGCTCACCCATTGAAGAAGCTACATGCTTACCAGATTATGAATGTGATGAATCAAGCATATTTTTAGATGATGAATATATGATATTAACTTTTCTTGAGGATAGCAACGATTGTGATGACAGAATACAAACCTGTTCAGAACCTGTAATGGCTTCCGAAGAATCAAACTTGTATCTGGCAATTCATCAGCTGGCATCATGTAATCAGGAGCCCGATTTTAATAATTATCTTGATTGGGATCCCTCAGAATGTTTGGATCCACAAATGTTTATCAAACATCTTCCCGATCTTTCTGAAGTGGAAACAAATTTATGTCCCACTGGATCGCCCTGGGAAAGAAAAACTGTCACACTAGTACTTGATTTAGATGGTATGGAACTTTTCTGGTTATTTATAAGAATTGCTTATCAATCTACTTAAAAACTGTTGACTCTTAGAAGTTGCAATTTCGACCCATTTGCTTTTTATGGGTCTTTTCTGGTTATGCCTTACCTCTTATGGGTCCAACAAGTAACATAAATGGGCCAAAACAGTCGGAAGTCACCCAAAATGTATCTTTAGCGCATAAACAATAAAACCTCCTAAATCATATGACACTTATTACTTAGATGAAAATTTGGACAATAAGTGCTCTAGGTCAACCTGGCTTGACCCGGTTTGAATCATACAAAATTTCACTTTTTTACCTGATCCATTTTAGATTTGTTGTCCAACCCGGCCAATTCACCTGTTTTTTTGCCTCTAGTTGACTCGAGCTGTATTCTGTTTATATGTTCTATTAACTACACTTTTATTGACTTTGACACAAACAGAAACACTTGTCCACTCTTCACTGGAACACTGTGATGATGCAGACTTCAGTTTTCCAGTATTCGTTGATTTTAAAGAGCATATAGTTTATGTGAAGCAAAGGCCTCACCTTAAAGAATTCTTGGAAAGGGTTTCAGAAATGTTTCAAGTTGTGGTGTTTACAGCCAGTCAAAGCATTTATGCAAACCAGCTATTGGACATATTGGATCCAGATGGAAAAATCATCTCTCGCCGAGCTTATAGAGAATCATGTGTTTTTGCAGATGGAAGTTATACCAAAGATCTAACTGTTTTAGGTGTTGATCTTGCGAAAGTTGCCATAATTGATAATTGCCCACAGGTAACTTTTCGGTTTGCTTTTCTTATTTAACCTTTCATTCTTTTTCCTCCTAGATGGCAATTTTGATCCGTTTGCTGAAGAAAGGGTCAATTTGGCATGTGTTTCATGTCAAGCAGGTCTAGTGGTTCAGATAAAAAAATTGCTACAATGGTAATGGGTCAAACGGATTGAAAGTCTCTAAATTTCCATTTTTAATGTTTGCAACTTCCTAAATCATTTACTTACTAATCTATTTAAAAGGCAATTGCGGGAACAGTATTTATACTATAGATGTAGAAACATTGTTAATAATATGATTTAGGAGGTTTTATCAATTGAAAATACGCTTTGGATGAATTTTGACTTCTTTCCTTTATGCTACTTTTGTTTCTGGATTTCATTCGAGCGTCATTAACCTTTGGTGGCTTCAGGTTTTCCGGTTGCAAGTAAATAATGGAATCCCAATAAAGAGTTGGTTCAATGATCCATCAGATTGTGCATTAATTACATTACTACCCTTCCTGGAGACTTTGGCATATGCAGAAGACGTCCGTCCACTAATTGCCAAAAGATTCGGTAACAAGGATTAAGCCCCCCTTGTTTTTCATTATTTTACTCGAAATCTTAGATGCTGATCACCCCTCGTGCTCCTTATATAATTATCTATATAAATAAGACATTGTTTTTCTTTTTTTAGATATCTTACTTGGTGTTCTTTCTAAATTTCTATATTGTGTCAGATTGTAGTTGCAGAAATTTCTGATTCCCGGTGTACAGCTATAGAATTTTAGAAACTGCAATCAAGTGTGATTTGAGTTTTATCGTACTTCCACTAATTTTCTGTCATTGTTGAATTTTACTTCTAGACATTAAATTTCAAACTCATATATACTAATCATTAAAAAATCAGGTGAAAGTTGAGGTAAAAGGGTAAAGGATTACTTGAACTAGGTTATAACTCGGGCGTATGATTCTACAAGTCATGGAGACGTTTTATTTACCAAAAGAAGTTAACATTTTATATGATCATTTAGATGCCTATGTGCAGGTGAATGCCAAATGCCATTCTAATAGGTATTATTCTTCTATAACTGTAAATCATATACCGTTATATGCTAATTCCCCTGCCTGCAGTAAATACTGTTTGTTTTTGACACCAGCAGTAGCTAGTTTTTTGTTTATTTTTCATGGATGTTGACTTATAACATGTGGACTGGTGTTGACTTGTTATAGTTTTCAATTTCCCTAACCCTTTTGGTTGCAATTTTGAACTTCTTATAGGTTTAAGAGATCTGTAAAACTTTATGTTGACTTTTAAGAGCTAGATATGTGTTGACGTATTATTTTATGTTGACTTTTAACAGGTAGAATTGCGTTGACTTCTGATAGATTTAAAGTCCCTAAATCCTTCTGATATATTATTATTTTTTTCTTTAGATTTCAATTCATCCTCAAAAGAAGATGCATGTTTCTGACTCTCTTTGTTCTCCTTTGTAAAACTTTTTATTCTCCTTTTGACCAGAGTGTTACTCATTTTTTTAACTTTATTTATTTATACATGTAACCTTTAAGGTTGTAAAACAAATTGAGATCTATTAGGATATTTACGTACAATATTTTACCAAGACACAATCATTTGTAATAGAGTCCTATTTTGTATTTTTTTTATGGTTTGCTTTAAGCGTATATAGCTTTGGGAAGATCAAAATTTTCAACATATGGAAATTTTAACATAGTATGTTTATTCGTATATGTATGTGTATACATGTGAACGAGTTTAATTAAATCATTTAGAATCTCATATGCAATTGTACATAAAATTTTAACGGTAAAGATTGTCTTTTCGGTCTCCAATCTCATAAATTTTCGGGCTAAGATCTTTTTCCAACATGCATATGGGCATTCTACATGTTATAGATATCCTGACCGCATTTATATCAAGTCACGATTCGATGTTTACTTATTAAACTAACATGTTTAAAGAGGTGAAAGAAATGCCTCATATAATGCCTCGACAATAATATGATGACTTAACAATGCAATTGTAAGCTTTTGAAGCTTTTATCAAAAGTCATGCCATTTGGTCTCTCATATTAGAGGCTCTAAGGATGTGACACAAAGTCATGCATTTATTTAGATGACTCAATTGATATGAGTAAGGAATCCATACACATAAGTATTGGCAATTTCACACACCCACTAAACAACATGATAGGTCGTAGCACCTCTACGCTACATTGCTGTAGTAAAGATCATAAACTAGATAAATATTTAGTTGAAACGTGTTTATTCTTGCCAAATTTTTTCGGTTTATCTATACATGAAAATTTCTAAACTTAAGCGTACGTGTATGTTCAAATGTTAAATATTTTTAATGTAATTGGATTAATTTGTTGATCAATGTAAATCATAATACTCCTCAAACAAGTTAAAAGATGCGGAGCGCATGCTTGTTTCAGTTTAACATGATCTTCGATATTAGAACCTCATTGGTTTTATTAGCGTCGAAACCCTTAAACAGTGGGGGTTTCAAGGGGATAATGCTCCCTTAGCCTTACTAGTTCACGAATTGATCACATATATCATACATATTCATTCTAGATTATGAGTTTTATCCGATTGATAAATACAGGTGAACCATCAAATTATTTGGATCTAAAGGTGCATCACAACTCGTAAAATTCCAGATTATTTCTACCATTTTTATATCATATCATTATATTTTGTTGCTCATCATTATCTTGATTATCTACTCTTGATATATCATAATATCATCATATTAACGGGTTACTTGCTTAGTTTGCCGATTCTTTTGGTTCGCGATTCATTGACACTTTTAGAATTCACCATTTAAAGTGTTTAACACGTTAACATACATTTTAGACTGATTAGAACCGTACTTAACCATCTTATTTGGTAAATGTTATAATATAGGGTTATAGGATTTTAATAATCATAACTTTTATTTATTGACCGAGATTAATCCAACTCATGAAATGTTTATAGACATTCCCAACTTTGAGTTTATATTTCTCAACGACCATTATAAACTGAGAGTTAACCTCTGTTAGTTTTTTTTTGTAAAATGAGTCTAACTTTGAGTTATTTTTCAACTCTGCTGCCGCCCAGCCTCCATCAAATCCATTTTTCGAGGTTTAGCCTTCATTGTCACCTGAAATCTACGTCCAAAGAGTCAAGTAGTTTAAGTTATCAAAAAACTAACGGTGTTATCTACCAGTTATTAAATGATCGTTGGAGGAATATAAGTTTAATGTTCAGAGTGCCTGTAAACATTTCTTGAGTTGATTAATCTCGGCCAATACTTGAAAGTTTGGATTATTAAAATCCAATAACCATATAATATATTGGTCAAATTTAATAATTTTTATCAATTGTTAATTCTTCAATTCTCTATTCTAGCACTTGATTCCATCTAACTGGTGTTATTAAGCATGTTGTTCTTGAACCGTTTCTTCCAATTTCAACTTGCATCAATTCCTGTTAGGTTCCGGTATTACACATTATTAAGTAGTTCTAACAATGATATAAATCATATCTAAACTATTAAAAACGAGACAAACATGAATTTCATCAATTTTGGTTTCAATTAGAACATCAAGAAGCAATTTTACCTTAATGTTTTTATGATTCCAGACAAGACGGTGAACGATCATGACGTTACACTTACGGTTGATAGCTATAGCTATCCACAATATTCAGTTACACTAGCAGAAAAATCTTCAGTACGAATTCAATCTACAATAACTAGTTATTACTCATCTTTCAAGTTACTAATGATAGCCTAAATGTCAAAGATGACGAATTTGTTGATCGGTTACTACTATCCGTTGCTATTGATTAGTGTACATATTTGCGACTAACGCTGTGTTCCAGAGTCTCATTTAAGGAGAGAAATGGAAGGAAATAAATTGAAAGTGAAAAATAATTGTGTTTCTGAGTTTTTTTAAGAAGAAAAATAGAAGAAAACAAAAAAACTTTATGTTCCTGAGTTTTCTAAAAGAAAAAAATTAAAAAAATAAAATGAAAATTTACAAGAATTTTCCCTTCAAACTTTCCTTTTAAAACGAAAATTTACAAGAAATGATTAACGAAGAAAATGGTCGTTAGCTGTAGTGCAGACCAACTGTTTGATAATATGACTCAAAAGAGTGTGTTGAAACTATGACACAAGCATGGCGGTGATCAAAACTGTCATCATCCCCACTACATTCCATGCAGATAAACATTAATATTTTGGTACAATGGCTCCAAATTACCCATCCCTCTTTCCGATGTGTGCTCTAAATCACTCGTTTTTTTGGTTTTAAAATTCACTTCTAACCCCCATCTCAAAATCATTTTTATATACAGAGGAAATCATTGAATTTTGAGAAAGATATGCTGTTAAGATTCTCTTGAATCTTTTATACTAGAATCTTTGTATTCGTTGTGAAACAACCATTGTTTCTTGGTCTCTTTCATCTGCAAAAAGTTCCAATCTTTGATCTCTTTCGTTTCACCAAAAATGTTCTTTAGTTGAATGAAGAACTCAAGTGAAACAAGAAATTGTTATCAAGAAGATGAAGATTGTAGCAAATGAAACTGATATGTGAGACTTCAAGAACAAGCTCAAGCATATACAACAGGAGTGCTGCTTCTGCAGCTTCTACAAACTTTCTTCATTGAACCCACTTCAGATTTTGAGATAAATCAAAAGAAAACATTCATAAAAGTGTTTTTTAAGTAATGAAAATGGAGTTCAGAAGCAAGGGAGTGAATGCAGAGGAACCTACCAATAACAATAATAACCCTGCTGGTGCAACCTCATCATCATCATCAGGTGGAAGCAACATGAACCCAACTAATAAAAACCCAACATTGGCTCGATATGGTGCTGATGCTATGCTTTTATCAGAGTTTGAGCAGTCTGTTGAATCTGGTAAATCTTTTAACTACCCAAATTTGCTTACACATGCACCAGAAGCTGTGGCTGAACAAGAAATGGTTGCTTATTTATCAAAAATGCAAAGAGGTGGTTTTGCTCAACCTTTTGGTTGTATGATTGCAATTGAAGAATCCACTTTTAGCATCATAAGTTTTAGTGAAAACTGTTTTAGTATGTTGAGTTTAAATCAGGATAATACTGATGGTTTGAATATCCCCGAGAAGAAAAATCTAATTGGAACTGATGCTAGAACCCTTTTCACCTCTAGTTCTAGGGCTTCATTAGAAAGATCTGTAGCTTCTAGAGAAATCAAGTTGTTTAACCCTATTTGGGTGTACTCTAAGACTACCAATAAACCCTTTTATGCAATTCTCCACAGGATTGATGTGGGTGTTGTGATTGATTTAGAGCCAGCTGATTCTAGTGACCCCACAGTATTGTTTGCTGGTGCGGTACAGTCGCAAAAGCTTGTTGTTAGAGCAATTTCTAAGCTGCAGTCTCTCCCTGGTGGAGATATTGGTGTTATGTGTGACACCATTGTTGAAGAAGTACAAAAGCTTACGGGTTATGATCGGGTCATGGTTTATAGATTCCATGATGATGAACATGGTGAAGTTGTTTCAGAAGCTAAAAGATTTGACTTAGAACCATATTTAGGGCAACACTATCCTGCAACAGATATCCCACAAGCTGCTCGTTTCTTGTTTAAACAAAATCGGGTGAGAATAATCGTTGATTGTCATGCAAAATCAGTTCCAGTGATTCAAAGACAAGAACTAAAGCAACCAATTTGTTTGGTCAACTCTACCCTTCGGGCTCCACATGGCTGTCATAAAGCTTACATGGCTAACATGAATTCTATTGCATCTTTAGTGATGGCAATTCTCATAAATAACAACGAATCCATGAAATTATGGGGTTTGGTGGCCTGCCATCACACATCACCACGTTATATTCCATTCCCACTTCGTAATGCTTGTGAATTTTTTATGCAATCAGTGGGTTTGCAGCTCTACATGGAGCTTCAATTAGCCGAGCAAAAAGCAGAAAGAAATATCCTCTGTATGCAGACCACCTTATGTGACATGCTCCTGCGAGAGGACCCTTTTGGGATCATAACTCATTCTCCAAGTATCATGGATTTAGTTAAATGTGATGGAGCAGCTTTATACTATGATAACAAAGTTCGGTTAATTGGTGTAACTCCAAATGAATCACAAGTTAGAGATATAACTAAATGGCTGTGTAATGAACATAAGGACTCTACAGGGTTCAGTACAGAAAGTTTGTTAAATTCTGGTTATCCTGGTGCAGATGTGCTTGGTGATGCAATTTGTGGTATGGCTGCTGCAAGAATTACTTTGAAAGATTTCATTTTCTGGTTCAGATCACACACAGAGAGAAAAATTAAATGGGCAGGTGCTAAACATCATCCTGAAGATAAAGATGATGGTGATATATTGCAGCCAAGATCTTCATTTAAGGCGTTTCTTGAAGTTGTAAAAAGCAGAAGTTTGCCTTGGGAAGATTCTGAGATTAATGTGATTCATTCTTTGCAGTTAATAATGCGAACATTAGCTCAAGATGTTGGGGATGGCAGTGGTGGTAGTCAAAGAGCGATGAAATATAGTCAACAAAGTGAGAGTGATGGTCAATGGGTGGATGAAATTAGTTCGGTTGCGTGTGAAATGATGAGATTGATTGAAACAGCATCTGTTCCTATTTTTGGTGTTGATGTGTGTGGTGTGATTAATGGGTGGAATGGGGAAATTGCAGAGTTGACTGGAGTCATAGCTAGTGAAGCTATGGGGAAGTCTTTGATTGATGAATTTGTTCATGAAACATCACAGAGAGTTGTTAAGGATCTTCTCTATAGAGCTTTGCAAGGTAAATCTATTATTGTATGATAATATGGAAGTATAAAGGGAATATTTCACCTAATAGTAAGCAAGGTTCTTTGGCGTCCGACTAAAGTCACTCATACGTTTGTCTAACTATTAACACCACTCAAAGTTTCATAATTGTTCGATTGTTGTAAAAGTTGTTTATAAATATTAGAACTTTTTAAAATTGACCTAAATGAAGCATATATATATATATATATATATATATATTTGTTGCTATTTAGTGATTGGTTTATTTTAAATTTAACCTGAAGTTGGAAGTTAGAGGTAACAGTGAAAAATAAATTTACTAAATAATAACCAAGCTTCATAATTGTTTCAATTAAGTCGTTTTGAAAAAGTAACTAAGAAATAGTAACCAAGTTTCATATATATTTCATTTAAGTCACTTCATTGTAGAAAAATTTGAATAGTTATAAAAAAGTTCATAGCAGTGTAACAATTAATGAAACTTGAGTGGTTTATATAGTTAACAATGTATAAGTGATGCTATAGGAACAATATTGAAACTTGGTTATTATTTCATGATTTATGGCTAAGATAAATAGGTTCTATTATAGATTTTCATGTAAAACTATAGTTATTAGTTAGAAAGTATTAAACGTGGCAACTTTGACCCTTTTGCTCATAAATGGGTCAATTTGGTTTTATTTATCTCTCAAACAGATCAACTCAAATACTTTATACCAAAAGGAGGATGGGTCAAACGGGTTTAAAATCGTCGTATGTCTATTCTCAAAGTGTACAATCTCCTAATTCATTTTATACATATTTTTTTGATTTTATGCAATTAAAAAGCCGGGCAACTTTCGACCAATATGACCCTTTTCCTTAATAGCTAAAGTTCTTTATCTTTATTTTACTCTTTCTAGATTAAACATAACTGAAACCCCCCCATTTTTACCCTTTTTAGATCAAAATATGTTTTTCTTTGTATACTTATAGTGTCACATGCTTTATTTGATACAGGTGAAGAAAAGAAAAACATTGAACTGAAACTACAGAAAGTTGACATGCCCAACAAACCCATTATATACCTTATGGCTAATACATGCACAAGCAGAGACTACATGAACAATATTGTTGGTGTATGCTTTGTGGGTCAAGATGTCACTGACAAGAAAATTATCTTGGATCGATTTATACGTATGGAAGGAGATTATAACTCGATTATTCAAACCTTAAATCCGTTAATTCCTCCTTTATTTGCTTCAGATGAAAACGGATGTTGTTCTGAATGGAATGCAGCCATGGAAGAACTTACTGGTCGTATTAAATATGAGGTTCTTGGTAAACTTCTTCCTGGTGAAGTTTTTGGAGGGTTATGTCCACTTAAAGATGAAAATACACTGACCAAATTCATGATTTTGTTATATAGAGCAATCGACGGTCATGATTCAACAGATTTGCCGTTTGGATTTTTGGGAAAAGATGGCAAACTTGTAGAGGTTTATTTGACAACAAACAAGAGAGTTGGTGAAAATGGAAAAGTGGTTGGGTGTTTTTGTTTCTTGAGGACTAGTGTGCAAATGTCTTTAGGAGACTGTAAAAATGACCAAGAATGTGTGTTGAAACATGATAATTTAGAGTATATTAAGCAAGAAGTTAGAAAACCTTTAAACGGGCTTCTTTTTACTCGCACGCTTCTTGAAAACTCAGCTACTTCAGATTATCAGAAGCAGTATCTTGAGACAAATGGTGCTTGTGAAAGACAGATTGCATTGATTATTGAAAATATGGACATAAAAAGTATTGAAGAAGGGTAAGTGGTAACTCTAGAGGTGCAAGATGGGCGGGTTTCGGTAACGGGTCAAGCAGGTAGTCTTATAGTATAGGTAGGGGTGGGTTGACTCGAAAACATTTTATAGGGGTGGGTCAAACAGGTAATCTTATAGTTATCGGTTGTGATAACTGTTTATAAATTTGTTTTTTTTGTTATTGCAGCAATGTGGAGCTGATCTCCGACCAGTTTGTCATGGTGAATCTTTTAGATGCTATCGTGAGCCAAGTAATGATCATTCTGAAGGAAAAGAGTATTCCATTGGTTCATGAAGTACCTAATCAAGTCAAAATGCTAGATCTTATTGGTGATCAGATTAGGCTTCAGATAATCTTATCAGATTTTTTGATCAGCATTGTGAACCATGCACCTTCACCGGATGGTTGGGTGGAAATCAAAGTGTCCCATGGGCTCAGGATGATACAGGATGGACATGAATACATTCATCTACAGTTCAGGTACAATTTGGATGATTCTCGACCAGTTTAAATGATACAATTTAGCAGGCTATATGCGTTGAAAATGATTACAGGTGATTTTAGACTTGTTTTCCTAGTTAGTTTTTATATAAGCCAAATAGACCAATCCAGAAGTGTATGGGTCAAAATAACCACACCTGTTTCAAGAAAATCTTAATTTTATGACCGGTGTTAACCCCAGAATATGAAACAATAAGGCTTGTGTTGCTTCTTTACGTACATCTTAGGTCAAAATAATGTCAACTGCCTTTTTGATTATTAATTAGAGAGATAATTTGCTTTTAAGTAATAAACATCAAGTCCTAGATCCAGTTGACCCTAAAATCTTTCGCTAACACATCAATTGGTTAAAAAAAAAAAAAGCTAAAGAAAGTAGTCAAATGTATTCGTAACGCATAAAACCTTTTATATCATTTTTCTTCAAAAGTCATTTATTACCAATAGGTTAATCTAGCTTGACATGTTATTTCAACCCGCATGACCATCCATTTAGCGGTCCTCATTAACTTTTTTGTTCCTGCAGAATGACTCACCCGGGCCCAGGGTTACCTGCAGGTATCATCACAGACATGTATGAAGAAAGAAAAAATCACTGTACCCAGGAAGGACTTGCACTCAATCTTTCTAGAAAACTTCTTCATATCATGAAAGGCCATGTCCATTATGTTAGAGATGACAGCAAGTGTTGTTTTGTCATTGACATACAACTTAGAACCAGCAATTAAAGATTTGAAGACGAGTTTTCAGCTGCTTTATGTGAAATATTGGGTACTTAAGTTTGTGTATATATATAGAGAGGCTTTTAATTTTCATTCAGCTTTCACAATGTTGATAGATCAGTTTTGTGTCAATGGTACTTGAGTTTGTATGTATGGAGGCTTTTAATTTTCACTCCAGCTTTCACCATGCTGGAGTTCAGTTTTGTGAATCTAGACATAAACCCCTTTGCGTAGGGACCAGAGGGGCCACATTGTACGTGCTACTTAGTCTCATCCTACATTTTATGCAGAAGGTTGTTTCCACTGATCTACTAAACTCAATTGTTAAAATCTATAATAAAAAGTTGACATAATCACTATCTCCGTTATCTCAGCTTCTTTTCACATCTTTCTCTGCATCTTTGCACATCTTTTTCAGATGTAGTAATCAAAAGGAATATCATTCAAGATTGACTTTGTTAACTTTTGGAATCAAAAAATGCGTCAACACTTTCTTTCAAGTCAAAAATACACCATCGAGACGCAATATTACTAACAAGGCACCTGCAATTTTCAAAATTTGAGTGCTACAAAGGAAAGCCTATACTGCATTTGCAGGCTTGCAGCATCAGATATCAGTTATCACACAAAGGAAACGTTCCAAGCCATCACCATAAGAATATAATTTGACCAAAAAGGTCAAAATCCAACTCTTTTACCTGTTGCATATGGGATCATGGGACCACTATTTTCTAAAAGGGAAACACAATCAACAAATAAAACATAACACTAATGGAATTTATAATACATATTTTAATACATCAGGTACAGGTCATTACAGCAAAATGATAACAGTTTCAAATATAAAGGGGCTTTCTACAAGAAACAGATGTTCCTCTAAAACATGAAAAACCTGCTCACGACAACTAGAAACAGTGGAGCAAAACACAAAACAGAAACTTAATAATTAAAAAAGTTCCCAAGTTCAGTTCCCATTAGTTTTTAGTCAATAACTAAATAAAAAACACATGAAAAGTCAGATCTACCCCCCAACACACGCTATACAGTAGCCACAAAACACATAAACTTGTGTCCAGGCAATTATCGTCATCATTAAAAGCCCGAATAAAACAGGAAAACCGTTTCCAAAATGAAGAGGTGAATGAACAGAAGATTTGACCGATTTACATATTAGCAAAATGGCAATCCCCGCCTGTACATTACTATCATTCACCTCTTTCAAACGACTTTTGATCATTGAATTTCTTTGTTTTTTTAACTCTTATCTTTTCAAAAGTAGAGAAAACCCACACCCTCGTTTCCTTTTTAATGAGATTCTCTTAGGACTCTATACACGGTATGTACTGATGGAAGTCAGCAGTCTTTGGTAAATATTATTATTTTAAACAGTTTAGCAAGACTGCTGGCTTCACCTGCTGTCAGCTCCGCTCAGTTGCACCGGGACCTCCACCATCTTTTGGAGGGCTACCAGACGAGTCACCTGAGTCTGAACCATTTGACCGATGCATTTGAATATTCAACACATTTGATGACAAAGGTTCCTGTAAGATGGCAAGGATATATATAAGTAATTTAATCTTCATTTTTCATGTTGGCCTTGATTAAAGCAAAGCTTGGGCACCACTTGGCTCTATGTGTGGGGCGGCTGGTTGGGTACCAGTTCAAAAAGAATTCGCGTCAGAAAGGGGTATATTTTGCAAAGGTCGGGTTAGGTTGGGTTGACCCAAAAACACCTTTTATCTATTTATTTTTAACAAATAAGTAATGCACTAGGTATGGTTGCAAAAAACAATATCGTTACAGCAGTAACAATCTAATCACTGAATGGAGCGATTTATGAGGTCGTATGCGTTGAAATACACCATTTTCCATATCCTTTCTAACAAAACTTTTTATTTGACCACTTTGAGATAAACAAAAAAACACAACCATTCATGTAAACTATTTTAAATAAGCATTTTACCTGATCAATAACATCTGAGCCCTCAGAATGGAAAAGAATAGGACGGCAACGTTTATCTTCATTCATCAAGCTAGAGTTCTGAAAGTGAGTCACAAGTGCCATCTTTCCTTGAATTCTTGCGTAAGCCAAGGAAGCAACTTTTTCGCTGTTAAATTTCTCCCACTTTTTCCCATTGAACGCCTACACAACAGTTACAAATAGACATTATAAGTTTGCAACTATATTAAAGACCCTGTCGAATTTAAAAGGTCAAATATGGTCAACCGTAAGGTGGAAAATACCTGGTAAAATGGGATTATGTGAGTTGGAGAAAGCATGTTGATAAACGCATAGCCGACATTGCATTTGTTCTGCAGCAAATGTTAAGTATCCGTCATGTTTACCAAACTAAGGCAGAAAGGGGGGAGTGTATCACATAGAAAGAAATTCTTAACAAAAATAATACCTTAAAATCGATTGGCAAGTACAGGAAATCATAAGTTCCACTATGATTTTCATCAATTGCAGCAAGCAGCATCTTTGAAGTATACCTGGAGTACCAAAGGTACAGTCAAAATGAAATCATTTAGTGTCAAAAACAATCAAGTTCAGATCTTTATGTGCCAATCAGATTGTAAAGTGTAAGCGTGTTCATAAAGCGCTGAAACTGGCCGAATGAAGCAAATCGGCTGGTTCAGCCGGTTTGAGATTTCTATATGGTGCATGGGTTACAGTTGAAAAACCAGGTTTAAGTGTTTAATGATTAGACCAATGTTGTGCAACTTTTGGAAGCAGTCAGTAACATTTATTATTTATATGTATTTTCATTTATGGAATATGCATAATGTATATGTACAAAATCCATGAACCACTTTCATTTTTTTAATATAATCTGTTTTGGGAAAATAAAACTGTTTAAAGCGCTAAACTAAACCATTTTGACCAATTTGGCTGGTCCGGCCTACCCAACCTACCCCATCGGATTAGCAGTTGGGCCCATTTTTCGTTAAAACAAAATGGTGAACACCCCTAGCAATCTGTAAGTGCCAAGATAAAATCTGTCTTACTTGTTAGGAATGTTTTTAATCATCAAAGTTGTTCGAGTATCTTCTCCGCTTGTGATTTTATCAAGATCAAGCTGAAACTGCTTCTTGCTATCAGTTTGATTTCCATTTTGGTCAGCACGCCGGTTCCGTCCACGCTCACTCATACTTTCTGCAATTGTTGCTCCGAGCCCTGCGTAAGGCCCACCACCAAGAAACATAGAACTTACCCTGGGAGAAGACATGGCGCTGAAACTTGGAGAACCATTTCCAACCGACCCACGAGAACCTAAAAAGCCTCTATCGATATGACCTATACCTACACCCCCATAAGCAGGTGAGCTCATGAACAATGTTTCAGGAGACTCATGATAATGACCAAAGTGCCCTTCAAACGGAATCCCCGATGGAGCAGATCCAACATGATGATGTTGATGAAGCAAAGATCCATGACGCCCTGCGATTGGAAACCCATGGGTAATACCAGGTGGACCCTTGGATGTCGTAAATGGATGACCCATGGATGGTGTTCTAAAACCATGGCTAGGTCCTTTGGGCTGGTCTGTTAATATACTGGGGCTGGGATTGGGACTACCCCACAAAAATTGTGGCCCAGAGAGTGTTTCAATTCCTGAAGCGGTTGAGCTCGAACCACCAAAAGAGGACAGGGGCTCATTTAATTGACTCAATATGGAGTCTGGAAGTGAATGAGACTGTTGAAATGAGGTACTTTGGTCAAGATGGTTACGGTTAGTCCTTCCATGGTCCTTACCAATTGGTGCTATCCTGGCTGGTTGAGGGTGCAAGATTGAAGCCAGACCAGGTAAACCATTGCCAAGAGAGGGGCTCACTGAGCCGAGGACTGGTGACTTGCTTACACTTTGTAGAGGACTGTGTTCAATTGGGCTGCCAAATTGTGGCCAGATACCTGCTAAATGAATTACATTTTATATTTTGTAATTGTCAACTAAAAACATACTTTTTTTCAGAGAACAGGACTTAAGAACAAAAGTTGGTCTCACCTGGAGGAGAGCTGGCAATCGAGGGGCCCACTTGAAGTCGAAAACTTCGAGTGTCATCTTGGTCAAACTCTTGAGTTAATTGTAACATCAGGCTAAAATAAAAAAGGCAGAAAAAAAACATTATGATCAATGATCATCAAACACAATATAATAATTGCAAGATACAGACAAATAAAGAAACAATATCCGCATGATTCAACAATTTGGGATAATGCAAATAAAAGAAATGTCAACTAAATACAAAACTAGGTCTGCTTTCGAGAAATCTGTTTATCCCAATAAGGCTCAATTCAACCCCAACTCGTAATCAAATCAACCAATTATGCTGGACTTCTTCTGAACCCCATGTATAAAGTTGCTTCACTACAAAATAATGTTACCTATTTGAATTATTGAAGTGCTATTTGAACTATCGTGGTGATATACCAATGTTGCCTATTTTACGGATTAACCTTAAATAATGCGAGTCCAACAGATACTTGTCTAGGACTCTTATTGATAGTTCCTTTGAAATTCATAGAATGCAACAATGAAGGCAGGCACCAATTATAATTGATGAAACCAGGAGGATTTGTCAATTCTTATAAAAATCCCACTGAACGTTACTCCTAAAGCGTCAAGCAATAAATCATCTTTCATTATGTGATCATCCAGTTGTTTTTCACTCTTGATTTTATGATCAAACAAAAGTAACCAAATTTTTTATATGTCATGTACAGCAGTAACAAAACCAACCAAAACACGTTAAAGTTCCTATATCCACCATCTCCCAATTTTAGAAGAAAGTAACACTACTCATACAGAAAAATACATATGAGCAATTTTGGGTAAATCTTTTAGGAATTTATCAAAAATTAACCATCAAGAATCTTGTAATATAAAAATGTGGAAAACATGTATGAAAGGACATTGAAAAATGATACATTAAGGGCACCTTTTTGCTTATTTTATTAAGCAACAAAAATGTGTATACTTACTTTCGCCGGGCTCCACCAGGGCGACTAGGTTCAAGTTTTATGCGTTTCCCAGCTATGTCACTCCTGTTTAGAGATCTAAGGGCTGCTTCTGCAGCTCTAACATCATAATACTCAATGAACTTATGGTGTCGTTTATGTGGTGTCTCCCTTATCTGTTATAGTGCAAAAAGATCCCACAAAGTTAAAGTTTTTTAAACAGGTTACCACATAATAGAATAAAAATGCATAAAAAATATATATAACAAAAAAACAACAGCTTTCGCAAGAGCAGGCATTTAAATGAAAGAAACGACTAGTATATGCTTCTTATCGCCTTTAAAATTTTTACAATTTGTACAAAATCCCTTTCTTAGCAGAATCTATTGTTTTAGCATGTCTATAGTATAGATGGTTCAAACAAATAATCATCCTTTTAGCATCAGAAGGGGCATTGGAGAGAGAAGGAAATTACCTCTTTAACCTCACCATATGCCCCAAAGATTTGAAGAAGATCTTCACATGAAACTGAAGGATCCAGATTAAAAACAACCAAAGTTCCTTGATTTATGTCTTTGTCTGACGGGTTATCCTAATACACACGAAAAACAGATGAAAAGATGGATTACGTCAACTTCTATGATGAAGAGAAAGGAAAAGAAATAATAAAAAACAAATATAAACCTTTGGAATCGAGTAGTGAATGTCTAGCTTCCTTCTTCGTAATGGCTTATTCTGTAAAGCGCGCATTGCTGTTCGAGCAGCACGGATGTCATAATAAGATATCATTACAAAGCCCCTGTGTTTACATGCTGTGTATAGTGTTCTAATATCACCGTATTGCTACAAGGTAAACAAAATAATGTTGGTAAATAAACATCAAATCACAAGAACTACAAAGAAAGGGGAAAAAAATCAGAAAACCACTTGGTGTTACAATAGTACGAAAATAAAATCTTAAAAATTCTAGGAAATCAGAATCTTTTCAGATAGCTCAATAAATGCACCCACTTTTGTGTCTCATTAAACTTCTATAATTTCTTCACCTAGCATCCGCCTAACACATGTAAAATGCTATAAATAATGTCAGTTAACTTTCCTAACCAACAATATCTAGCTTTTCGATGCAGACAAATTATACTTCTATAACATGCACAAACGAACACTATAAATTGAATGGAGCAATTCCATCCGAAGCACGTGGTCAGTTTTTTCATCAATGTTTTCGCTTTCTCCATATTAATTCGCAAATAATGCAATGGGCTAACGGTTGACTTTTCAAACCAACGATACGTAGCCTTTTGTTGCAGATAAATGATACAAAAATAAACAATAAAGTTTGCAAATGAGCAATTGCGTACACAGAAAGTCAAAACTATTCCCACTATTTTCCTGCAATCATGCTTTTTAGTTAACTATAGTTGCTAACATTTTCACAAGAGTGACCTATGCCCCACAAAAAGCCAAATCAGATAGTTAAAAAGTTATGGCTATACTATAGAGATATGTCAAGATCTACCCAAGGGTGGTGCATTACCTGTATTTTTGTCTAAAAAGCATAAAAGGCCCCAATTATACCATAATTGAACAGCAAAAATTACAATAATGATAAGCCAACAAGATAGGACTAGAATTAAGTAATTAGCTACCTCAAACAAAGTTCTGAGTTCTGAATCCTCAACATTACTGTTAATATTACGCACAAACAAAGTCCTTGAAGGATGCTCTCCATACGGGTGTTCTCCAGCAACCGTCCCCGCACCATTTGTGATATTGTAGTGGGCCAGCCCGTTGCCGATCACCCCATCACCCAAGCTCACCTTTGATATACCCAAATTCAAGTTATCCATATCAGATTCAAGTTCCATACCACCTCCACTTCCAAAAAGATCATATTCTTCCAACTCCTCCGCACGGTTGGTGATGGCATTGAGGTCAATACCGTCGATTACACCAGCTAAAAGCTCGTCTTCATCAGGTAACAAGTTTCCAATTGCATGCTCTGTAATATTTTCTAGCAAATCATTGCCTTCTAAGGGTTGAAAATCATTTTCTGCAGTATTAGGTATCACTGCATTTCAAGTAAATAAAATTGTAATTTTAGCAATGATTATAAAATTATGCTGGCGAGTTAACAAAGGTTAGGAAAACTTCATTTGAAAGCGGGTATAACGTACACTTCTCATGGGGCAAAACTGGTAATGAACTTGAAAAAAGGGTGGTATCACTTGAGGAATCATTATAATTATCAGATCTGGTTAGCATGTCCTTTGCCCCACTTCCAACGGCTTTCGAATAATTCATTGATGTCAGTTTTGAGGGACCTGCCATAAAAATAATATTTTTCAACAAGTCAATAATTATTACAAGATAAGTAAACAGATAGTTAGAGGCAATTTAAAACCTACCAAAAGGAAAATGCTGTGAAGAATGTTGCATTGTGAAATACTTCTGTCATAAAAGGAAGTTTAAGTTAAAGCATCAGTCTATGCCAACAATCAAACAAACTAAGCTCTCTAATAAACATAATTAGTAGTCTAAATCTAAATTGACTACTGCAACTTCAATAAATAGTTTCAGATTTTTTGAGTAAAAGAAATTTTATTTTTAATTTTCTGATACATATTGCCTGATCTGATTAACTATGCAAGCATCAATTCTCAGTTTCAAATAGCACACTGAAACAAGCCCTAACTAATAACGATCATCAGCCACAACAAGGTATACAATGCTTACACACACAATAATCTGCAAAATCTTTGCATTTATATAAAACAAAAGGAAGAAACTCATAAAGATTATGAAAAAGTAGTGTAGAACTGATTTCTAAATCGGCATTAATAACCACTAATTGCTCAAATTCACAACAAAATCACACCCAATTGTACGATCCACAACCCCAATAAGGAATCAGCAATCTACACACCGATCACGACATGCAAAGCAATTAAACCTCAAATTCCACAACAACAAACAAAAAATCTACTAATTCCAACTAAACCCCCAATTCTCCACCCAAGAAATCACAAACCCCATCACAAAAAACGAAACCCTAGAAACAGTATCGAGAAAAACAAACGGGGTTTACGAATTTACACAGAGAAACACGTGCTTTTCGTGTGTGTGTGTGTGAGAGAGAGAAAGGGGGAAACAAAAGGGTACCTGAAAAAAGGTCAAACTAAAAAGAGAAGCGTAAGAAGAGAGTAAAGGGTGTCTGAAGAAGATGAAAAAGATTCAAAATCGCATGTGAATCTGCAACATATTCAACAAAATCATCACCATCATCGTCTTCATGATCGATCACAAAGATAAAGCCTTTTGCTTTTTATATAAAGAAATAGTAGAGACGTGAGGGAGAGAAGTGTGTGTTTTTGTGTGTGTGTGTTTGTGTGTGTGTGTGAATGTGTGTGTTCTTGTTTTCTCTCTCTAGAAAGAAAAGAGAAACAACATCAAAACACGTACGGAATCTATAGATACATGTGTGGTGTATCTATATGTAGAGAGAGAAAGTTGTGATTGGAGGAAGAAGTGAAGAAGAAAACACAGGGAATGATTGAGAGAAAGATAAGATTGTTTAAACTCTATTTAAATGTGTTTTGGTGTCCGTAGTGCGAAATTACTATTTTACCCTCGGGTATTAATGTTATTACCATGTTCATGTTAATTTTCGGATTTGTTAAGGAGGATTAATTTAATTTTTTTATATTTAACGTTTAATATGTGAAAGGGAAGATTTTGTTAATTAAGTGTCTTTAATGAAAGATACTGTTTGTTTCAAAAGATATTGAATATTTAAATGTTCTTTTAAACAACTCAGAATGCAATTAATATCTCATAAATTGCTTATGTTTGGTTGATATTAAATTTTTAAACGGTGTTTAAAAATACCTTTAATACCCGAGTAAGCATTTCTGAGACGGGTTATTAACTTTTTATAATGATTTTGACGATCAAAGAGAACACGTAGCACTATGGAAAAACTCCACTGAGTGGTATTTGAATCTAAAAGTTTCTAAGCCTAGATCGACATCGGTATGTTGTTGGACAAAAGGACAAACTACTTAAACAATATATCAAAACTCCCGGGGCATTTTCCGGTGCCATGTCACACACCACACCGTCGTCGCCATTGCACTTATGCTTGATTTAAGGACGTTGGGGACAGTTGGGGGTAGTTAATTTGTTGTATATTGGTTAAATAGTGATTATTAATCATCAACCAATCTCCTCCCTTACATTTTTTCAGTCATTTTTAATAGAAAAAATCATGTTTGTGTATCAACCACATGACAAACATTTTTTTCTCTAACTAAAATTTTAATCAAATCTCATAACATACAGCTTTATGTCTAGTTACTAGTAGAATAGAAGTAAATATATACGATGTAAAATATATACAAGTATATAGATAGAATTTATAACATCTAATAAAACAATATTTTTTTACCATTTGTAATGCTCTTAACATATGTTTTTGCCAATTGTCTTTTTTCTAAACATCTACACATCAATTTTCCATCCAAAATGATATTATAGTAATTTAAATGCTCATACAAATTTTATCTCTTATTAAAAATAAATTTTATTAATTGCTATGTTTCTCTCTTTTACCTATTTTTTTAGATTAAACTATCTTTTTTTACAATAGATTTTATGAAGGAAATTAGAAATAACATTTTCTAATTAAAATCTAAATAACAAAAAATTAAAGTTTTATATAATATGATTTTTTCTAAAACATTAAACATTTTTTAAACAAAATGTTTTAAATTGTTTTGTTTTTAAAAAAATTATAAACAGGTTGAATATTTTAAAACTATCTAATTAAAACAATCAGAATACTTACAAACCATGTTTTTTTTTTAAAGATATTTTTATAAAAAATATAAAACGAATGTTTAAAAATGAAACTATTTACATAAGAGAGTTAAAAAATGATATAATTATTTTATTTCATGAACTATTATGTATATATAATTTTAATTATATTTTACATTAAAATATTATACTATAACTATTCATGTTTATTTTACATATATATTTTACATTAAAATTTAATTTGTTTATTTAATTAGTGTTTAGCCCATCCATCTATCTATAAAAAACTAAAATAAGCGTGAAACAATTGTAACCTCATTATACTTACTTTCTTATTTCTCTATATTATTAATAATAATATTAAATATAAATAATATTACTAATACCCTTTTAAAGTTTAAAAATGTATAATATAATAAATTAAAAACCTATTTTTTGTTAAAAATATACTTTTTGAAAAAAAGTTTTTAAAATACATAATACAAAAAAGAACTAAAATTATTTTTCTTAAAGCAATATATTTAAAAATCATATTTTTTTTAAAACAAAAGTTTAAGAAAAAGACATTATTGTTTTATTTACTTAAAATAACTATTTATACGTATTTATAATCATATTTTATCTTCAAGCATGATTTTAAAATGCATAAATTTTTATTAATAATTATTTAATATTTTATATTATTCAATCCGTGTATTACACGAGTACTAACCTAGTAAATATAAATAATATATAATAAAACAATCCAATAAATGATGGCCCATGTCTTCGGTAATGAATAGTTCTTTATCCTGACTATTTATTTATTTAAATAATAGTAATTATCACTTTTCTTTTTCATATTAGGTTGTATATCAATACTATTTGGGTTGTACACTAATAATATTAATTTTCAACTATTAAGATCCGTCTAAATTGGTCTACATTTCAAAAAGTAGTCATGTTTTGATATTAGTAACTTTTGTTTTTATCATTTCATTAGTATTTTAACATAAACTATTTAAACATATTAGTTTTACATATACCTTTCGTTTGAATATGACATAAATTGTATAATACTATTTATCAGCTTATTTGTGTATTTGCACCTAAGCTTTGATTGATTATACACACTTTTGTTTTTTATTTTTTTTACTTTTATGTTTTTTACAATTTTTCACTTTCTGCTTTGATTTCCTATACTTTTTATGTTTTATAAATTTTCGTTTTACCTTTCGGTTTAAATTTTACGGATTAACATGCCGCGTCACAACGTGTGTACGTGGTTCAATGTTTTACGCCTATTTATTATCCGTTTAACATCCCGTCACAACACGCGTTAGATCGACTTATTCATTATTTTTAACGTATTACGTTTCACATGCAGGGTTCAATGTTTTTACGTCTACTTTTTCATTCGGTTTAATTTTTTTCGTTTTTATTTTGTTAATACAAGTTTTCCGGTGTTGATGATCATTAATGGTGGTGTGAAATTGGTGCTACCTACCACAACCCTGCCGCAACGCGCGCGCGAGGGGAGGGGGGCTTAATACTAGTTATATAGTATTGGTTAGTCTCATACGAAAAATATGTTACAAATAAAGTGATAACTGAAATGTATTTATATGAGGTAAAACAAAACTATATTTATATACCTATCTTATGTCTACATTATCAAGGACAGCCCTACGTTGGGCAAGGCGGACGACAGTTCAAGGCTGATTGGTCGATGGGCAATTTTTTTTTGTTTTTTATATATTATATATAATAAAACAATGTATTAGAGAGCATTGAATATGAATACTTGATTAAGAAATTTGCTTTCAAAACAACTAGGAGAGCCTCCTGATTTGCTTAAATATATTAGATCATTTTACTACAATACTTTTGTTTTGTTTATTGTTATTACATTTATCGTCGTGTTATGAATTCTCTATGTACAAATCATTCGGTTTATGTTTTTTTTATATGTCGTATTGCAGGGACATGGTTTGGTATCCCATGAATTTAAGGTCTCTTGATAATTCTCAAGCGTTGTAAATTATCTATCTATATATATTGATGTATTATATTGTGTTATTACATCTAATTAATGCAAATAAAATTGATATCGTATAATCATCATTGTTTTCATGTGTCGCTCGTTTCTTGTTCTTTTATTTCGTTTATTACTTTATCTAATGCCTAACACGTTATTTATACTTATCTTTAGCTTGTATTCGAAATTTGAAAATCTATTTAATTTTTATATATTGTTTGATATTTTGATGTATAAAAATATATGAGATGTATGACGGGGATTTAATCTTGATTAAATCAATGTGATGGTTACTGTTATTAGTTTTGTTAATTGTTTAATCGAGTATGTTTTAAATCAAGAGGGAGATTGTTTATTTATTTGATTTTGAATAGTGTTTAAGTTAGATTATATTTAGTACAAGTTTAATATATAGAGAGTTAAGAGGTCTTTGTATGTGTGGTGTTTTAGTAATAATAATAGAGTGATGAATTTGTGATTTAATCACAAACAATTATGTTTTGTCGTGTGTTGCTCGATTTAGTTTTCCAGCATAATAAGAGCATTCACAATACATCTCTCATCTATCATCTCCATCATTATAATTACATTAAACATCAATATTTTTTCTCTATTCTCTTTAATTAAATAATATTTTTATACATTTATCATTACATTTTCTCTCACATCCACTCACAACCACTTTTAAAAATATAAAACAATTTACGGGGGTTGTACCGTGTTTCCCCAAATATGGAGAAACACAGTACAATTCACATAAATTTTCTCATTCTTTCACTCACAACCATTCCTTATAATATAGGACATACACTTACACAAAAATAGGAAACGAGCTATGAATGCTCTAACCTAAAACTAAATTGTAGTTGCTTTGTGGATAAACATTACTCGAAAGGAATACGAAATCTAAAGATGTTGTGTTTACTTGAGTTTACAAGCAGTTATTGTAACATATTTCACATCAATCCGTCGTGGGGGATTTGACTTGAATTAAACTTAAACGAAGCTTTATTACTTTAACTTTAAATGGTTTTGTCGTTGACTTTAACCCGGGCGTGTGATTTAGTTAAATCAATTTATAATATTTTAAATTATATTTTTTTACTCCGCCGTTGGACTTGTACATTGTTCGATAGGTAGCATTTAACAACACATGAATGCGTAATTAACGTTTGCATTCGACTTACTAGTTACCGAAATGATTAGTATAACCATGATTTATTTTTATTATTGCAAATATATGGAGGGTGAAAATGCACATATATTGTCTTAAAAAATAACAATTGATTTCAAATACTTCATAATCTTGTGTTTTTGCACGAATTTTAATTTAATCACTGTTAATTTAGAAGTCCATACCAATATTGTGTTTGTGCTTTTCTTATTAGTATATTTGCTCAAAGGCTGCGAGTATGCATAATACTTTCTTTATTTTTTTAACAAAATGTTAATATTAATTAATGTTCATCTAATGAGTAGTTTTTTTATTCTTAATATATAGAGATGTTGAAGCATTCATTATTCATTCCTTATTTTATTTTTTTGATAATATAACTTATAAACAAAGTTCCTTAAATTTATTTATAACCTTCTTATATCAAACTTTCCATCTCTCTCTATTTAAACAAACAATATTAGTTATTTTTTCTTTCACTCACTTACACTTACAAATAATATAAAATTTGATTTAAAGATGAATAGCGACTCTTTAAATATAAGAGATGGATATGTTTTCGCATAAAATTTCAACAATAAGGCATGGAAATAGAAGATAGGATGCGGTGACTTTTTAGGTTATTTTGTTAAAATACGGGTATGGAGTTGGAGACGGGGAACTTAAGTTCCTCTTAATCATTCTCATCTCTAAATTTGAAGAAAAATATTAAAACGATGTTATCTGACTTCTACATTAGAACTCTCATCATCGTCTTTATCTCATAAACTTTCAGGGGATACTAAGATACTCTTCTATTTTTTAGGAGCCAATTATATTCAATGTTCATCACTCATATTTGTTTTCATATATTGTTGTGAGTGGTTGTAAGTGCAAGAAAAAAAAATTTATGAGTTAAAAGTAAAGAAAAATCAAACTTGAGAAGTTAAATTATACAAAATGAAAAACTTTATGTTGAAAGTGAAAAACCAAATTAAAAAAAAACTATGTATAAGGTACAACATTATTATGCATTAAAAGGTTGATAATTATTATATTATAAATGAAATAGAAACAAGGGTAAATTTAAGAAAGTGTATTTTTTTTTGTTAAACTATAGGGATTCGAATATATAAGCTACCATGAATGCTCTTAAATTCGTATAATTACTTTAAGTAGTATTGTAATCTGGTGACGTTAGTATTGGCTTCTAAACATATAATATAAGTTTAAAAATCTTTAAAATTATAAATTTTGTTGGAATTTGATAGTAAAAATTGATACTAGAAGCATCATCAAAGTTAATTTTACCGTTCATTAACCGCATAAAATAATAACTATATCACAAATCATAAAACATAGTTATGATGCTAAAATAAAAGTTTGCAGATTGGACCTACCAAGAGGTGTGTTTTATAACTAGTTTCGATAATTGCTCAAGAGAAAAATACACGTTATATCATTTGTGTTGTCATAAAAAAGAACTTAAAAGAAAGATATATTATTTTTAATCATAATAGCATCATGAATTAACTGCACAAATTAACATATATGTATATTATACATATAGAGGGCAAATAAGGAACTACGAGAGAATAAATTCACCTTAGGCAAGTTATCAAACACGTGATGTACTTGACAACATATGATCATCATCAGCAGAGGTGTCAGAATTTCAAATTATTACAAAAAAAAAGTGTTTTGTTAGATATGAAGGTTAGTTTATCCGAATATATAATAATTCAATGAATATAAAAGGAGAATATACAACCACGTTTTCAACCGTAGACCTACAATTAAACTACATAAAAGGAAATTTTAAAAATGAGATTGGTCCGTGTTCGTTTTTTTAATCGAACAAACGAAAAAGCACAAACAATTGAAACTAAATTTTTATTGTTGGTGTTCATTCGTTAAGAAAATATTCGTGTTTATTTATGTTCGTTTGTTAATATCACAAAAGGAACGTACGAAGACAAACCAATACAAAATGAAGGAGCGTAAATAAACATAAATGAACGAAAAAACGGATGTGATACTATTTGTTTGATCATTCGTTACTCATAGCTAAACTTTGGTTTTAACTGTCATAAGATAATCTAGTAGCAAGACACCTTAATGGTCTCTCGAGAAATCTAGGTTTAAACTTCCCAATGTAAACATATTGGATTACCACTAATGTTTTTTTTTTTTCAAAAAAGCTAAGCTCCGATTCTAAAATTTGATTGGACTGATGGGTTGACACATAAGTGGGCAATGAATGTCACATGTAACTAAAAAGTATAAGAAAATATATATTGATGTATAAATAACTAAATAAGGGCAGGATATTACTATATATACATGATATATAATTAACGTGACTGATAATTTTCGTCTTTCAATTGTAAATACTATGAATGAACAATGACTTTTATTTGGATCGTTTAAGTTGAGAGTTTATTGTAAGATAACACTTTTGAATATATTTAGGGGCAACTACTTTTAGTTTTATATTAAAGGTGCATTTATATATTTTCTCACTAGTTACATATTTACTTAAGTCAAAATTTCAATTACATATTTCTTATTTTTAAAACATATATATTACATGTTTATCCAACTTATTAAAATTATTTATTGAATGATTATTTTAATTTTATTTTCAATAAAGTATTTTACACATTTTACTTTTCAAGACTATCAATTGCATATTTTTTAAATTTCGAGTCTTCTATATAAATAGAAAAAAACAAAATTGTATCTCCTTTAAAACTTCATTTCAAAACAACAATAATCGCTAATCAAAGTTTTATCTCCAAATGGAAAACATAATTGTAAAAAAACTTTAAACAATTATATTAATATAACATCAATATGTAAAAAGCCCTTAGTAAAAACAAGATTAAATAGTAATTTAATAGGTTAATTTGAATAAAATAGATAAATATGTGATACATATGTTTTTCAGGAAGGGAAAATACGTAATGAATTTTTTACCTTGAGAAAGTATGTTATTTGTGGTCTTGAAAGGAGAAATATATGAAAATGCCTATATTAAACATCAAAGGTGGAAACTTTTGTTATAAAGTTTATTAGTGAAACTCCTTTTTCGTTCCAACGGGAGCTTGTCAAAAGTGTGCAAACATGAAGTGATAGATCACATAACTATGAACGTTTGTCACAACACATCATCGATCAACATAAGTAGATATTGGAGTGTGTTTTAGTTTAATCATGAAATCAGATTTATGAATTTGTATTATTACTAAACATGATCTTCATGTTTTATTTAGTTAACATACATCAACTAAATCTCTATTAATACTCATAACTGCATATTTTCATACCACTTGAATAATTTTAACTAGCATATTTATTAATAATGAATCTTAATTTTGCAAGGAAGATGTCAATATCTCAATAGTCATTGGCGATTTTATGTGCCCTTATGTAAGCTAAAAGACAATAATATAGCAAATATGATTATAATATAAGCATGTGAGAATGTACAGTATATTTGGTTTGCTTCCTTTAGCTTTTAAGGTTAGTTGAAATAATCGTTCAAATCATTATCACATGGTCAATATCAAAATCTTTTCACCTTCTCCCACAAGACATGATAATGGTCCATTTTAAGTAAAATCAATTTGACAATGATAACCGATGTTTATACTTTTTATCAAAATCAAAACTTAACTCATAAATCCATTAAACTGTAGGCAGTTTACTGTAAAATTTACAGATTTGATACACACAACTATAATACGTGTGAAGTTAAATATACTTTAGTATAAATGACCTTAAATTTTTTCCAGTTGAAGTGTTTTATTTCTCATATCTCTTGCAACTAAAATCATGTTGTTTTATTTTAAAAGCAAACACAAACATGTTATTATATATGATTTAAACAAATATGAGATTAAATACATAATTAGCCAAGAGAAAAAACTTCAACAAGAACGTGAATGGAATGAAAAGGCTAAGCTACCAAATAAAGTAGCTTGCAATTTTCATTAACTAATAACCAAAGCTTTAAGTTCCATATTTAGCAATATAGTAGAAGTCAAGCAAATAAAAAATAACTTTAAATAACACTAATATGATTAAAACTTAAGCAGAAATATAATAATTTACAAAACTTGTTTCTGATATCTAACTTTTAATATACTTTAAAAGTAAATTGCCAAAAAGGTAATATAAGATACAAAATTTTACTAAACTTGAGCACACAACCAAAAGTTAATCCCGAAGCTATTACACATTATAGAAACCAACCAACCATATGACTATATATGTATAGACACATAAATATAATACCCTCTTCAAAGGGCAAATCTAGTATAAGTCAAGGGGAAAACGTACCGCTTGTCAATTTCTTTGATTAAGTATACAAAAAAATCAAGGTTTGTTAGTTATTTAATGTTATTATTCACCCTTTAATATTGTAGTAATGACATTCAAATTATATCTTAGAGTAACTAAATATACATGATTAAAAAAAGGTGCATTCAACCACTCAAGTTAAGACACCAAGTGGACAATTATAACATTTTCTTTTTCTTAACTCAACCCCTTTAATTTTAGTATTTTACTAGCAAATAAGCCCATAAAAAATTAAGCCCAGTTGTATTACCCAATTAAAATAGCCTTATTGACAATTGGCTAAACAAAACTAAGCCCACTTTATTATAAAATAATACAATTTTATTTTAATTTCTATTTTTCTTATTGTTTATTGTTTGTGAAACATAAATACGAATGCCAAAAATGAAAACTTGTTTCATGTTGGTCCCAAATTGAATTGAACCAAACAAGTCACAAGCTGCCGACAAAAAAGTTACGAATAATAAATTTTGAATATATTATGAATTAAGAATCAAATCAAAACCGATTAATATGTAAATCTAAAATCACACTTAATATTATCCAGTCTAGTCATCTTATACAACTTAATGTAGTAGGATCTTCATATGTCGATAAAATCAACCATTTCCAGTCTAGTCATCTTATGCAACTTAATGTAGTAGGATCTTCATATGTCGATAAAATCAACCATACCATTTCATTGAAGCAAATTAACGATTAAATCGATTTGAGATTCATATTGTTTGGTTTTAAAGTATTAACATTTCAGTCAATTGTTTGGCATTTGAAACAACATATAAACCAAAGCTGTTTTACGTTTATATTATACTTACTTTTAGAAAACAGTATGCATCATGAATCACTTTATAAATTTACCACAAACACACGAGACTTACGCTTAAAAAACAATTCAAGTTATAAAACCATCAAATCTAAATTGTTTCGACGTATCCGACCAACTTAACAACTTGGCCAGTCTCATAAAACCAATTTTTGTAAAACCGGATCGGACATCGAACCGGTCTTCTTACTGGTTCACTGGTCGAACCGGATTTAACAAATGGACAAAAATATATGTAACATTATATATAAATGTACATAAAATTAAAATAATACCTATAAAAAATTTAAATCTATTTATATGTAATATTATATATATATAAATGGACATAAACTTCAACCGTATTTAATAAAATTTAAAGCTTTATTTCTATTTAATAACAGCTGTAATCCGCTTCAGTAATAATGTCATACACATACCAATGCACTCGAAATTTTCTTCATTTGAATAGCAATGTAACCTTCTCCACTCGTATCATTTCTTCATTTTCACTTTCTTCAATTTTGTTTCTTATTATCTTCCTTCTCCACTCGTATCATTCTTCGTTTTCACCACCCGCTTCACGACCCTTCCGCCTATTCCCGCAATTGTGCCGTCCTTTCGATCAGATGGTGTAAATCGAAGATCGAAGCTGCTTGAAGCTGATCTAAAAAAAACGAGAGTAAAAATGGACGCTGCTTGGTGAACACCGCTCCAACCGGACGACTAGTTTTCCGTTCCGACCGGCCGGACTTGTCCACACTAAACTAACCATGATAGATCGAATAGTCCATATCACTATTAAACCACAAACATGGGCGGACATATATACAATTGAGGGGTAGCCTCCGCTACCCCTCAACTTGTTACGGGTAGTGTAAATTTTTTTTACGATTTTATGTAAAAAGAAAGTTTTGGTTTTACGTTACCCCTAAAAAAATATTTTAAACTAAACATTTCTTAAAAAGTTTTAAATTTTATAACTAAAAGTCTAATAATTGATAAAAAAAACAATATATTCTATAAAAAAATAAATAACCATTACACATTACCCATTACCAAATAGCATAAAAACCCAAAATACTCATTACCCAACCCAATACAATAATAAACCCAAAAATAAAAGTTATATATATACTAATTATTTGTATGCATTATAAGTTGTATTATGTGCTTTATGGGATGTACCCACTTTTTTTTAATCTTTAACCTTTTTATTTTAACCCAATACTTTTATATTTTTTATAATTTAGTCATAATATTTTTTTTTTACTTTCAACTTTGGTCCTCTATAATTTTCAAATTTTACAAATTCCCGTTACACGTTTCGATCTAAATTTTACGAGTTAACACGTCGCAACGTGTGTGTGTGTGGTTCAATGTTTTTTCACTTAGTTTTATCATAACACGCTGATCCTAGATCAATTTACTTATTGTTTTATTTGTTGCTTGCGTAAGTGTATGATTCAATGTTTTTACGTCTACTTTTCATTCGATTTAGATTTTTTTTAGTTTTACTGGTTTCTTCAGTGTTGTGGTCATTGGCGGTGGTGTGCCATTAATATTACTTGGCATGATTTTACGCCTCCCGTTGCAACGCGAGTAATCTTAATACTAGTATATAACATAACAATACATTTTTTTCAATGGTCATACACATTTTATTTATTCTTTTATGCAAAAAAAAAAGAAGAAAGAAAATGAAAAATTGATGTTTTTGTTGTTTTGAAGCCTTAGGAATGATGTTAAACTGATGAGAGTATGACTCATATTCAAACTTGTATAAAAATATATTAAAACTCAATTTTAAAAGTAAATGATAGTAAAATAAAAATAGATGATATAAAGAGTGTATGAATTTACTATGAATGCTCTTATATGGTTATTTGTTTATCACGAACATTGTATGTTTAATTTAATGACTAGTTATTGTTTGAAATTGAAATTTAGAGAACATGAATCGTTTTGCTGAGAAAAGAAAGCATTAAAAGATGAAGATGCGTATAAAATACTATAAAAGTTAAGTTTTTTTATATTTCTTTTGGTATTTTATTTTTGCTAACAATTCAATTCAATTTAATTACGTCTATTCCGATCCAATCCGACTCGACTCAATCGAACAACTCAAAAATTTTTATTGTTGTTTCGTTAGAAGCTAATTATAAAAATAGTGACCCCGTATGAAATAACTTTTGGTTCCGCCACTGCATGTACGATAAAAAAAATTTACGTTACCCCTGAACTTGTCTTCTAGATCTGTCACTGACCACAAATAACATCAAAACTAAACTAATAGTGAAAATCACTAATAACACACTAGATAAACTATTCTAGGCTAAAATAACACACACCATACCAAATTGTGTGAAAAAGAAAAAACTAATCTTCTTTGTTCTTCTGGTTTATCAGTTATATCTATCTCAGTGCAGTGGGAAGAAGCCATTAATGGAGTGTTTTACTCTTCGATGTGCTTCAACATCTCTATCTACATCACTTCCACTGGTATATTCCCCTCTGAAACTCTTATCCCCTTTCAGAAACTCCAAATGTTTCACTCAGCGAACGCTAACTTCTACCACGAAGCTTCACTCAATTCGCGTATCTTCTATGCACGCTGCTGGTAAATTCTGTATAATTGTGATTCAATTGATGTCAGGAGGTTTAGTTTGATGGTTTTATTCTGTTTGTTATGTGTAATTTGATTGAATTTTGAGGTTTTATCGATTGGTTATGGATATTATGGATATTTAGGGATTTTCGTCAGATATCGTAGAAGGATTAGGTGTATGTACTATGTAGTGATTCTAGTACGACTAAAATTGGAGGAAAGGAGTTGATTAGGAATTAGGATGTATTGGTTGATTTTTTGGAGTGTTTTATAGCTCATGGATAAGTTAAGGAATTGAACCACTTGAAATCACATGATCATGTGTTGTGAACTAATATATTAATAATTCTATGAATTCTACAAGTTATTAAAACGATCTATGAACCTCAAAAAATTAAGAGAATGATTTGATAATGTGAAAAAAAACAAAGCAATTAAAAGATGAAATGTTCATTTACTGGTTATATAAAAGAAGAGCACTATGGATATATCTCTATGCTTCATTAGGTGACCTGTTGGAAACGGGTTGGCTTTAGATCAATTCATAGCTAGCAATTGGAAGTGGCTGTACATCATATTACTTTTTCACAATGCTAAATGGATATTAGTTTGAATTTAGTCTTTAAATGAGTACCTGGAATGAATATTTTCAGCTACTCAAGAGACTGTTGAACTTGGTGAGACTGAGTCCCAATTTGTTGAGATTGGGTACATATCTAGTGTTCATGGACTGCAAGGAGAGGTTCGGGTGAAGCCTAACACAGATTTTCCAGAACTGAGATTTTCAGAGGTACAAGTCTGATATTCCAGTTTTATATGAGTAGAACAATTTCCTTTATATGTAATTCATACTCATTTACATTCAAATTCAGTGTCTGTATTGTAAGTCAGTAAGTATGAATTATTAGAAACATTCCTTTTTTTAGTAATCAAGCCGTTTTCTTTGGTTCACTTTAGCTATTATATGATTCTATAACTACTACAGGTTTTAGTGATTATGATGTCAGTAATTGGATGGTTTGATCACCATATTTGGCTTATGGGTTCAAAGAAACCGTGGTTCCTGCTTAAAAGGCCAAAAAAAAAAACTAAAATTTACAAGAATGAGCTATTCTGATAATGGTGGACCCAAAGCTTAAAAAACCAAGTATGCACAATTTTGAAAACTATTTTTACTACGAAACAAAATAATCTTTTGGTGGGTGAGAAAGTGCATACCAACTGGACCGCAAAGTTTTGCCACTAATCATGACTAGGTAGAACATACGGCAAAATGATGGAACTAAAAGCCAAGTATTGTGGTTTTGGAAATATCAATTACTCTACCTAAGTTACCTTTCACACTCAGAAATTTTAGATGGGGACTCTAGTTTTGTAATAAAGCCAGTATTAGTTCTTACTTTGGTTCTATCTATTTTTTTTATTATGTTTCTTAGTAGATTTTATTTTGTATGTAGCCGGGAAGAAGATGGTTGAAGCAACAATTGTTAGGTAGAGATATAATTCAAGAAGTTGAATTGTTGGAGGGAAGAGGTCACCATGGACAAAAGAGTTGGATAGTTAAATTCAACAATGTTGACAAAGTAGAGCAGGTATGCTCACGGTATTGCTTTAAAAGAAATGTGAAGTTAAGGTATCATCATAAGCGAGCAAATAATGAAATTTTGTTACATTACTTGAGAAAAAATAACGCAACTTACTAGAGTCATAAGTAATGTTGACAACTGGTTATCGAACCGGTTGTTAATCATAAGTCATAACCACCAAATTTCTTCTAATTTCTGCATATCTTTAGGCTCAGCAGCTTGTCGGGTCAACTATACTTGTATTAGATGAAGATAGACCAGAGTTGGAGGAAGGTGATTTCTATGCCCGTGATCTTGTTGGCATGAGGGTTATACTTAAGGTATTTGTTTTACGAGTCTATCATCTGATGTTTATTCTATGATTCAAATTGAATTATCCTCATAGAAGAATGATTTCTATGTTTTTATTGTGTATATTCTATGTATCTCAGTGCATAAGAGGACATGTTAAGGTACAAAAAAGTATCATTTTTCCTTCGCTCTCAAAATTCCGTCCACCACTTCATAGTTAAAGTTGTGGTGAATTGGATAATATATTATGGAAAATTGGTTGACTATTTGTCAAATGTGTAAAGTCATTCAAGTTAACACAACAAAGGAACCTTGTGCATCTATATCAATATCAAGACAGATATTATCAATCTATTTTTAGCATAACTGGAGATACTGTTATATTCAGAAAACAGAAGTAATATATTTTATACAGAAGTGCACATATGGGTTTATCAAAGGCTCAAAGCATAGTATCAAGTTAATTCTGTATATTACTGTAAGATGATTTCTGAATTTTTGTATTTATAGAATTATCTGATGTTAATTTTCATTTCAGGAAACTGGCGAACCAGTGGGAAATGTTGTAAATGTTTTTGATGTTGGAGGGAGTGATCTCTTACAAGTTAAGCTTGATTCATCTTTAGAGATGATAGACAAAAATGGAAACCTGAAATCAGAAGCACCCCTTGTGTGGATCCCATTTGTTGAAGCGATTGTTCCTCATGTTGATTTAAGTAAAAGAGAAATGATAATTACACCTCCTAAAGGGCTCCTTGAGTTAAATGTACGCACGGATGAGAGGTCAAAGAAAGAACGTCGACAGCTTGTGAGTCAAACTATCTTTTGCTACTTTTCTATCTTTCTTTTTCTTTTCTTGTTATTTTTTTTATCTTTGAAATTGCAAATAGTATTGATTTTGGGTCATATTGACTGTGATTAGTTTCCTCACATCTTTATAGAAGTTTAATGTTGTAAATACAATCTTCTAGAAATTTAGAGAATCAGTATGGCTAAGTTCAATGGTAGCTCATTTTGGCCCCAAAAGTTGAAGTCTAAATCTTTCTCTCCCCATTCATATGTGCTTTATTTGACTTTATCATATATAGGTATGCAAAATTTGATGAACCATCCAAAAGAATAACGGGAGGATCAAGACCCCTACATGGATAAAGCATTTTGGCTAAATTGACCAAACCACTATAACTATATGATTTATAGTCTTTTTTAAGCAAAAAAATAAAAAATAAAATTCTGTGTCAGAAACGTGTAGATTTTGTTCATGTGTATGCTTTTACAGAAACTTTAATTTGGAATTACAGTACATGTAAGTGTTTCAGGAATGGAAAGAGAGGAAAAAGTTCCAAAAACAACTTATAGCAGCAAAGAAGAAACTGTGTGAAATGGAGCAGAAGCATGTTTTTGATGGGCTTAGATACGGGGAGAAAGCCCAAAGGAGCCTACTAGCGGATCAAATTGTAGATGTTAACTCCCAACTGCTTCAAGTAGCATTACAGACTATTGAGACACCTTCTGAGAGGTGGTCTTTTTTCTTATATGATTTCAAATATTTATTTTTTTACCCTGATTTTCTGACATGAAAAAGTGCTAAGTATTTGAGTGGAAGTAAAGCCACCTGGAGCACTCATGGGTAGTGAGCTTGGGTGGACGTGGGTAGTGAGGGCACACCACCCGAAGTGTCATGGGTAGCATCATCGGGTTCATCTTCGTTGCCTAACCACTACGGAACCTACTAAACCCTTCTTGTTGCATGAACCATAAATCAATAAATTGAAGACACATGTCCCTTAGGGTAGTTGTGGGTTGAGAAAGGAGTGCCCTCCTTCCTAGGGTACTCTAGGGTACTTTAGGATAAAAATGAAGTGACTGACTGTGGTTGGGTGGGCTTTAGGGTACTTCATGGTACCTTTTGAGGCACTCCTAGTGCCCTAAGGAGAACTTTCGTGGAACGTAAATTAGTGTCTTGAGTAAATGCAATAGGTAAAAGCATGTTTCATGTCATTGGCATAATAATTTCTATGTAGGTGGGCCACATAAGCATTGCTTTTATCTGCCTTAACATTTTTTTTTTGAATGGCGAATTTCTTTACTCATGTGGGCCTTGAACCCAAGACCTCCAAACCTACTTGTCTTAACAGTTAATGATGCATTTCATAGGGCTGAAGTAGTTTAATGGGCTAATCAATATTAACATTCGCCAAGTAATTGAAATTTGTGCTATTATTTGCTAACACTTGATCCTTTCTCCTTTCTCCTTTTGGTAAAATGTCAGATACAAGGAACCAATAAATTTGCTTAAAATGACAGCTGTTATATACTAATCTCGGCTTTTTTATGTAACGAGTTTTATGGGAAAACCTTTATTGAAAATTATTATCTAATACAATCACTTCTTTAATTTCTGTGTCCTTTTGATGCCAGATGGCAGTTGTCTGAGTTCTTAGCTGCTTATGAGACCGAAAAAAGAAGAGATATTTTTAAGGTGTCAAAGGGGTGTCTTGTCAGTGAAGATGGGGAGGACACAAGCTCCAAGATAGCAGAGAGGCGTAGTGCTCTGATATCCAGTGGCAAAGTTGCAAATGTTTTGGTTGTTGACGGTACAAATATGCAGAAAACTTCTGACACTGAAGGGATAGATTGTCTCATCCAAAGATTAGATGAGGTAATACACAAACATAGCTATTGAAGTCTGCTACTTAGACTTTAAGTCCATCTTAAGTTGGACTGGGAAAGTTGAGTTTTTAGGTCAACACATACTTTTTTTTTCAGCTACGTTAAAATTTTCGAAGTGGACAAGCACAATTGAAATTACAACATATTCCCAATAGAAATATTCTGGGGTTATGCCTCTCAGAAGTCCACATCAGTTTTGATTTAATTCCAGTTGACCTAGAAAGTCAAAATGTTCTTTGTTTTACTTTATTTTGAAACTAAGAAAGATAGAAAGAACCCATGAGGCTGATTATTGCACATATGTTTTATGATCTTTTTTGCTTTGGTTTGTACTTGTGTATAAGAATCCACAAGAATCCTGTATTTGGAAACTAACTGTTTGACTTTGAAATGTTGACATGTATTTATATTTTTGGAACAAAGGGGATATTACTTTTTAGTTTTTTGTAAAGCCATACTCTGCTGTATGCCTGTATCTAATGACCAAAATTTGATGAACATGCAGATGGAATACCGTCAAACCACACCTTTGATTCTGATTTGTCCTGAGGACACAATCGACACTTTACAAGACTTGATGGCAAACAATGACGATTTTGGCTTTGACCCTGAAAAGGTTTTATAATTCTTCTCTATTTATTTCTATTTATTTCTCTTTTCCTATCCTTTTTTGTTAAATATGTCAACATTCTACTTTCTCTTGCATACACACAAGTTGTATGTTAGGGAGAGATGGATAGATATGTAGATAGAGAGAGTGATGCTGTGATTTTCTTCAGTTGAATTGTTGAAATATAGTTGCAAGTCTGTTTAATCGTTAAAACTTGTTGCAACTTATTTGACAGTAACTTATATGGTACAACTTCTTAAAGCCTGAAATCGTTCAATGTGTTTTACAGGTTTGGATTTTAGAAGAAGAAAAATTACCTGTTGTAAGTTCTTCACCTGGAGAACATAAAAAACACAAAATCTTGATGAAATCACCATGGGAAATACTCCAAGCACCAGTTGGATCTGGTGTTGTTATTAATTTACTTTCATCCCTCAATATTCTGGAGTCTCTTGCTGCAATGGGCGTTGAGTATATTGAGGTAAGACGCATTTCAAATGAACGTATACATGCAAAAATACCATGTTTCTTGATCCTCATGCTTCCATGTTTTTCTTCACTTTCGAACTTCAGCTTTTTTTTCTTTTTTTCTACTCATAACACTCAGAACAACTGTTAACTTATTGTTACAACTTACAATAACAAAAGCAATCCAAACATCATCTTCTACAATATGTTTTTATTATGACTGATTATCTTATTCCGATTATGTAAAATCACATAATCCCTTTAAAAATTTAAATGCACGCAAAAACACTCCTAATGTTGTTCGCAGACGCATCATTATATCCAGACCTTTTTTTTTTAAAAAAATCCATTGTTTTGCAGATTTCTAGCGCTGATCAGAGACATGTTGGTGGGGAGAATCTGCTTGGTTTGGTGGATTCGAGTGAAACTCATGTTGGAATAAAAACCTTTAATGGAATGGATGATGTTGATAATGATTTCTATCTAGTTTTTCACATGAATTTTGTGACACAGTTGACTAAGCGGGTCAACAAGTCGACTTTTCATGCTGTGTTGAGGTCAAACCCGCATGTGGAAATGGTTGACAAAGCGTGGGTTGACATAACACCCTCATCACATAACTCGTACGAGTTCCGTTCTTCAATTTATACTTGTTTAGAAGGTTGTTCTTTTGACAAGGTTTGTGTAATGGAGGTTGTGGATTAAATAGTAGACATCATATAGAACAGTTTTGTTGAATTAAGTTGTCAGTTAGGTTATAAGTAGTATTTAGCACAGCAGTATGTATTTATATCTAAATCCATTATTTTGTGAGTCCTATGTCTGTATAAGAAAACAATGTATCAGTTTTTTTACTAGCATTAGAAAAGAAATTGTTAATAGTAATCTGGGCTTGGTAAACGACATGTTAAACAACACGAGTTTGGATTAAACCATGTCATTTCTCATGGGAATTGAAGCATTTGCAAGGAATTTTGTGACGCTAGACAAAAAGAGACTTCTTTTGACCCATTACTTGACACGTCTATCTTGTTACATCTATAACAACTATATAATGTATTTGTATCAGAGTCGACTTTCTTTTGGTTTCTCAAATATTTTGACCAAATCAGTTTACACAGTTCATGAAAATGGCCTGAAAATGTCCTACACGCACATGAAGATTACAAACACAAGTATAATAATCAACCGAATGATTCAGCAGTTTTGAAAGCCACACCCTTCAGTAAGAACTGCACATCGCAAACTGTTTTCATGCTATTGGGTTAAAGCCACACATTCAATCTCTATCTGTAGTTTACCGCTCTCAACGTTTTGCAGTTTTAGAGCAATGTCTTGCTTTGCCTTCCCGTCTGTCAATGTGATTATGCTGCTACTGACAAGGGTATTTTTGTCTTTTTCTTCATCCATCCTTTCAATTTGTTTTGATGGCCCGTTGGCATTACCGTTCTCTAGAGCTCTAGCAGCAGAAACCAAGGGTCGGATATCAATCTCAGCCTCACCCATAAAATCATCGGTTGAAAACTTATCCTTGTCAAAAACATTCTGCATAACTTAAAAAAACTTCTTAGCTATTTCAATCTAGTTTGGTCCTTATTTAATATTATTTTTTCTAATCATTTTTATTATTTATGATGTTAAAAAAGCAAAAACAGATGTTGGCAGGTCCATACAACCCGACCCGTCATGTGACCCAAAACACTCATTTTGCCACCAACAAGCATATCATCCTTGTTGACATGTTAATCCTTGAATAACATTAAAAAGTACAAATTAATAAATAATTTGACTTACCACTTTCAATAGTGGAATATCATGAGGAATCGATAACATTAGCTTTTCATTCCAGACGGGATTGAGATTGTTTTTTATAACTCGTGTCTTCACCGACTGCAGCCAAAAGATACGATCTTGTCACTTTTACACCATCAATTTTCCCTACTAATAATGAATATGCTACATCAAAAGAGACCTAATATTTTTTCCTTTATTTTTTTAATGTTTTAGTCTTACTTGGTTTCCTAATGAGAGCATAACATAAGGATCACTACTCCTCACATCTCTGATAACAAGATCGGTGCCGCTGACCACATTGACTTTTATCATACCAACAAATTCCACCATGCCTGCCTATAAACAATATATTTTCCATCAGACAAATAAGTTCAAGATAAAGTTTCAATACAGTATGTAGTAGTTCATAATAAACTTTCTGGTGGTCAGAATTGTTGATTTAGAAGCCACAACTGCAAAATTGACCCTTTTCATCAAGATTTTATAGTGAATTCTGAGAGGTTATTACTACTAGAGATCACAAGGTCAACCTATTTACTTATGAATGGGTAAATCCAGTTATGTTTATCTCTAAAGGTCAAATGGGTACTATTAAAAAAAGTAATTGGAAAGGAAACGAATCGAATGGGTCACACAAGTTTCAATGTGTATATTTAATGCTTGTTATTTTGTTCATAAAATCAATTTCTTATGAAAAAAATAACTCTTGTAGCCATATTTGGAACACTAGTAATTACCGTTGAACTACTTTTCTTTGCAGGCTTCTGTTCAGCATCTTTTCTTTTTCTGGTGTTGAGAAACGCTTGACTAAAATTATGCATACGCATACTGTTTAAATATTTCTTTTCCACTGCAGAATTCAACCCTGTTGAATTGCAGTTGAGGGCTCCAGGAATGAAGGGGCAAGACAGTTGCTCTTCAGTGTTCATAAATTGTTGCATTACATACTTTCTCCTAAGCATTATTAATACATGTCAGAAAAAAGATGTACAAAATGTTTTACAAGTTTTATTATCAAAATTGTAGTTAAATGTGGCAAATTTGACCCATTTACTTATGAGTTATTAATGAGTCAATTTGAGTAATCTTTAATCCCCTAATGGGTCAAATGGGTTGAAAGTTGAATGCATACTCAAAATTGTCTTGTTTATAGATTGGATTATTATTGTATTAATAATATAGTTTTTGTCATCATATTAAGAAGTTTAATTACTTTTATTAAAAAAAAGAGCAAAAAGGTGTTAGAGATCAATTCGACATGTAGTTAAAAACTACCCGTTTGACCCATTATCCAGCCTTTCCATTTTGCCACCTTAACACTTGTTAGTTCTTCCTTTACTTGATAAAATCAGTACGCTCGTCTATGGAAGAATCTGGTTGTGGTTTTCTATGGTTGTTTGGAATGCTGTCTTCATATTTCGAATTTACTGTGGCATTTCCACCAAGTTTTATCACATTATCAACATCTTCCTCTGTCCACTCATCCAGGTTCACTGATAATATCTGCATCAACAAGTTGAGAAGGTTAATAATATAAGAGATGGAAACATTAACTTATAAATTTGAATTGTGTTTTATCTAAAAGGTAAAAAAATTATTAGCTTAAAGGGAAACTGGGAAAATGGGTCACACGGATCAAAAGTAGACAAATGTATTTCTAATGTATAAAACCTCTTAGTTTTTTTTAATTAAACAAACTAAACTGTTACTGAACAAGATAACTTTACACTAATTTAATTATCAAAGATTTAAACTTCTAGATAAAAAGTGTCTCAGGTCAACCTGACCCGTACAAAAATTTTGGCAACTTAGTGTTGCTAAAACCCAATGTCCCTTTGAATCCCCATTTGTTGCAAACTTTATCTAACTGCATATGTTTATGAATCAATATTGTAAATGAGGCAATGAGTGTTTATTCAACCTTTGATATATGCACTCCAAGGCTTCTATGTACTCCAGAACACTTGATACAAACAAATGCTCCAAGATTTGCAGATCTAGTCACACCCAGAAGGTGAAAATCTTATTAACTTGAGCAAAATACAAAAATAAATTATGCAGAGTTTAGTGTAATTAGGAAATATGAATGCACTTACACCCATTTTGGATCAGGTGATCCACAATCTGCACATAACTCATTACCAGATTCAGATAAAAAACTTGCCAGCTTCTTTTTTGCACCTGATGAGTAATGCCACATTGCAACCAAACTCACTTATACATCTGACAAGTAGAGTTTATTCTAAAGCAGAAGATATGCCATTTACAAAAAAAAGTATAAATAGGATTTGTTTGGACTTCAAAAATAATTTACATAAGTTCATACGTTTGAGGGCATTTGGTTGACGGCTCAAAAAAGTCTGTTAAAATGCTCCAGGACGGGTAGGGTCAACCCACAATATATTTTCTTCTCCAATTTTTATAAATCATTAATGCTTTGATTATGGTTACAAAAAATAATATTTTACGGTAATAATCTAAATATTTGAATAAAACGATATAGGAGGTTAAACGCATTAAAAATAGATTTTGTGCATAACCTACCTAATAAATTGCTCTGTCCGTTACTATTAGGCTTTTATGTAAACATTTAAATACGTATATTTTGGCCTAGGGTTTCTAAGGTGGCCCCACATAACAATGGTTGTGGGTTCATGTCCAATCCGAGGCATAGGTGGATAGGGGTGCATCTGTGTGCAAGTCTTCTCCGTATAAAGAAACATGGCAAGTCATGTTCTAAGCAAGTCATATAGCTAGAGAATATTCAACAGGTGCATAAATTTGACGGTGAATATAAAAGAACAATAGAATTTAACCTACTTGAAGGAGGTGTCTTTTCATCCAACTCATCACTACAAATTTCTTCATCATCTAAACTTAAGAGGTCACCTAGAGAAGCTCCTGCAAAAGTAAGCATATTAACCACAGATCATACAGCCAGGATTGAGGCAAAATTTGGAATTGAAGAAAACCAGATGTGCATAGATAATTTGCAACCAGCATACCCAAAACAACATGAAATTTGAAATGAAAGAAATCTTATGGAGTTAGGGGTTCCATAATGTTTTTCTTAACCGATTTCAGTTCTATCAAAGAGTTGGATAGTCCACAAATCACAATGACAGGATCAATATACTTCATAGAGTAAGTGTTATCAAAGTTTCTCAAAATCAATCAATGTTTTAAAACAAATCGAGAGCAGTGTATACAAATTATCAACCAAAGCACACATGGAGATTCTCAATAACTTAACAAACATCGCATCACTAACAGAAAGATTTACGTCCTTTGATAGACTCTCTTACAAACACTAAAAACCCTAGAGTCAATCACACACTTGATCTTAGCCAAAAAACATAATCCTAACATCATTCACCACATACAATTGCAAAACAAGAAGAAAATAAGAGTCAACACCTGACACATGGTGAACATCCGTTCTCCCTTTCCTCTCCGACATTCTTCCTCACCAAAGGAAATACAGAAACAGATGTATAACCATACAATTCCTCTGCATTTCTATCTGCAATTAATCATCATGCATGAAAATCAATCAAACAACTGTTACCAAAATCTAATCAAACTACAGACGTATAAGCGTAATTACCGTTGGGATGACTGCATATCAGCAACAGTTAACAACATCGTGATGTGTTTTGCTTCATGGAGATGAAAACGATCTGCGAATGAAAATATCAGAAATCCTCAAATATATAAGAATTCCAATTGCTGTTGTGATTATATATGTATATATAGCGAGATTGTTGAATAAAGTTTTGCTACTTGTGGTACAAGTGTCGGCATGTATTGAAAAAAAAGGGGATAAATTGGGATTAAGAAACCCTAATAATTACTAACGTTTGGTTTAGGGTTTATAATTAATTGGAAAGTTTGGGAGTTGAGGGCTGCATGTCGATGGAAGATTTCGTGGTGATTCTGCCGTTGGTTGTCATTATCAATTATAATCGACAAGTTGCACATAATACCTTCAAGATTTGACTATATGGCATATGTACCCCTTGAAGTTTGTATCACGGGAAAATCACGAAGATTTCCGATTTGACCAATCGTGATGAATAATTTAATCAAAAATCAAAATAAGTTTTCGATCATATTTTCGTCTTATGTTAGAATTTTAGCTTTTACGCTGATAAAGTTCTAAATGTATCAATCTTATTTTCGTCTTATATATTATTTGTTTGGGGTTTTTCATAATTTTGTGATACATAATTTTGGACTATGAAATTTCATAACATGTATCAATCTTAAAAAATTTTGAACCGAGCACAAAACTAATGGTTAGTTCCATTGGCACCCGACACCACTATTAGATAACAAATGAAATCAACTCTCAACTTGGCTTCACCTGTATTAATTCTAACAAAAATCATCATCGGTAACCAAGTGTTTTTTTCCAATGCATTAAAGGTGAGGCCAACGGCAAAGAAAGAGCTTTTTTGATGTATTGAAGGAGAGGCCATGAAGAAGATAGGCGTCAGTCTTCTGAATAGTGGATGATGTCCGTCTTTTTTCTAGTAGAAGATGAATATTTTTTAAATTAATAGCCTGTTAGCTAAACATATTTTCTAAAAATATATCGTCTAAAAACCTCCTTTTTAGTGAGATAAAGATTGTTTGTAAAATAGATAGTTAGATACTAGTGCCCCTTAATCATTTTATGAATTTGCAAATAAATTTTATACCGAGTTAACACAAAGACTTTTTATTATCTGTTTTTAAATACAAAAAGTAACTTATAAGCGGCCACATCATATTCCTGTCATTTTCCCCAAGTTATGAGATGCATATCTTTTTTATTAACTTTCATAATTTTACTAATCACGTTTATTGTATTAAGTTTAATAACTTCTTTGTTTATATAATTTCAATTTTGCTCCCTAAGGTTTAACAAAAATAATCATTTTCTCCAAAAGTTTTAAAACATCAATTTCAATCCAAATGTTTCATCGTTTGTTTTAATTTCAGTTCAAAAGTTTTACTTTTTGGATTCAAGTTGAAACAGTTTATGAAACTTTTAGATTGCATTGAAACAACTTATGAAACATTTGAAGGTAAATTGATGTTTATAATTTTTTTGGAGGAATATGGTTATTATCATTAAACCTTAGGAGCAAAATTGAATTTAACTCTATTAAATAACCTTCTTTAATGAATTTTTTTTCCGGTTCAATCTCTTAAAAAAGGTTTTACTTACTTTTCTTTTGTCATTTTTATAATGACTTTTATTTTAGAACTGCTTGTCAATATTGTATTAAACATTTAACTTTTTTTCTAAATTTAGTTTATTACTTTTGTAACATTTTTATGCGTTGATGTCAATGTTTTGTTGTTTTTAAGATTTATATAAAAATAAATATATATGATGTGTATACCTACTATACATATAAACACGTTCCTATTACTATTGGTTACCGCCTCTCTTATGGTTACACGGGACATCACGGGGGACAAAAACACTAGTTGATTTTACAAGTCAACCCAACTCAACTCCACCCAACACGTACTAAATTACCATCTGTTTTGACCCAAACCCGTAGATACAAAATGGCAATCATCCTCCGAGTTTACAACACAAATGTTTTTCGAGATAGATTATAAGCCAAAGTTTTTGGTTGTATGATTACTCCATGAGCTATTTCTTTTCCTCTAACCAAAAATACAAAAAGAAAACATGATAATAAACAGATGATGAAAGCACTCCACATGTGTTGAAAGCCCTAAGCAGCAGATTTAGGGATTTTGTATTGTTTCTTTAGGAATTGAGATGCCTCGGAATCACATCTGTGACACAATATTCTCAAAAGTGTTTTTGTATCAGCACCCAACTTTGTTCGGTCTGAAGCATTTGCAGATTTTAGGTCGTCTATGAGCTCACGTGTCTGCATTTGGTCAACCATTAGTGAATAAATATGTGCATGCTAGGTTAAAACATTGTGTTTTGTCCAATTGACCAACACACATGATCCGCCCGTTTTACACCCCAACCATACATATGAACAAATCTAATGCTGTATACATGGCCTGAGTGCCGCACTTTTATATATCACCTCAAAACTTGGTATAGTATCAAAATTACTCATTTTTAAATTGATGGCACTTATACCTTTCCTTAAAACTTGCCTTAGGACATGAGAGATTGGAGTATAAAGAGAAAGGTATAATGGTCATAACATTTGATGGAATGGATAAATATGATACCATGCGAGTTTTTAGGTGTATATACAAAATTTCCCCTGTTAAATATATGGAAAACTAACCTCATAGCCCTGCAGCTTTATAACCTGGCGAACACGTGCAACTTGATTTTCAACAACTCCACGAGGAAGTCCATCTCCACCAGATATGAAAAATTCCTAATAAAATTCAAGCAAAAGTATGTCTGTAATCAGGGAAAATGTATTTGAATGCATTCATTCTAATTCTATAAGATACGGATATCTAATATTCATATTTATGTTGCACATGTCACTGGTGCAGTGATGTTGGCAAGTAATTTTAGGGAATGATGATCATCATAACTAAATAAAATCATTGAAATTGCCACTTTTCAGGAGTTCAATATAATTTGCAAAAATCCCAGAAACTGTTATCAGAAAAAATGATCATTTCTTTATGTTTTTTACATACCTTTAGAACCTCCAAATCTTCTTCCAAGGCTTTAGCATCAGAAGGAATGAACAACCGTGATGGACCTCCGTCTAATAACACTCTAACTAGACCGTCCTGCAAAACAACAAAAAAAGATCTTACAGGAAAAGAAAAAAAAAACTGTAAAAAACTTGAAGGAAGAAGAAATAAGAATCACACCAGTGATGCCTGAAGGAGACTTGTTACAATTCGATCTCTAAGTGGCTCGACAATGACATCACATAGTTGATTTAGTTCCTGTAATGGTTGATGAAAGTACAACACATTATCTAATTAATTTTCATCTCACATATTAAGAACATCATAGTTGAACAAAGTTATATTAAACATACCACGTCAAGTGGCTCGATGAGTGTTTCCAATCTGGATTCAGAAACACTAGGTCTATATAGGTTTTCAATGAACGGTTCTCTTAGATCCCAAAAGATTATCTTAGTTCCTGTAAAAAATTATGAAAATTAAAATCAGATCTCAAAGCTACCTTAACCATTGCGAAGTAAAAAAAAACTGCCTCACCTGTGAACTCACAAATCCGGTCAATGGCTGCATTTATGTCTTTCCTACTTCCATCAAAGCTTTCTTTTTTTGAGTTCTCATCTGTAAGATGAACCATTTCATTTAGATCTGATAAACATCATAATAAATGTTTCGTTCAGAATACAACACAATAAAACTGTTATGAAACCCTAATTCTAACAAGTTCTTTGCTTTTTTTTGGTATTCACGAGAACCCCCCATTTCTATGTGCGAAAATCTCAGGGCCTGCCAATACCCTTCTAGCCAATGGGACCATGTAAACTTCAGGGCTAACACAGAAACTGGTGGAAGCGGTATTTGAACCTAGGACTTTTGTTAGAGGGCACCCCCTTGAAGGTTTAATTCTAACAAATATATCTTCTAACAAGAAGAATGTACAACTATAATTGATATGACTAGACTTTACGAAGATTAACTATAAAAAATAAAAATGAGAGGCAGATAAAAAAAGTTTGAGATGATATGTAGTGGTCTAGAAGACATACTATTGGATTTATCATGCTTTGTCTTCCTCGTCCAGCGTTCCCATATGCTGTCTTCCAGTTTGTTCAGATGACTGATTCCATACTACAAAAAGAAATAAATAAATAAGAATAGCTAGTCCTGAAGGATCAACATTTGTTGCACAAATGCAATTCCTTTAATTTATTATAATTACAATAGAAGTGATTTCAAGTACAGTCATTACTTATGTTACTTGGATCTGTTTTATCCTTCTCTTCAATTACTTAATATGTTCAGAAAACTGAATATAATACAGATTTCTTGTGCCAGTACAAGAATGATAGCCAACAAAGAATAGTGCATTCTCATAATATCCAACAATAATATTGCTAAAATTAAAAAAAAAAAAAAAGTCACTCTAACTCACATATAGGGTGTTTAACTGCACACATAGTGTAGGTGTTGTCAAAACATTAATGTCTCTTGACTTTCTCATATCAGGCAGCCTTGGATCATTTAATTCTTTCTTAACAAAAGCTTTAATTCCACTTTCTCTTCTGTATCTTGTTAAAATTGGCACGGGTGGAATAATATCTTCCTTGCTAGCTGCATGATCAATCAAGTTTACTATTATTTAAAACAAATAATTTTATGTTGTAGATTGTCATAGACGTTTTAGTCCATATACCACCAACCCAGAAGATATACACCCAATATACATACCCAAGTTGTCAACAACATGTTTTGCATATACTTGAAATGCATTATCAATGCCTCGGAACAGGCTTTTCATTTCTCCGGATCTCATAGGAATTTTTAGAGCGAAAAACTGATCAATAGTCTGAAAGAATATAAATATCAATGTTATTTAAGCATCACAGCAAATGGAAATAGAAGCTCAAACTAAATATAAAAAGAGGAAAAACCGGAGAAAACCGATTTATTTCCAGGAAAACTTCATCTATCTTAGAAAAAGGATATGTTATGAATTATTAAATTAGTAGGGACCTCTTCCACAATGCGATAAACTTCAACAATTGAACTTCCATGCTTTTGCTGCATTGAAACAGGTTCCCATCGCTGAAAATAAAAATCATTAGCCACATGACATTTTTATGACCGAGATATTTGAGGAACAGGCTGAAATCAGATTTTTGTGAAAAGCTCATGAAGACATACTGGTGATACTCAGATACAGAGAAAAAAATGCTAATTTGAGTAAAAAGAGAGAAAAACCAGAATCGTTTTAAAAGTTACCTCCTGTTGAATGGCTCGCTCAACCCAACCCAAAATTCTGCTTAGTTGTGAGTTGACCCAACGCAGCACTAGTGTTCCAGATATTGTTTCAATCTGTTAATAAATAAAAAAGAACAGTTAAAAAGTAATAATATAATAATATATTAGTTCTGAGGCACACACATACATATATACTGAAAACCATACCTTATACGGAGAAAGTTTCTTCAAGGAGACTTCCGACTGTCCTCCAGAAGACTTGATAAGGTCCATAACATATTCCTCAAAACTATCAGCAGCAGGAAATACCAAAACTACATCCTCTGTAAGTTGCTCAACACTGTTAAGGAAGGGCTTCTGCATATTTAAGAAATACATGAGATTTCAGGAAAAAAAAATGTAATCAGCAACCAGTTGATGAGCTTACCAATTTGCTTCCATAAAGCTTGTGAAGAAGAGATGCTGAAACAACAGCAGCTTGTGAATGCCATTGAGATAATACAGGAATAAATACAGTAGCATCTTTTCTTAAAAGTTTCTTTGTTTCTTCTCCTAACAGAGCAAGTGGATGTTCATCTGTTGCATTTGACATTGTTTCGACATCCTGCAACGTCTGAAAAAAGGAAGACAGTAATTTACTATATTTAACCTCTTTTACAGAGTTAAAACATCTAGTCAACAGAAAGTATAAGTAGTAATACTCAATAAGCTTCCCATCCATCACATTCATATGAACACCACTTACCCTTAAAAATGCGCTTTTGATGGATGATGACACATAGGACTCTATCTTATCTCCGTCTGTCACATGATGTGTTGCCTGAAAAAAAAATATGATGACCGAAAGTGAACTTTTGTTAGCTATAAGCAGGAATAATGTGTTGTCATGTAAACAGACAACCATAAGATATTGATTTTGCAATATACCGTCTTTAAGGTATCCTTTGGACTTTGGAGAAACTAGTTTGAATTGCAATGAGCAATTTACACCAAACTAGCAGGGGTAGATTAAAAAAAGAAATCCAAAAGGTGTAAACTACTGAATTATTGATAGCATAGTTCCACTTCCACCATATTTTAGATGATGTATAATCAAGTTATCTAAGGAGGTTACGTGAAATTTTATGTATCAAATAGCTAGTACAGATCATTATAAGACAGTTTACAGAGTAAGAACAACTATTTTTCAGAGTAAGAACAGAATGTCAGGCAAGGGAATTTTTATTTTGTCTTGCACCTTGAATGGGAAAATTGATACCATTGTATTCATCATGCGCACACACACATAGATATATACATATATAGACAGAGTGAGTTATATATATATATATATATAGAGAGAGAGAGAGAGAGAGAGAAAATGAATGGCCTGTTACACACCGATCCAGGTTCCTCTTGAAGAAGTCTCCTTGCTATCATTGAAATCGATACTACACTCTCCATCATTGCCAATGCCTATAAGGTATGAGAGAGAAGTCCGAGTCAGTGTCAAAATTCAATGCTAAAAAAAGTCAAAAGTATCATCAGGCTAGAATTTTTTTTTGAATGTCGAGGTAAGAACAAATAAATGTGCAGGCTCGCACCTAAAATCAAATTTACACAGCAACAAACACAGACATACACACACTGGTATTAATCAGACAACATTCTGCATGCATTCTGAAAAAAGAATTACTGACCTCAGAAAATTGCAGATGGTAATCTGCAAGTTGCTTGTCAGCCCATCTCTGAATAGGTATCAAAAAGGACTGCAAAAAGGTTAGCTCTTGAGAGCCCTCTTCATTCTCAACTTTGCAATACAAGCTTTTTAAGTGCATTCTCTCTTGTGGGCCCCGTTCTTCCTTCAAGGGTACTTTATTTAATTGTTCAATCGCGAGCCTAAGAAGTGCATGCTCCCTGGTCATAACAAACTGCAGAACAGCAGCTAATTTGTAAATAAGCACTTCAAGTAATCCAGTAACAAGGACATAACAGTCAATATAGAAACAATTTCATGCATTTGTTATCAAGATTGCGATATATGCATCATTTCAAGCAAACTTGCCTGCAATCAAGGATTTTTTATTACCTGGCGGAATAGCACCCACGCATAGCAGGTGTGATGAATGGTCTCTGTAATTCCCAAAATACGCCATGTTGACTTTAAAAGCTCCAGTATTTCTTCAACTTCCTGCATGAATAGTAGATTTTGAAATTGCATATTTCATAGAATGTTATCTGATTTTATGGATCATCATCATATGCTACCATAAAATCTACTAACTTCTCTAGTTTAGAAGTGGTGTAGACTTCCAAAGATGTTGAATTTTATATGTAGTATAATATATATACAATACTAAATGTTTAATGTTAAATATGCTAACCTCTGTTAGTTTTCCTTCATCAAGAACATCAAAAACACTAAGAAGAAGCTTTTCATATAATCTGACATTTAAATGATAGCCGTCTGCCCAGTGACAAACTTCACCGGTTAAGTCACCACGAGCTGGCCTTTCTGCAAGCGGAACAGCGATCTCCCTCAGAGATCTTAAACATTCTATGCGCTGAAGTTCACCCACAGAAGGTGCGAATGACTGAAATAAGAGATTTTAAAAATAGTCAACAGATCAGAACAGTATACTGGCATGTAAGCCTAGAACACTGACCAAAATGAACCAGTTTTGGCCTATGTTGCTTTATAACGCAGCTGCTTTTTGTTCCTAAACTACATAGTTTCCACGGTTTACTTATCTATATTTTGCTCTATCAGCAATTATTTTCATTGGCAAAAGTGTACATTGGTATTTTATGAAAGAAAAAACATTGGTATTTTATGAACGAAAAAACAAAGAAGACAAGCACCATTATAGATAAGTTCAAATGTTTTAACCATTAAACCATCAAATGATAAAAATACTGACCTCAGATTCTTCAATTCTGGCCAAAAGAACCCTCAATTCACTTGCTTTGCGCCCAGATTCCCCAAATCCCACTACCGGGTGATTCACAAGCCCTTCCTCGAGGATATTCAACTGAACTAACACAATAATGGAAACATATTACATGTTAAATGAAGTCTTAGAATTACTAATACCACAATAAGATAAAGCAATGAAACGATATGAGCAATTGATGAAAAGAGGAATCAAGGAGAGAGAAGGAACTTGCTTGTCTTTTTTGCCACCTAATATATGCTTTCTTATCAGAAAATTCAGTACGAGAAACACAAGATAACAACTCCAAAGGAATTAAAAGAGCATCCATTCTTTTTCCCACTTTTCCCGCCATTGCATTCAGTAGTCCTTGTCTTGTTCTAATGTCCATTGCCTCAGATATCTGTGTTTACAACAATCATTATTATAAATATTATATGCTACTTCATAAATTTGTTTGTGTTGTCCCACCCTCCCACAGGCCTCTCAAACATTATATGTTAAATGTCCCTTCTTATAAAAACCAGTAAGAGAACCATTTTTTACTTGATACCCTTTTTCAATAATATTTTTGTTGTATATCATTGTTAACACCATTCCGGTTTCTACCCCAACCTTTTGTGCATTTTTTTAGGAGACATGGCATAATCAACTCAAGCAAATTATAGTTATAGCAAAAGATCTGGTAAGCTTTCCATAATATCTGTAATCATGACACAGCAAAGTCCACACTGTACCTCCATCTGGACGCGCATTGTCTCCAGCAAACCTGTCAAACCTGTTGACTGTTGAGACTGGGTTGTAACCTGTTCACTCTTACTCCGTCCAAGCTTCTTCAACAGCCTGGATTTCTTTTCTTTTTTCTTTTCCTTTGATGGCACTATAAGGCCCCTGTTTAAACAACAATTATATTAAAGTAAAAAAGATATTGGCAGGACTAGGGTAATAAAAGAACCAAGCACATCAAAATGACTGAAAATAGAACATTAAAATAGATTATATATGTGTGTATACATACATATGTACATATAAAAACAGATTTGTGTGTATCTATACATATCCACTTACACACATATGTGTGTATGTGTGTATATATAGTTTAAGCCAAGAAAGATTAAGGAGGAAAAAAATACCCTGAAGCCCCAGCAGCAGCCAACAGGATTTCATAGGCTGTTTCACGGAGATCGTCATCATTCACTCCTGAAAAAAAGACCAAACTCAAATTATACTAAGAAACCTCAGATAGTGATTAAACCTCTGCCTATAACTTCCCTTACGGCCCCTGTTCTAACAAGCAATTGAAAAAATTTGTCAAATGTCATGGTATTCCAGAGCTGTAAATCATGTTTAACCCAAGTCAATACCTAAAAAATTGAATCAATGTTTGTTGTTATCGCATTGAAGAGCCTACAACTTATGCCATCCTCGTGGTAAATTCTCCAAAAAACAAACAAAATTATATATCAAGATGCTTAAACTTGCCCATTTGTTTCCATAAGTACTTCAAGTATAACCTCGGAGTTCAGACATACATATTTATCTGTATGATTTTAAGAATAATACAGCTGCGGATGAAACTAATTGGGTAGGCTCACTACGAACCCACGTGATTCACTATACAATGAGAATGATTTGCTAACTTAGATCCCTGCAGGTAGAGCACTTTCCTAGTTTGCCTTCTGTGTTTGGATCTCTTAACGCTATCAAGAAACAATCACCATTGACCAGCCCATGTTACAATCTGCCTGCTTTTTAAGCATATACATTTCTACATAGGTATAACTGTGAATAAATCCAACTTAATTGGATTCTCAATTAATGTGCTTATATAGAGTAATCTTTGGAACTCTTAACACATTTCAATTCCATACATCTCTTTCAGAACTGACTTAAAATCATATGTCCCAAAACTTAATCAAAGCAAAATATTTGAAGCTGACACTAATTTTGTGTGTCAGGGTAGCATAACATGATGAATCAATAACAAAGTAAAAATGTAGTGACTCTATATCAGGAAAACAACATTTGCATTAACTAAACAGAAAATATTAGTTTTTAACTGACAAAGATTCTTTGTATTTGTATTTACCTGTTGCAAATGAAGGCAAACCCACAACAAGATCAGCGGTATCATTCAAAGTTCTCCTTGAATACCTACGACTAGTAAGTTCCTCTAAATCATCTTCATCCTCAAAATCATCAATGTCATCAACAGTTAAATCACGATCTTGGCCCGAGTTGATGGACTGTGATTTCGATTCAATAGCAGGTTCGTCCTCTTCAGTTGCGTCAAAGGGCATTGATGAGGTTATGTCTGGCATAATGGGTGATGGTACCACAAAAGGGACAGCTGGTGGGGACCTCCTTGGAGGTGAGCCTGATGATTCAGGATTGGTAGCCAAAAAAAACTCACCTTCAGACTCTGCATTCTTCATTGTGCGGGAAAATAAGCAAGAATTATATAGAATAACCCAAAAAGGAAGATGATGCAAGGTTCAGGACTTCAGGATTGTAAGTAATAAGTGCCCCGGTAATATCACTTTCATTCCATTATAGTTGCAGCAATTACCAATTTGGAATGTCCTACATTTAATGAAATCTTTGTTCTTGGAAAGTTATAAGCTACTTTATGACATGGATAATGGTCCACGCATTTTCTTCGATTAAGAAGTTAGGAGGTATATGGAACCTTTTATCTCTTCCATCATGATGTATATCCATCAATAAGATTATATGATACAAGGTTGATTTAGACGTCATATAATCATTAAAAGCTTCAATATATGTGAATGCGGGGCCAGTTATTGTTTCTAACCAAGGCAGAATGAGTATGAGTATACATCATTGACCAACAACATTTAAAAATAAATGCTATGTGGCAAGGTCACTTACAAAATGGTTTCAATCTGAATAGATACAGTTAGTGTCTGTGTGCATTCACCAAAAAGAGATGTAATTAATAATTATATAGTTACATAAATACTCAATGATCACATCTCCATAGTCACTCCTGACCGCACTACTTTATCATCGCATATCAGTAACATAAAACAATCATATTGGTTTTCATGTTAAATTTTTTTTAGTTCAACTTTCAACTTACCATATGAGGGAATCCAGTACTATCATGATAATCTCTAATAGCTTCTGAAAGCTCAAGCATGTCACCTGCATTATAATCCAACACCAGGAACTAGTAAACACCACTATCTTACAAAAACCAAAAGGAAACCAACAGCAAAACCTTAAGCACCCCATTTGTTTCAAACAGCTGCATTTTGTTTTCGTGTTAGACCTAGTTCTCTCCACCTTTCATACAGTCATACACATAATCATAACGAAATTTGCTGCACACTAACATCCTAACCTTACTACTTATTACTTAATATAAACTTCTAGCTCAAATGCAGCTCTTAATTTCAAACTTGAGGCAGTATAACCAATACAGAACAAATCAATCACATAATCACTAACCTTTCTTCACGGAATTCAGGACATAATCAACACTAACTTGATCTAGATCCACATCATCAAGCGAAACAGCGCCAGGTGGCATCACAACCTTCTTAATCAAACTACCAGACAGCAAGTAATTAAGCAGTATCCGCCTATCTCGCCTATACCTCTGCAAAAGCTCCACTTCGTTCTCCCTATCACAAACACACACACACACACACACCTATCAATTCCGAAAACACGTGCAAACATTATCAAACTGAAGGAAGAACTACACGTACTCTTCCATTGCGATTCAGAAGCTCCGATAGTCGCTTCAATTGCTGATTTGTGATGAGATGAATGAGGAAGTTGAAATTGAGGATCTGAGATCTGCTGAAGGTGAGATTTCAATGCGAGAAGTGTGAATCTGAATGCGGGAATACGTCTTCAAAGTGTTTTGGATCGATGTTTATCTCGATTACTTGTGAAGACTGAATAGTGAGATTGGACCGAGCTGTAGTGTGTGTTTTTGTGTGTGAGAGATGTAAGGTATTTGTGAACGGTGACTTTAGGCGTGATGATATTAAACAAAATTGTAATCTTTTTTTATGAAATATAAACATAACATGAATTGTTAGAATTTATACATTTAAGAGAATATCAAAGCATTTTTTTGGCGAATTCTACTCAAGATCTTATTTAAATTTCTAATAATTTTGCAGGTAGCAAGGCGTATAAAAACATCTTCCTCCTTGTTATTTATGTTAACCTATTTGGATATTGAAAAATAATAGGTGTTTCAACAATGGCAAAGGTAATCCATTGTTGGTGTGTGCAGACGTTATGGTTTTTTTTATTTGGATTAAGTACAGGGCTAAGCTTTGAGTTTTAGACCGGGATTTGTGATGTAATTTTAATGTTTCTCGTGTTTTGTATTGTTTCGTTTGTTCTAGCTTATTGCTAACTTAATTATATTGCTTTTTGTGGGTCAACGAAAAATAAAGTATTTAAGCTTATTTTAGCTTACATCATATTGTTAACCGTGTATAACATCTAATTCTTAAATAATCACACTTAATAAATAATAATTGAGCCATTAGATACATTTTTTTAATATAAAATTTATTTCGAGTACGTACTACATAAAAATAGTCACATGTTACAAAATAGATATGTTCATAAAATTGTCCTACGTAACAAATTTAGAATGATGTGTATGAGTGTTATGTGACTATCACAATTGAATATTTTTGCGTGTAAACGTACTCTAAATCTAAACTTGAGCTAAGTTGATATAAAAAGATGGGATTGCCAGCTAACCAAATCCGTTTAAAATTGATACCATTGACACTTTTAGTTATAGATAGGGGTTGTACTATACATGCATTGTTCCTAAAGCCTATATTGACTATACAAATGATTAAAAAAAAGAAAAAAAAAACAACACAATCCCGTATCTCCCTTGTTAGTAGTGTGGATGTCACATTAATCGCTTATGTGACATTCAGACATATCATACTAGTGTACGCACATATACAACACTATGACCCATACAATTAGCAAGTGAAAACACCAAGGAACCATGGCACCCATATAATTTGTATAATATGTCACTAGTGTGTGAAAAATATATCATGTGTATACTTCTACCCTATGGATAATTACTTGCACATGATTACTTTTAAACCGGTCAAAACAAGATTGTGTTTCATCTCAAGCGAATATAAAGTAGTTAAACAAACCAGTTTTGGCATATTATTAGACTTCGTGTAGTAGTTGTTTAGTTAAAATATCATCTGTGTGACATGTAGGCAAAACCATTTCATCAAAGCGTTATTTAAATCAATTGTGATAGTTAACTGGTGTTTAAAGCCCTATTGATACAATGATGCAACAAAGTTGTGTTTAAAGCTCGTTAAGGGCTTGGCGTCTCATGAATTTGAAGCCCTCTTTAACTATCACGTAATGATGTTTAAAGTCTCACTTGTGTCAATGTCATTATGTTCTTGTCCACTACTTATAGTCGAGACCAACATTTTCGGACCCTATAAGACCATTTGGGGGTTTGGCAAGTCCTGACTTCTGAAAGTCATTGTATACAAAGAAAGAAGAAACAAGTGAGCAACTAAGAAGTTATTGCAAAGAGTTACCAATTAATGTTTATATCTCACTGGCTAAAAGATGTGTAGCCAAGGCAAACAAAGAGTATAATTTTCAAGTCCATTGAAACTTTCAGATGCATAATATGTATAATAACTTCATATCGCATCATGCAAATAATAATAAGCCACATAATAATCAAATATGTAATTTCACCATTTCTCACACACGCACACATAATTTATATATACACATATATGGATATATATGTATATGTATATATATGTTTATGACTATGTGAGGTCATCTTCATCAAGGGCCTCTCCATTCTCCAGTGAATTAACTTCCATTGCTACCAGCTCACCAGCAGGCAGCTTCCTTGCAAGTCTGATGATCTGCACCATTGTTTATCAAGTTGATATTTAAATTATCATTTATGTTTGTAATATCATACTCAAAATCCTAATAATTTCAAATTAATACAAAATCTAAGACATATAGATGTACTCTACTCTTGGTATTTTACTAGCAAATAGATGTACTCTATTTTCAGTTTTCTAGCAAGAAGCGGGTGAAATACTGTGAATGCTAGAATGGCAATGATAGATGGTGTTTGGTCTTAAGGTATCGTCGATTTAAAAACCAGTTATCATTCCCATTTCACCCTAATTGATTCCTGACTGCAATCCAAACACCACCTATATTATTCAGATGGTTAAGGGTTTACCATATGATCGAGGTTGGACACAGTACTCGATTTAGCTATACGTTTGATTTCTTCAACATCAGCTTCTCTATATGCAGAAAGAAGCTTACTCGCACAATGACTCTGATCACTACTCAGAAACGTGTCTATTCTGCAAAACAGAAGCCAAAATAATCCCAACTTTCAGTACATACAAGGGTTCAGATTTTAAGCATGAAATCTACAGTATATACACAGATTTAATGTGATTACTTAAAAATTCTTATTATGAGTGTTTGGAATGTTAAAAAGTCAATAAGCACATAGGCATTGGTAAAATATAAGTTACAATAAAGCGGCACATAAGACAAGACATGAAAGAAAACAAAAGCATCAGCCTTGATTACTAATCTACTACTATCACATACTGTTGATAACTGATTCCTAAAACACTAATCCCATAGAATACTGAATCAAAACCAAGTGTAGCTAACAATTTCCCATTAGTTATATAATATTTGTCTGTTTGAAGTTGGAACAAGCAATTGTCATAGAAGAATATTCTGCATCTCAATAATACTAATATCAGGCAACTTAAAAATTTTCCTTCCGCATAGGATTATAATTTGTATCTTATTGATTAGAACTGGTCGGCATCTCTAATTCTCAAATCATACTAGCTTAAGTCCTACTTTTGGAACCCTAAATATTCATAAAAATTTTATATTAGATCTATTAAAGGGACGGGAACTATTGTTTTACCAAGTTATAGAACCAAAAGGTTATAAAAGAAATTTAGAAAAATAAATAAATAAATAAAAAGAGGAGGGGGGACTTACTGACAACAATCATTATAGCACTTCTCTGCTTGTTTGAAATCATGAGCAGCAAGGTATACAATAATTGCACTAAGATAAGCCTACATCCAAAAAACCAAGGTTAATTACTACTTGCAAAACAGACCATTACATGGATAAAAGAAAAAGGAAATTAACATTAGAAGAGTAGAAAAACAGAGCTCAAAAGTTTAAAATTTAAGAAAGAAAAACTTATGCACCTTGCACTGGCTATGAAGAGCATTGCATTTATTAGCTGCTACAGCCCATCTCAAAAGAGAAGTTGCAGCATCCTCGTACCTGAAGCAAAGTAACAAAAATGTTTGGTAATTAATATGAAATCCACAAAAAAAACTTGGTAATGCAAAGTCTATAACAAGTATGTAATCAAATGATAGTATGAAAATTCCAATATTAATATTAATATTCCTTGTTACAATCATGTCCTACCATTAAAAAGATTTTATCAGAGAAAAAGATCCTTACTTTTCAAGCTTTATGTAAACATTAGTAATGGCACGATATAAATCAAATGCCATATTTTCCTTGCCATCCTCCTCAAGTAGTGAGCAGGCATCAGTATACATTGCAATGGCCTCCTCAGGCTTAGCATCTTCCAGAGCACTGTAAAAGAAATTATTATATTATATTCATGAAATCTCTGACCAGCAAAAATGATTGTTATAACTGACTAAACAAAGTGACATCACAACTTATGCTGCAATGGTATGGGTGCATAGATACGTGATATTTGAATACTATTGTATATAAATCATGTACAGTGATATAGCTATCAAATTGCTCCATGACTTGATTTTGATGAAATAAATTTAAAAAAAAAATCAAGTTCAATATGAAGTGTTTTATTTACAGGTAGCAGGAAAATATAGATCATAGATGCCTACCGGGCACCTTTTGCAAGCGCATCAGATGCAGGTTGTGACCTGCCACACTCATTATACAGCTCCGCAGCCCTTCTGTAAAAGTCAGCAACTTCACTCCATATGCTTAATTCAACAGCTAAAGCAGCAGCAGACTCCATATGCTTAGCAGCATCCCATGGTTTGACTTTTTGTTAAGTCTAAACAATTGTAAACACATATAATTCTCTAACAGAAAGACATGACTACTTTAAGAAGGATATGAAGAGAGCATTTCTTGTCCTTTTGAAGCTTTCTCAAATGCTACTTTCGCTTTCTCCTGTTTTTTAGCAAACCTAAAAGCAGTAGCTGCCAAGAATAATACATAACCTCATCCTTGTTAGACTAGCAACCTCTTAAACATGTAGCTGCTTATTACCATAACATAAGCTGCAAAAAACTATAAATGGAAAATTTTCAATCTTAATGATTTACCTGCCTGCTCATAATATTGAGTTGCATTCTTCCAGTCAGCAGTCCATCGTGTTAAAGTGAGTTTTGTTCTGTTGCAGTACAAGAAAAAAGAATTAAACCAAACAATTATAAACAATAAGATAATATAACAAACTAAGGAGCACTTTTTTCTTATGTATTATTCACTAGAAGATACAAATAAAGCCTATAATGCAATCGGAAATCCCCCATTAAGATATTAACTTAAATACTTATTACCTGCAGTATATATCACATACTATCTACACCATCCTACGATAAAACTTCTATTCAAGAATTAATATCAATTCTGAGTTCATGAAGAAAGAGGAAAGGCAAATGCATGTGTCTTCTGCCATGTAACAGACCTTGTTATCTTATTATCTGGATTAGAACAGCCTTGTCCCACATTTCCTGGAAAAAGCTGTTGCAAAGATTAAATTTAGATCTGTTTTTAAACGAAATTCTTATAATTAACCTTTTTACAAATTGAACTATCTTTGACATAGACTTCTAAATGTGCCTATGGAAGCAGCTTGTATATTGTTTTCTAAATGCTTGTTCTAAATAAGGTCTCCATATCTCACTATCACTGCAATCGTTCACTATATATGCAACTCAATGGAACTACTTAACAAGCCACTGAATTTTAAAAATCCTTAAACCATCTCTACAAGTCTACAGTTCCAAACTAAAGTAAAACCTTCTGATCTAAACCGAATTGACTTTTCCTAGGGGATCCAATGGAAGCATGATGCCAGATTCATTATTGTAAATCATATCATGCGTGATCAGTGTATCCAACACTTCACAACAATATGCCCCAATCAAATACTGCAATGTGATAAGAAGCGTTTGTACTCTTAACTAGCTTAATTAAAACCGTGAACCAAATGAATCACTATGATCATGCTTCATTGAGAAACAATAGAAACAAGAAAAATCCAGGAAACCATAAAGAAGATGTATCGCTTATTCTCTATCTGACCTAGTATTTTCTTAAATTATAACCTAATGAGAATCTCCTACAGCTTGCAAATCCTGCAATCACGCGATCAACCAAAATAGAGCCAACAATACAACTAATCGAATAACATTAGGTATTTAGGTCTAGACACTAGACTCAGAAAACGGTGATCTCTAAAACACCAAACTCAAAGCACATAATCCAGTCCTCGAACTGATCTGCAAACTACACATATGTTCAACAAGCTCCATCAGCTTAACCTAATCACATCACCCGGTAACAACTTAACATCTTACGTCCTTGTGACTAGCGATTGTTACATTTCAGTCCAACAATCACCGAAAACAAACGTATAAGCCCTAACTGCTACAAACTGTATGTTAATTTTAAACCTACTTGAGTCATTGCAAAGTTCGATTGGAAACAACATGAGTATGAAATCAGATGCTGAAAATCGATAATAAGCAGATCGTAAGGGATAAAATAGGAGTTTAAACTGACAGTTTATCGGCTTTGGCCATAAGCTTCTCGGGGTCCGCACCCGCCATCGATGAGTAGTTCTTCGTTTACTGTCGTCTTCGATTCCCAGATCTTCTGATACCTTCAAAGGCTTTACTCCGGTTCAGATAAAGCCCGTTTAAACTTCCGGGTTAGTCGGTTACTCGGTTAGATGATTGTTTTCTCGAACCGATTTTTTTGTAATAGGTAAAGATGATATTTATTCAAGAGTAAAAAAATCACATGATAACATTATGTACTAGTTAGGGTTGTTTTATAACTCCTAATGATTTATCATTTAATGGTTCAGACTGTTTGTTTCGTGAGCAAATGTTTGAATTGTTCAGACATTTGTCTCTAAATGGTTAGACGTTATACTAATGTTGAATGGTTAATAGGTCTAATGCTGAATAGCTAAGACCTCGAATTGGTCAGACATTTGCATTTGAATAGTTAAGCGACATACTAACTCCTAATGATTCGGACCTCTTAACGGTTCAGACCTCCTATTGGTTTAACACTTAATCATTCAGGAGTTGCCAAACAGCCTCTTAAATGGTTAAGTAGTTACGTGGTTATGGGTTTATATCCAGGTGTGTTAGTGATTGTTTCGTAAAAAAATAAGAAATAAAAGCAATAATGTTAAATGCATCCTTCTTAGAGACGTTGTAATGCAAATGTCGTGGGTTGAGCATACAACTTGATGTTTCCCGCTAAGGCGTTAACGGGCTCGTTGGTTTTGTTATCATCGTATTGAATAAATTCCATTGACAGTTCAATGAATTAGACGAGTATATCGAGTAAAGAATGTAGATAGTCGCGGATCCATGGCCATCACATGATACAAGGACATTCACAACTTCATAACACGGTACATGAAACTATGATTTAATGACACGTATTGTTCTATTAGTCAATAATATCCCCACGATATTATTGGCATGTATATCCTAAAAATTATATATCAATTTATTTGTTAGGATTGATTGGTAATTTCGTGTACATCTCCTGAATAGCCTCACAATCTTGTATTATTTATATAGTATCATTTGCTAATGAGATCTCAAGGAAACTCAGAGTCTCACACGATATCAAATCCCTTGGGCTGATTTCGATCTCGTCACAGCTGCTATCGAATCCTTCAATTTATTTATTTTTATTTTTGCATTCTTTTGTTTGTTATCCAATCATGGGCGACAAGAATGATAGACTGATCCCAAACCTCAATCTCTTTATCCCGTTTATACCGTAACGAACATTCAACACAAAGTTTGTGTTCTTGACGACGTCAAGGTTTCATACCCCATGCGGGTTAAGCTTTTTATGCTCCACGCCACCGGGTATGATGTGGTTCAACACATCGACGGTTCGCTGGCACCCAACAAAGCATCACTATCCGTCTAGAAGAAAATTGACGCAGTGATTCTACAATGGATATATGGTACTCTCATAAACGACCTCCTTGTTGGTGTCGGCGAACCGCGACGTGTTGAACCACATCATACCCGGTGGTGTGGAGCATAAAAAAGCTTAACCCGCTTGGGTATGAAACCTTGACGCCGTCAAGAACACGAACTTCGTGTTGAATGTTCGTTACGGTATAAATAGGGTGAAGAGATTGAGGTTTGGGATCGGTCTTATCATTATTGTCGCCCATGATTGAATAACAAAAGAATGCAAAATATAAGATAATAATAATAATAATAAAATGAATGATTCGATGGTAGTTGTGACGAGATCGAAATCAAGCCAAGGGATATGAAACCATGCAAGACTGTAAATTTCGTTAAATTCTCATATGCAAATGATACAATATAAATAAATAATACAAGATTGCGAGGCTTATTAGGAGCTATACACGAAACTACCAATTAATCATAACAAACAAATCAATATAAAATATTTAAGAGATACATGCAAATAATATAATGGGAATATTATTGGCTAACAATATACATCTTATGCATTGACAAACGATGTTATTATGATATGATTATAATTGAACAAAAATAATTTAGGAGGTTGTGTGCATGAGGCCGGCCCAATGGGCCAAGAAGTTAAACAAGGGTCTGGGCCCCGAAAAACCTAGGATATCATGATTCTCAAACGAATTCACACCTATTGGGCTTTTGTTGGGTTGTTCCTGAATCATATTTTCAAGGAAAATAAAAGTCCAAAGGGGTAGAGCCATTGTGGAATTTTTTGTTTTGATGGTGCTAGTTTTGATTAATTTTTTCACACCATCGGTCGAGGGGAGATCAAACGCAACCGGCTTAACAATTCGCGTTTGCCAACAATCTTACTTGATTTTGATTATGAGATTGTTTATGTTAATTTTTATAACTGTTGTTCATTCCAGAAGGCATAATTGATACTGTCATAATTGATGTTAATTTATAAAATATCAAAAGAATCAGTTTTTTTTTGTTTACCATGCTTCTGTTAAACTAATGGAGTTGTATTCTCCAACTGTATACTGTGGTTTGAAAATGTGTTTTTCATATTTATCTAAGTTTCTTGAGATTTCTTGAAAATTAATGACTCCGCCATTAGTAATTTGGTGTGATTTCGGTAAGTTTGAAAATGTAAAAGTTCAACATTTTAGTATCTTTTTGCTGCCACTTTCTTCCAAAACTTACTAATCAAGTTTTAGTTTCTTTAGATTGTTATAAGATGCATTAATTCAAAATCTGCTTACATAACACTTGAGAACATTAAATCTGCACTTTCACCCATCAAAAAACGACCTAAATTGGATTGTCTAAAAGGTAAGTTTAGTATCTTTTGGGAAATCAAATCAGAGTTGCTTGATATGAGCGGCATTACAAAGAATTCAGAACTTATTTGTGTTAACAAGACTCTCATTTTCCATCATTATTCCAAGTATTTAAAACATTTTGTTAAAAGTAAAAACAAATTTTATTCACACTATCATTTCTCAGTGAATGAAAAATGACTCATTTGGTACTTGGCTTGAAACAAATTTACCTCTTTCAACTATTTTATGATTTTTATCCCTTATTCATTGATATTTTTTGCCGATTGCTCAATTCTAGAACTTCATATTATTGTTCCCATGAAGAGGTTGGAAATTAAGCAACATGTATCAGAAATTCTGATGGTGTAATGAAAGGTTAGTGCAAATATGGCCCAAAAGTTTCTCCTTCAAGATGCTACATTATTTGCTAAACTGGTTAGGTGTCAAGCTTTGATAAAGAGAGAGCGTTTATAACAATAAAATTGAGGAAAACGCCTTGAATATTTACTTTGCTTTTAAGCTTGTAAATGGTTAAGCCGCCTCTAAGTATGACACTTGATTTGACATGTTTGAGATGAAACACATTCAAAATCGTTTTTTCTTCTAACCATTATGTTGCTAATCGTTATTTTTCCAAAAGTTATTATCAATACAATTGCATTGAGCTTTTTAAGAATGAATGATTTTTTTCATATATGTTTTCACTTTTTTTGTTAACGCTTATATTTCCATTGGGGAAACCTGCCAAGAGGTGGACTTATTGGGTACAAGGTTATTAAGGGTGTGTTTGGATTAGGGATTTGAGAATAATAGAATGGAATCATATAAACTATTTGGTTTAGAGGTATGCTTTTCAAAATTAGAAATAAAACCCTTGAAATTGGGAATCCATTTCATTACCCATATGTTTCAAATACTATTCAACATATACTCATATCAATGGATTAATGACATTAGTGATTGTCTCTTATAATGATAACGTGAGTTTAAATTCTTATAAGTGTAAGATGATTAGGTGATCCTTGTGGTATGATACCTCTCTGTTTTCAAGAGTTTGAGGGTTTAAATAGTTGATTAATAAAAGTAAATTATGAGTTGCTTAAAATCTAAGAATGAAAATTTGCTAAAAAAATTAAAACTATACTCATAGTGATACGTGATTCCTATCCTATCTATCAACCAAACACAACCTAATAGTATGTATGGATTGGGGTGGAAGAACGGGAAACGATAACATGAATAATATGTAGTTGATTTAATGATATGATTTCTATAACCTGAAACAACAATGGATGAAGGTTGAGTTTAATAACAAAGCTTTTTGAAACCAAAGTGATATATCTTTCCTTAACGACAAAGGTTAAGTCCTCCCAATAACGTCTGGTGTAATTTAGTTTTAAGGGGTTGTTTGACAACCTCTTAATCAGCCTTTTAATGGTTCAGATGTCTGAATGGTTAAGCGCTTAATGGTTCAGACTGTTTGTTTTGCGAGCACATGTCTGAATGGTTAAGACATTTACATCTGAATGGTTAAGCATTATACTGATGCCAAATGGTTAATAGGTCTAATGCTGAATGATTAAGACATATTATCTGAATTGGTCAGACATTTACCTTTAAATAGTTAAACGATATACTATCTCTTAATGATTCAGATCTCTTAATGGTTCAACACTTAATGGTCCAGAACTCTTATTGGTTCAGTACTTAGGGGCTGTTTGGCAACTTCTGAATGATTAAGTGCTGAACCAATAAGAGGTCTGAATCATTAAGTGCTGAATCATTAAGAGGTCTGAACCATTAAGAGCTAGTATATAATTTAACTATTCAAAGACAAATGTCTGACCAATTTAGATAATATGTCTTAACCATTCAGCATTAGACCTCTTAACCATTCAGCATCAGTATGATGCTTAACCATTCAGAGGTAAATCTCTTAACCATTCAGACATGTGCTCGCGAAACAAACAGTCTGAACCATTAAGTGCTGAACCATTCAGACATCTGAACCATTAAGAGGCTGATTAAGAGGCTGCCAAACAGCCCCTTAATCATTTAGAAGTTATCAAACAGCCATAACTTATATTAGGTGAAGTATGATAAGCTAGTATAATAAAAAAAATACAAAAGTATAAGATGAAATTCTAGTATGATGGAATGATGTCACGTGCAAGTCATGTGATGATTTTGGGTTTGCTATGCATGGTGGGGGTCACGTGCAGGGAGGTCTCATTGATTTGAGACAACTAATAAATGCATTGCATGAGTTGTAAGCTAAAAGGTTGCTTGGTCGTGGTCCCTATTTCATCGCTGTTGGACACAGGTTCCATTATTATTTATTTATTCTATGTATTTTTAGTAAATTTTATTTATTTATTTTTCAATTGTACCATTTCATTTGTACGAGTTCTTCTTTTTAGTCATACTTAAAAAAAATGTATTATTAATAAGCCTTCAGATTTGTTGGGTCGGTTAACGGTCACAACATGCCCTTTAAAAAATATCAATTAGATGTTGGTCAAAATGTTTTTTTTTCATAATAGGCTCAAAAATCATTTTGAACCGAGATGTTAGCAATTGCGGAGGCGGAGACAATTTACTATAACTTAGGAAGGTCGGTGAGGGTTTTCACCGGCCTTTCTTCCTCTTATACTTTTAATTTTTACATTTTCAGTCTTTGGTATTTTTTAAAAACTTTGTAAAATATCACTTTGACCCCCCTTAAGTTTTTAAAATTTTGAGTTTACCCATGTGAAATATAAATTCAAGTCCGTCTACGTTTTGACGTAATTAGAAACAACTCAGGTCAAATATAAAATGTTTCCAAGCTTAACTCTGTATATTTTAAGATTGTCTACGTCTCGACATACGTATATGTTTTGATGTAAATTTTGTTCGAAAATTAGTTCGTCAAATATAAAACGTTTTCGTGTTTATTTTTATGTAGGCTTTGAGTTAGACTATGTTTCGACATTGGTTTGTTTGGAAACACATCGGGTCAATATACTACGTTTTTATTTACTATATGTTTGGACGCAAATTTAGTTCGGAAACGGTCAAAGCGATTGTAAGTCTACGTTTCGATATAAATTTTGTTTGAAAATGAGTCAGGTCAAATATTAAATGCTTTTGTTCAATATTATTAATTCGAGTCACTCTACATATTAACGTAAAGTTAGTTCGGAAACGAGTCAGGTCAATTTTAGTGTTATAGTTATCACGTCAAGTACAATGCCGCGACAACACGCGACAGGTAGAAAACCTAGTTTAGCAATGGTGACGGTGGTTACTGATAGATGGTTGGGACATACATTCGTTTGTTTGTGATGTAAACTTATTTGAACCAATTTTAAGTTAGTTTTTTACCTGACTATCTTTTATATAAGATGAAGGCATAAATCAATTAAATAGTATATGATTGTTTTAAACACCGGGCTGTAAGATGAAATGACATATCAACTATATAGAAGGACATGGATTCAAGAGGATTTTTTTATTTCTTCTTTTCTTTTTTTTTTCCTCTTCTTTTTTTCTTTCCAATTACACACAAATAACACATGCACGTTATGCATCTATCGTCACTAGATATATGACATTCTTTTGTATTATGCTCGCATATCATTAAACATGTTTTCGAAAAATATGTTGTTTACTCATTTAATCTTCATGTGTCATTGAAAGAGGTTTGAAAGTATAAAAACATGAATCACTTTGGAGATAAAACATAAATATACGAAAAAAATATACTTAGTTTTTACATTCAAAACATTTTCATGATGCACGGACATAAAGCAAACATTATATATATATACATATATATGAATCGAAAGAGATCATGAATAGGAAAGTTTGGGTTTTTCTATTTTAAGCCCAAATATTTAAGTATCATTAATTTGGTTAGAAAGTTTTTTTTTGACTTTTATTTTTATTGTTTTCTAAATGTCATCATTACGTATGTGCTTGTATTCTGGTTTTTCGATGCTCACTTTTACAACGGATTACGCTTTTGGGTTTTGAGGCAAACAGTTTTTATGATGGAGTAAACTTTCGGTTTTTTACGCTTTATGGTTTCACAGTGAAGTGTTATTTTTTATTTTGTAACGTATCGGCTTCAAGGTTGTACCCAGTCCAGATTTTTAAGTTTTTTTGTTTAGTTTTCTCCCCCCTGTTGTTTTGGGTTTTTTAAGAGTGTACGTATTGTTGTGGCATGTGTTTGTAATTAGACTTCTTTATGTCTTAGAGTCTACGGGGGTGTTTGTTTTTTGAAAAAACATCTTCCCCACCTCTTCATCTGCGCGCTCGCAGTCGCGGGAAGAGGTTTTTACTTCGCAGACTGTTTGTTTTCTGGAAGACGTTTCATTAAAAAAACGTCTTCCTCACCTCTGCACGGAGAAGAGGTGGAACAATGTCTTCACAACCTCTTCTAACTTCTTCTCTTCTGAATTCATTTGAGCCCTAACACCACCTTCAACCATCTTCATTCCCCACATCCACCTCCCCCACTCCTCTTCACAACCATCACCAGTCGCCACTTCCGTCGCCACCGCGCCACCTCCCCTTCGGCCCCCTCCCCTTCGCCCCCTCCCCTTCGGCCCACAGGTGGATCGTCGATGTTTGAAGATAAGTACGTGCACTCCTGCCATTCCATGACGACGGTGGATTGTCGATGTTTGAAGGTCGTTGTGGTGGTGTTACGACCATGGTTGGTTAACCGAATCGGCCGTCGGCCGGTGAACGGCGGAGATGAAGGCGGTGGTAGTGAGAGTCTGGCGGTGGTGAGGGCGGTGGTTCTGGTTGATGTACGGTGGTCGACGGTGGCGGAGGAGGCGGAGACGGAGAAGACGGCGGCGGAGGACGACATTAGACCACCGGAGGTGCAAATCAATCGCTAAAAGGAAACTGCTCACTGAAGAAGATGTGGAGGATGTTAGGAGGGAAATTGAAATCATGCATCATTTATCTAGACACCCTAATGTGGTTTTGATTAAAGGGGCTTATGAAGATTCTGTTGCAGTTCATTTGGTCATGGAACTATGTGCTGGAGGTGAACTGTTTGATAGAATTACCAAAAGAGGCCATTATTCAGAAAGACAAGCAGCTGATCTTGTTAGAACAATTGCTGGAAACAGTAGGTTCAAACTAAAGAACGATTGATTGTGTTGTTCCTGAATTAAAAAGGTTTATAATTACAGAATATTTCAGCATTCTGCAGATGTTAAACAAAACAAACAGTCTTTTTCTTGTAGAGTGCAGACATTTGGTCCACCTCTTCTGCTGCAGATGTCTGCAAATGTGGTCCGCAGATTGCAGACGTTTTCCTGCAGAAAAAACAAACAACAGCTACGTTGGAATGGCCGTCGTTGGTACGTGTTTTGGTGTTCGCGTTTTAATATTTAAGATCGTGCTAGAATTTCTGTTGCAACGCGACATGAGGAATATCTAGTGTAACATTATAATGTATTTTATAGTTATAAGTTAAATTTTTATATTTGTATAATATTCTAGAAATAATTTTTCCTTTTTTTTCTTTCTAGCGGCGTCTTTTATTTCTATATCAATAACTTTTTCTTTGTTCAAGTAGGACGTCACGTAATCTTTTTTAGGCAATTAACATGTCTTGTAAGCTTAATCAATCACACGTTTTAAAAGAGATGTTGAGTGGGCCATATGACAATGCCAAGTTCTTGTTACTATCTAATGAAATTTTGTCTTTAAAAATGATAACAAAATTGTTCGATGATAATGGGATCTGAAAACGCTAATAAGCCCTGTTTGGTTCACAGAATTTCCAGGAATTAGAATTGGAATTGGAAAATTTTTCATCTAAAATCATGTTTGGTTGGTCAACCGATGGAATTGGAATTAGAAAATTTTCCCTCATTCATTGGAATTCACATTCCTTCCACTTACCCATGAAATGTTTAACAATCCAATGGAATGTTCAAAATTAAAATTCCAATTTCACTCAAAATTGACCAACCAAACACGTTATTATTTTTAACAAGATTTCAATTCCAATTCCAATTCCAATTCCAATTCCAATTCCTTTGCAAAATATTTTGCGAACCAAACGGACCCTAAAAGAAAGTGTGTTTCAATAAAAACGTGACAAAAAGCCTAACAGATCTCGATATTTTAGGAGCTATTTGCATTACCCGTGAGTGGGAAACTTAACAGATCTTTATTTTAGGAGCTATTTGCATATCATATTTAATAAGTAAAATAAAATAAATATAAGGACTAAAAGTGCATTACAAAACTATCACGGGACCAACAGACTAATTAATTCTTATCATTACAACTAAAAAAATTAAAGTTTAATCATGTTCAATTTGTATACGCGTTATACCGTAAGTTTTTTACATGCATCAAGAAACATACTATCATGAATGTAGAAAATATAAATTTATGTTGAAAATATTCTATTATAACATCATAACTAACGCTAATTCTAATATTAAATTAATACATTTGTAAATATTTTTTAAATAAGAAAACTAACATCATTTATATATACACTAGTCCAAAAGAAAAAAATATAAATTAAGAAATTGATCGAATGAATCAAACCTATTTTTATATGACATCCAACCAACATTAGTTTTATGTCAATGTGAAGAAAAGCAACTACCAAGAAAGAACGACGTCTTAACTCGTAGTTGACGTAATTCTTAGTCAAATGTTTCCATCAATTGTCTTAATTATTCTTCTTATCATTTTTCAAAATTACATAAATAAATTATACACCCCTGACTTTTGATTCGATAAAATTGTCGCGTGTTCAAATAAATATATACAAATGTAAAGGTAAGTGGTATTTAGATGTAGAAAAATTAATGTAAAAAACATAAAACATTATACAATATAACATATTCTTAAATAAATAAAGATACTTGCTTATAAGTTCTTAAAGTCCCCTAGAAGCTTAAACAAACTAAACCTGAGCCTAAACTAAACCTTGTCCAATAGCAAACTTGAACACATGCACTACATAAGCGCATACCAAGCTTTACAAACATACGAGCAGGGGCGGCGGATGTATGTATGATTGAGGGGTAGCCTCCGCTACTCAACTTATTACGGGTAGTGTAAGAAAATTTTTTACGGTTTTATTTATAAAAGAAAAACAAAAATTACGGTTTTACGTTACCTCTGAGAAGAAATTACGTTACCCCTAAAAAAAATAAACACAAAACTTCATAGAAAATTTTAAATTTTATAAATAAAAGTCTAATAGTTTATAACAGAAAACATACATTCTATAAAATCATAAATAACCATTACCTATTATCCATTACCAAATAACATAAAAACTCAATATATCCACTACCCAACCCAATACGATAACAAGCCCAAATTTATATATATATATATATATATATATATATATATATATATATATATATATATATATATATATATATATATATACATATATATATATATATATACATACATATATATATATATATATATACATACATATATATATATACATGCATACATACATACATATATATATATATATATATATATATATATATATATATATATATATCTATATCTATCTATATATATATCTATATCTATCTCTATATATATATCTATCTATCCTATCTCTCTATCTACCTATATATATATATATATATATATATATATATATATATATATATATATATATATATAAATTTGGGCTTGTTATCGTATTGGGTTGGGTAATGGATATTTTGTATGCATTGTAAGTTGTATTATCTGTTTTATGAGTTGTATCCATTTTTCTTTTAATCTTTACCCTTTTTATTTTAATACAATACTTTTACATCTTTTACAAATTATCCTCAATATTTGTTTTACTTTCAACTTGGTTCCCCTATACTTTTCGTATTTTACCAATTTTCTATACGTTTCGTTCTTAATTTTACGAGTTACCACGCCGCAATGTGCATGTGTGGTTCAATGTTTTTTAGCTTATTTTTTACTGTTTCGTGGCCACGTCATAACGCGTTGGTCATAAATCGATTTACTTATTGTTTTATATGTTTTATGTTCAACTTGCTTAAGTGTGTGGTTCGATGTTTTTACGTCTACTTTTCATTCGATTTACCTTTTTTGTTTGATTGGTTTTTTCAGTATTGGTGGTCACTGACGGTGGTGTACCATTAGTGTTGCTTGGCACGGTTTTACGCTTCCCGTTGCAATGCGATGGGGTTTAATACTAGGATATTACATAACCAAACAAGACCTTTTTTTACAAAGGTGATACACATTTTATTCATTCTTTTATGCAGAAAAAAAAAGAAAAATTGTTCCCTGTTTAAAAATCTTGGCAATTTGTATCAAAACGAGAGGCGAAGGATCATAAGACGCGTATGGAACACTAAAAAATGTATGTTTTTTTTTTGTTTTTTTTGAAATTTTATTTTTGTTAACAATTCAATGCAATTTAATTACGTATATTTTGACCCAACTCGATCGAACGACCCAAAAAAATTTTGTTTTTTTGTTAGAAGCTAATTATCAAAAACAGTGACCCCCCTAAGAAATACTTACTGGTTCCGCCACTGCATGTACGGTAAAAAAAATTTTACGTTACCCCTGAACTTGTCTTCTAGATCCACCACTGCATAAGAGACGTATGATTGCATATAATTCTTTTTATTTTATTTTAACACCACATGATCAATATGCACTTGCAAACATTCGAACCACACTTTATTATGGATTGTCACAACGCCGCTAGATTATAAGCTCAGAGACATAATTTTTTAATTTAATATAATAAATATCCAATTACAAAAAGGAAAGTGAAATAAAAAAATGCTTTGAACCTCCACTCTCCTATGGCCTCTAAAATCTAATCTTATTATATGTAGGTAAATTAGTCTTTATGATTTAAAGAGTCATGAAATTATAAAATATTTCATCTTTAATTCTGTCTTAGTTATTAGTTATTCTATGTTCATCGTTCTATCAACATGTATTATTGTTATGTTGAAGCTTTGATACGCGTCTATAGTGACCGTCTCCTATTAACAATTAGAATAGAAAAAAAATCCTAAATTTCAAATTTCGTTTTGGGTCCTAAAATCATTAAACCGACTTTCGTTACATAATTTTTTTATTCTAAATAGTATATGAAAACAACATATAAACAGCAGCATTCCCAATCAACCCCCCCCCCCAACCCCACCCACCCCACCCCACCCCCCCCCCCACCCACCCACCCACAGTACCCCCGCCCCCACCCCCATCCACCCCACCCCACCCCACCCCACCCCACCCCACACGACGACCAACGTATCTCGTAACATGGTGCTTCTACTACAGATTCATGTATTCCGCCATTAACGTACGCACAAAATCAAGCCACAAAACAACAACAACAGCAAAACAGTAAGATCACCGTTTCCACCATCGTATCTTACACATGTTATCACCTGATTGATTGTCCTCTACACCTTTACCCTTTATACAATTTCACTCAATCGAACGACACCACGTGTACCTTCAATCGCATTCATAGATCTCCTCTGGTCCTCCTTTTCCCCCATGCTTTCAATTGCTTCCTAAATGCTCCCATTTACTCCATCATCAATCGCAAAGTTGAATTTCACAAACGATCCCTTAACCCCGTGTTGAATACTTCAATTTTGATTGGAATTGAAGTGTGTGGTTGGTTTCATTGTAGAGATCATGGTCGTGAATGCGATTGACGGTTGAGGTGTTGTCGATTTGAGCCCTAGGTTTAGGTCGATTGTTGAGTGTTTGTTACTTTTTCTTAAAGGTAATCAGCTCTTCACTCAATGAAATGATTTTAATGGCCCCTTTTGATTACTTTATAATCTTTTCTTCTGCTTTTTTGCATATACTTATGCACTCAGTTCTTTAGATCTTGCCTTTTGAAGCTGATCCTTTTGTTCAATTATCACAGAAAAGTTAGTATTTGGCTTTGTTTTTCCTGCTTGTGTGTTAAAGAACCGATTTTTGTAGCATTATCTTCTTATGAGCAACAATTGGTATCTGAAATGTGATTTGATTGTTATGAAAGTTTGGTTTAATTTCAAAGATTTTATTTGTAGTTTTTTCTGGTGATAAGTGATAACATATTCAATTATTCATCACCACCATTGATTTCAGGCAGGAGGAATTCATCTGCAGATGCTGAATTTTAACAGGTCTAGACCTCAGAGGCCTAATAGGCCCAATTCTTTAGGAGGTAAAGTCTCACTAATTTTATTTCATTAGATTCTTTTATACAATCACCGCTCTCATAACCACCTCGGTAACTTCGGTACTCTTGAACTGTCTTCATTTGCGCTAGCTAGTTGTGTGTTAGACGAGTTGAACCAATGAATCGGACTGGTTGGACCGGATTTTTAATTTTTTTTCTATTCTAAAATCTTAATTACTAATTTATTTACCACTCAAGACTCCATAAATTGTTTACTCTGGCTTCATATTTTGTTAACATTGCAAATCAAACACCTAGTTTCATATTTTGTTTATACATATAAAAATCATTTATAACATCTCATTCAGTTTAAAAAGTGGTCCGACCCGTGGACCGGTAATTGGCTTGATGACTTGTCTGATTATGAAAACATTGTATACAATTTTATGTTCAATTTTATATGTCAGTGGTCTTTTTTTAGTTTGTAAGGAATGTTCTTCTATGATGAATTGTTCCTCTTTGCAAACCATTGACTTTATTAATTAAATTCAAGTGCATAAAGTCAAACATGCAGGCTGGCCGGTCAGATGACTGTTTCTTCTTTTATGCTTCTAATTTACTCTATAACATGAAACTGTAGAGTTTGAAGTTATTTTCTTTTTTGTGTTTATAGGCATGGATTTTGTTGATCCAGTGAAGAAGAGTGGCATAGCAAGAAAGATTATTTTTGCTACGGGTCTTATCGCTTTATGCATCATAATAATCAAAACATCCCCGAGTTTCAGCAGCCCGAGCCCAGTAAGTAAATAGATTCTTTTTTTCTTTAATTTTAAGTTGATCAGTTGGATAAACTGACTATGTTTTTTAATTATATATGGTTAAAATAATCGTGTACTTGGGTACTCGAATAAGGAGTTTCTGTAAGAAAACTGAGTTTTGAGATAATTATAAATTCACCTAGACGTCTCTAGCTTTAAGCAACTGGTTATCTGATTTTAATTCTTCAAGTTTCAATATTATGCAAACAAATTTCTGGATGAATCATTCATCAGCTATGGTCTCATGAATGGCATGGAACAGGATAATATTTTGGAAGTCAAGTCAAGATCATGACTTTTTAATCTATAGTCTATACCTCAGATGCAGAGAACACAAGAACCGATACCATATATAAGTAAAAAAGTTTCTTTGTAATCCTGGTATTTTCATCTGTAAAGAATTGAAATTGATCATATTTAATTATCACAATTAGAACTTTGTGGATGCTTATCAAAGTACTTTGGATAATCATGCACTTGTCCTTGTTCTTTGTCGGTTATTAACTTATGTTTTTATGGTCACCATAGTCTGATTATCTGACAATTTCTTATATTCTCTCCTTTTCTTTTGTTTTGAAGTTTTCCCTTCATGAGACAGGAAAGACTCATGTCTTAGTAACAGGAGGTGCTGGCTATATTGGTTCTCATGCTTCATTACGCCTTCTAAAAGACTCTTATCGTGTCACCATTGTGGTATCTCTCTAAATTCAGCTGTTCTTTATGTAATTATATTCAGGTATTGATATTAAGATGTTGAATAGACGCAACTAATGTATGTCATACTTGATAAGACAACCTAGATGTGGTGATTTGGACCTGTTTTGGTTGTAAATGGGTCAATTTGGGTTATATTTTATCTCAAACAAGTCGAATAAAAAAATATTTAAGAAGGGAACATGTTGAAACTTGCCTAAAAGTGTATTCGTAATGCAATGAAGCATACATGATACAGCCTCCTAAATTGCTTATTTAAATTATATTAGATTATTGCTGTAATAGTATAGTGTTTGCAGCCATACCTAATGCATTAGTCATAGGGCAAACTGTTCCATCTTGCCATAGCATACCTGTTGCTTCCCATAAGAGGGACGATTGATGTTGTAAATTGTATTCTCTTATGATAGGACAATCTCTCCCGGGGAAACATAGGAGCAGTCAAAGTTCTACAAGACCTGTTTCCAGAACCTGGTAGACTTCAATTCATTTATGCTGACTTGGGTGATCCAAAAGCTGTATCCTTTGAAACATAAGCTGAAAACATGATACACACTAGAAAAACATTATTTGTAGCACAAACAACCATACATGGATATGTCTTGTTTCCTTGATAATGTATTTCAGGTAAATAAAATCTTTTCAGAAAACGCATTTGATGCAGTGATGCACTTTGCAGCAGTTGCATATGTTGGTGAGAGTACCCTTGATCCCCTAAAGTAAGAATACCTCTTGGATATGTAACTGTTAATATTATAACAGAATTTAATAAGATGACCAATATGCTTTCTTTGTGTGTGTTGTTGTGATAATGCAGATATTATCACAATATTACATCAAATACCCTGGTGGTACTAGAAGCTATGGCAGCACATAATGTGAATACTTTAATATACTCTAGTACATGTGCAACATATGGGGAGCCTGATAAGATGCCCATTACAGAAGAAACCCCTCAGGTACCACTGCCATATGCGGAGTACAATAATAAAAACCATTATAGGTTATTATCAATTTAAGATCCTTAATAATTTGCTACCGTAATTAGATTGATATAACTCAATTATACTCAACATCAACATACAGAGTTTTGTGGTTCTGTATTCAAAATTAGTCTTCTGCCTTAATGTGTTTATCTTGCTTGATATGCTTACTGTTGAATATTTCAGAACCCAATTAACCCATATGGAAAAGCCAAGAAGATGGCAGAAGATATTATCCTGGATTTCCATAAAAACTCAGACATGGCGGTCATGATCTTAAGGTTGTTGCATTGAACATTTTAATTCTTGGTTAAACTGTAGAGGTAGTGATTTTAATCAAATTATATGGAAACGGGTCAAGTGGGTTGTATTAGATTGATAGTAGATTAATATCACATGGGAATGGGTCACTTCGGGTTGTATTTGATTGAGAGTGGGTCAACTGCTTTTAAAATGTTTAGAAAACAGGGTCAAAAAATCACTAAACATGTATTTGAATGTTTGCCTTGTTTTTTTTTTAAATTTAAACAAATGAAATTGTTAACTGTAGAGGTAGTGATTTTAATCAAATTATAAGGAGACGGGTCAAGTGGGTTGTATTCAATTGATAGTGGGTTAATATCACATGGGAATGGGTCAATTTGGGTTGTATTTGATTGAGAGTGGGTCAACTGCTTTTAAAAATGTTAAAAGACAAGGTCAAAAATCACTAAACATGTATTTGAATGTTTGTCTTGGATTTTTTTTATTTAAACAAATGAAATTGCCATTTTAAGAATATAGTTTTGCAATGGTATTTACTAGATTAATTATTTTAAAATCCGAAAAGAAGTACCAAAATTCTTGGTGGGTTGATCTAAACCGACCATAAAAGTTGTCCGTTTTGACCCATTCCATGTCCCAAAAAGTGTGGGTGGATTTGTATTTGTATTTCAAGATTACCAAGTAGGTGGTTTTAACTTACTATAATCACTATTAATCAACAAATCTGGTGTCTCTATTTCACTTTTCAACTTTTTTTTTTCAATTTGCAGATACTTCAATGTGATTGGTTCAGATCCAGATGGAAGGTTAGGAGAAGCACCAAGACCAGAACTACGTGAGCATGGACGGATATCGGGTGCATGTTTTGATGCGGCTCGTGGAATTACAAAAGGCCTTAAGGTTAGCTTAATGTGATTTAATCTCATTAGAAAATCAAAATATTTGACTTGCTATATAGTATTAAAGGAATTGGCTTGACTATTTGTCAAACACTTTCTTCATCTCAGCCAAGTTGCAATATTTCTCTTAAACAACCAACTAAATATTACAACTTCAAACTGCAAAATCACATTCATAAATGTAACATCCGGCTTCTCATAACAACCAATATTGTATGCTTTGAAGCACACGACTTCGTTTTTGGTTGCCCGGGTGGAGACTATAGAATAGTCAATGTTATCAAAACACGTTCAAAGCTGATTCTTTAATTCTACTTATCGACTTTCATATAATCACTCTCAAAACTCACATCAAACCCCTCAAGATCATCCTTTTTAGACACTTTTTTGCAATGTTGATCATTTTTTTTCTGAATCAAGGATTACATGCATGATACAGGTTCGAGGAACAGACTATAAAACAACAGATGGAACATGCATACGCGACTACATCGACGTTACTGATCTAGTAGACGCTCACGTAAAAGCACTCCAGAAAGCACAACCGGGGGAAGTTGGAATATACAACGTTGGCACAGGACGAGGTAGATCAGTCAAGGAGTTTGTCGAAGCTTGTAAAAAGGCAACAGGAGTGTCTATCAATGTCGAATATCTGCCACGTAGGCCCGGTGACTATGCTGAGGTGTACAGTGACCCATCAAAGATACTTCGTGAACTCAATTGGTCAGCAAAATACACAGATCTTGAAAAGAGTTTACAGGTTGCATGGAAATGGCAAAAGTTGCATCATAATGGCTATGGGCCCACAAAGGCTTCCTTCTAGAAGCTTCTATCAAACTCATGCAAGATTTTTTACCTACAGAAACACATTCTGTTTTTCTTCTAGACAGGAAGAAAACCATTATTTCAACAACAGGGTTACAGGATTATTATCGGTAGTGTTGTTGTGGGTACTTGTATTTTATGCATTAAAAGTTGTAGGTTAGTAGTTTTTTTACATTGGGAGAGGGGCTAGGGGTTGTGGTTGTAGGAGATCAACCGATAAATTATATGGATTTGAGAGTGCTTATGGAGGGATCTTAATAATACAATTTGGTTCTTAATATTTTGATATATGTAAGTAAGAGAATCCTGGAGCTATTGGTTTTCGCATGTATTTGTTACGTAGAGTGTCGCAGACATGGTCATGGTTGAACAGCTTCATTCGTTTAGTCACGAGAATGAAACATTTAAATAAATAAAATTAGCGTATAAAGATTAACGTCAGATTAATACAAATTCATAGAAAAATAGAAAATCATTGGTCAGGCGACCGGTCTTGCTTTGTTATAGAAGTAGGGTTTATCTTCATCTCATCATTCTTAAAGAGTGTTATTTTATTACAGTGAACCAGTTAGAACTAGAAACCGTTGAAGCATTCTTAAACGAACGCTTGGCTAATGACAAAAACCGGACCAGATAAGAAGCTATTAGCCTATAATATACTTCAGCGGCATTGAACATAATTGATTTAAACACACTTTAAATTGTTTCAACATAAGGGCAGGATATGAGAAGCCCAGTTGAAACTTGCATTATGGCATTATGTCGCTCCCTCCTGTAATATTCTCGTTCTATAGCATCATCAGGCATCAGAGTATTGCCACTTAAAAACAAGCGTTTGAGTTTGGAAAACAAGTGAATAATTTCATTCTTATAGTTCGGTGTTTGAAATTTACTCTTATAGTTTAAAGTTTCTATTTTATCTATTTACACTCTAGATGTAAATTACATCGATAGGTACATTATTATATTTTTTTATACAGCCTGTTTGTTATTAAAGTTTGTTTGTTAAACTTGTATATGCCCATTACAAATAGTTTATCTATGTTAAACGTTTTAATACTTGTGTTTAAGAATTAATAAATATTTAAAATTTTATAGTAACATACAAAAAAACATACCCAAAACATCTCACTCAAATCACAGCATCTAGGAAGGGTGAGATAAGTATAAAACTAACCATTCTCCCATAGGAAACAAACGGCGCTCGAACAGATACCCGACTAAAAATAAAGGAATTTCTGTTGTATCTCTACATATGTTTTTATAATATCTACATTATTTATAACGTCATCTGTTACTTAAATCTAATCCCTTCTCAAATCCGATCCGACCGCTCCAACGGACCATGAGGATGTCGGTTCGACCAAGGGCAAACATCAACAGTCATATTACCATTTGGATCAAGAGAGACCATCAAAGCCACTTTAGACCTCTCTAATTGGATAACATGGAGGAAGATCCATGGGCTCCAAGATGATGCAGAGGTGAGACAGGGTAGAGACTACCAGACCATCATGTTCAGAGAGAGAATGTGAAATGTGAGTGGTAGTTTAGTCCATTGAAGACTTTGAAATCAATAATTTATAAAAGCACTGTGTGTTTTATAAAATAACATGTTTTCTTTTTAGCTACTTGTGCTAGTTTTGTCCATTGAAGACTATATAGAACCGAATCAACACATTCAGAACCAACACGGGTCAAAACAACACATTTAATCAAACATATAATCCAAAACATACATAGCAATCGGATGCTGCTAAGCACCTGATAGTATTAACATACGATTACACACTCTACAAACAAGGGTCCACGACTAAGATACAATCAGCATTCGAGTTTTATGGATATCTGGTAAAACCGATTATACTACATAATTAAAGTACTATGATCCAGTAGCGAAGGATTATTAGACATAAAAGTTAAACATGCGTATACTTGATACCTGTTAGATTCATGTAGCAACTTCTACTTTAGGAATGGTCTTGCACCATGTGGTTCACATGAAACACCCCTTGGTTGTCCTTGTGCACGTTAGCCTTGAATTTCTCTTCTTTGTCATTTCTTTTTAGCTTCAGCAGGATATCATATTTTGTTAATCCTTCCGCATTCTGTCACGTAATTTTAAACTAAGGAGTTAATTTGGGTTATGTTCTATCTTTTAAACTGTCAAATGGGTGGACTAAAAAGAAAATGGGTTAAATCGGCTCTAACGGTTGTCACTTAGGTTGCGTTTGGTTGGAAGGAATGGAATGGAATGGAATTGAGAAACTAGTATAATTTTCAAGTAAATTATGTTTGAGTGAGTAATGAAATGTAAAACCCAAGTGAATGCTTCACCTCAAATTCCCTTAGTTGTGGGATTTCAAATTCCCTCTCTAGGTGGAAGGATTTTGAAATCCCACAACCAAAGGAATTTGAGGTGAAACTTTCCCTTGGGTTTACTTTTAAGTGCTCACTCAAACACAATTTTACTTGAAAATTATACTAGTTTCTCATTTCCATTCCATTCCATTCCTTCCAACCAAACGCAACCTTACATAAAGTGGTGTTTCAAGCCACCCACCCTTGCAGCCCATTCAGACCGATATTATGAACAAAAAAACATGGGTATCAGAGTATGAAAACATAAAACACAAAAGTCGCATACCACTGTTTTAACATCAATCACTTCTTGCAATTCGTAAGGATATAACGAGTTGGACCTCTGCTGCAGTGTCTTGAGGATATGATTTGCAGCATCCTGGACCACAGGGTCATGAACAGGCACTGACTGATATCCTGAGCCGCCACCATCGGGTTCCAAAATTGCAAGGAAATATAATAATTGGATAATTATATGCTGTGAATAAAGTGAATTTGGTTAACAGTTTGTCAAGAATTAGTAGCTACCTGTTTCAGCAGCATGATCAGAGTTGGGTTCACCAATATGATTAAATTCTTGCAGTTCCTTGAAGTTCAACCATGGCTTTACCCAAACTTTGGCCTCGTATATTTTCTTGTTTCCAACATCATCATCAACTTCCAATGTGAGATGATGCAAAGTGCCAGCAACCACTTGCTCTTGCACCTTTATCACTCTTGCCAACTTCAGCATAGCATTCTGAAGAAAATTAAAAAAAATTACTAGATGTTTCAAAGTTATAAGTACCAATTCACGTTTGATCTTGAACTAAAAATGAGTTAATAATTGTTTCTAAATCCTAAGATGTATCGAAGAAATCAAGATCAATGTTCACTTCACATTCTTTTCAAATCATGAAGTAATAAATAGATAACAAGTAGATAATCATTAATTTTGCTTAGATTTTGATGCTTCACCTATAACTATCCTATCTTACAACCCTACTAAAAGCCCTAGTTTTGCAATTGAGCTTTGTCCTGATTCGCAATAACTTACGACTTTCAACACTAACTCAAATATGTCATAAGCATATACCTGTGAAAACATAACACCTTCCTCAAACCTCTAGCATCACAATCCAGTTTGTCCTAAACCATCATACTTGTTATAAACTTTTGCTAGGTGTACTGAAGGCAGGGGCTTCTTCTTTTTATCTATTTATCAAGAGGTCTCCTTTTTATGATTGGATTTCTATTTCAACAACTTGATTTTGTGGCAGTGATTTAAGGTATGTTTGCCTGTATCTTCAATCAGTGAAGGTATAATCATCACTGTAACCATATTTGTATTCCTTCATATGCACCAATTTATAACCCTTAGCCATTAAAATTCATTTTTGCCAGTTCAAATACTCAAAATACATATATTTTCATGACCTAATAAGTGTATAGCCCTTTTCAAAACCTTATTCCCACCCAATTATTGCTAAATGCCTAAATCATCGTTATTAACATGAAAATGGTATTTTAATCAAACACAAAACATCAAATTAAGATAAACGACTAAACACCACACCACAAATCATACAGTGATAAACAAATACTTGCATAATCGTACTTTTTTACTCAAAACCCTCGTTTTGCGATCTAACTAAACCCTAATTCACCAACTTCCACAAAACTAACGATTTAATCAACATAAACGCGACAACATGAAATTAAACGACAGAAAACGATCGTCAAACATAAAGCAACAGATCTCAGACCTCTTTTTTGTTGTGTTCTTCGACGGCAAAACGAGCGAGACCATCGATATCGCTGTTGGAAGACGATGAGTTCTGCAAACCTCCAAGAGTAGATGCCATTGAATTCAACACCGATGAAGCTAGAATCAGTAGCAGAAGTTGAAGAATCTGATAGTAGCGTTGGATTTGCATTGTGCTTTAAAGTTTCTTTAAGTTTGTTGATATACTTGATGGTGACAAGCGTTCACAACATTCTTGTGTTGATCTCTCGGTGAACATGTAGCGTACGCGTGTCAAAAGGGATACACGTTGGTGTAAATCTCAAGGAATATATTTTTTTTACGACTAACGAATAATATAAGCCCAGCCGTAAATTGAGGCCATGTTTGGGATTCCATTTGAAAAGTAACTTATTGACTTATTGACTTTTTCAATAAGTTAATAAGTTAGTATGGAGTGACTTATTAACTTATTCACTCACAACAATCACATTGCCAAACACTATAAAATAACTTTTTAACTTTTCAAAAGTTAAAAAGTTAAAAGTTGATAAAAATAAGCACTCCCAAACACCCACTGAATGTCACAATATTAGTCACCTTTACAATATCATTCAAAAGAAATCCATCACTCAAAGACGTATAATGGTAAAAGTTCTAATTCACTTCAAACATATGTTATCAAGTGAGTCTTGAACTTATAACCTCCACTTTAAAACATCATGAGATGCCTCCTCCCAAACCAATTGATTTAAGACTCAACGGAATCTCAAAGAATATTAAATTACTATATTAGACACTTATATGTTACACGGATTGAAATAAACAAAAGTTATATAACAAAGAGTTAAGTTCGTTTTACCCCCTAAGGTTTGACAAAAATAATTATTTTTTTTCAAAAGATTAAAAGCATCAATTTACCTCCAAAATTTTTAAGTTGTTTCAATTTCAGTTTAAAATTTTCATTAGTTGTTTCAATTTGATCTAATATAATGAAACTTTTGTATTGAAATTGAAACAACTTATACAACTTTTAGAGGTAAGTTGATGTTTTTAATCTTTTGGATGAAAATTGTTACTTTCGTCAAACATTAAGGAGCAAACTGAAATTCACTCTATAATAAATTATAGATACGTATAATTTAGTATATGTTAGGGATAACATATCAATCAATGAAATTATTATATATAACAAATATATTTAAGTTATAAAAATAGTATAGATAAAAAATATTGATTGTGTATAAGTATCCATAAACTTCTTTAAATACGTAAGCCTCGGAACGTTTCTAACTTATTTCTCTTTCCTTTTGCTATTACCCTTTCATTATATGAGTGTACTATCTCTTGATTCATCTATCAATTATTTATTGGTTTCTTCTCTTGGCACGTCTCATGCTACGTTAAGTCACCGATCACACTCCATCTATCAAGCACCAACTTGGTTATTTAGTGGATCGGTGCTTAGGGCTTTCTTTCATGACCGAAAGAGCTCTTTAAGTTATAGAGAGATGCTCGGATAGTGATGATCAAGAATCCTAGATTTTGTTTAGGGTAAACTAGTCCCCCTGTGACATCCGTCACTTTAAGGTCCGTCAATTAACGTGTTTGTCCGTCATCTATTCTATGTTTGGTCATTCCTCATCCTTATTTGACCCTTTATGTGGATATCATGTGTGCAATATTATCGTTGTGTGTGCATTCGTTATAACCGTGTGAAGACCTTAAAAAGACTTTTAAAACTTTCATTTTTGAAAACGTTAAATATATCATTTTATAAATATAATAAATGTTTTAATATAACCATTTCTTAAGTCATGACAACATTAAATATACTTTTACAATTAATATAAAAACCTAACGAAGTCGTTTTTCAACCGAACAAAATTTGGGAAAACTCGGGGGTTAAGTGCGGGGACTAAACTTGTAATTTTTGTAAACTTGGGCTGGGTATAAATACCCATTTTCCAGCCCTAATCCCCATTTCACCATCTTCTTCACCTTCATCTCCTTCACACACAAAATCACCATTTTAGCACCAAATCCGACCCGAGAGGTCTCGTTTTCTTCATCTTGACACCGTCTACAACTTAGACTACCCCTCCTTAGCAGGTAGTTGTCTTTGGTTGTCCATTTTTGAGCCTTTTCACGGCTGTCCAAACTAGGGTTTCGGGTGTTCGGGTTCAACCCGAACACACAAGGTCGTATGGGTGCGTGTGAGGTCTCTTTGCTTGTGTTTTATGCTTGTGTATGTTTGTTGAGTGTTTCTGGAGGTCCTTGTGGTGTAAAACCCGTGTTTAGAGCAGCTCGGGGGCTGCTCCTCCCGACCACAGTCGCGATTCTGCAGATCAGGCGACTGGGTCATCCATGCGATTGGGCCGTGCGACTGAGTGGGTCGTGCGACTGGATCATGCGTCTGAGTCAATCGCGCGACTGAGTTATGCGACTAGGCATGTCGTGCGACTGAGTTGTGCGACTGAGTGTCTGTGTGCGATTGAGTCATGCGTGCGAATGAGTGTATGCGTTTGAGTCATGCGATTGAGTGTTTGTATGCGATTGAGTCCTGTGTGCGATTGAGTGTATGCGAATGAGTCATGCGATTGAGTGATTGTGTGCGATTGAGTCAGGTGATCGACTGAATGTGTGCGAATGAATGTGATTCGCACGACTGGAGTCCAATCGCACGAATGAAGGTTCAGTCGTACGAAAGTAGCTAATTCGCACAATTGAAGGTTGATTCGTGCGCATGGAAGTTGAGTCGTGCGACTGGGTGTTGTGTGGTACGACTGAAGGCCAATCATACGAATGAAGGCTCAATCGTACGAATGAAGCTGATTCGCACGATTGAGGGTTGATTCGCACGAATGGAGGTTGAGTCGTGCGTCTGACCTTGTTATGCGACTGAAATTGTTGTGTTTGACCCCTTGTGCGTGGCGTGAGTATGTCGTGTGGTGTCGAGGTAACACTAACACAATAATGCCATTGTTTGGCCACAAAGATTAAAGTCAACGCGAGAAAGGGCACAAAAACTATTTTGAGCAAATTTAAACTAACGCTTTTATAACGACCAAATTGACTTATAACTATTTACACTTATTCAATGCTTCTTCAATAAACAACGATACTTTTACTTAAACATCATCATTAGTGGCGACAATGTCTTGTACTTGGATCTACATAGGATCTAGTACGTGTGTCAGTCTGTGTGTGTTGTGCGTGACCCATCCGATACGACCCGAACCAACCCATCATTATTGCGCGCTTATACATATATCATATCATTAATGCTATACAATAACTGTCAATAGGTGTTTGACTGTTTATTTGCATTCAACATTTGGGATACATCGCTCATACATACTTACCACCTAACAAGTGAGTTTCGTGGCCCCTTTTTACGCTTATACAATATTTCAATCATTTACAAATTGGGGGAAAAGTATGCTTACACAATTTTTATGCTGTACAACTTACATACATTTTACATACAAGGAATCAACGTGATACTGTGTTGCAAGTACTATTTGATACATGCTTGGGTCTGCTGTGTGGTTCTATCTTTGCAACTATTTAATTCCAGTGTGGGAACCGACGGTTAGGTATTGGTAGTACTACTGGGTTGACACCCCCACCCTCGTTCGATGGTATACTAGTTGGTACCATCAGTGGCCAGGAACGGGCCCTTGGGTGAATATATGCCGACAATTTCTTTGTGTACGTCGCTAGGTTTGGTTGCAAAGCTCATGTCATGTGATATTTACTTGTGTAATAACTGTATTCACGGTATTCCGACGCGCTATCTATTACAGCATCACTTACATTTTTATTACATAAACCTGCGAGCTCACCAACAATTATGTTGACCGTTTTAAGCATATCTTTTCAGGTGACCATGCAAGTCCAGGAATCTAGGTGTGCTGCCTTAGTGGAGACCCTAGGATGCATTTTTGGGACTTAGCTCATGTTTTGTTAAACAATATTTTAAACAATGTTATCGCATGTAAACAATTATCAACATTTGAACTTGTTCCCGGGTTGTGGGAATTAACATTTACATTTCATCTTATGTGAATATGTGTTATCATTATCATGTTGCTTATGGCTATGTTGTCGTGAACATTGACTAAACACGACACAAGTCCCCTTGTTGTCGGGTGTCGTCATGACACGCATGTCATCATTCATTTATATTGCTCTCTATCGCTTACCATGTGTTATGACGATCCCGGTCTCGTTACATCCCCGTGTTTCCGCTTTTAGCGGGGGTGTGACACCCCCTAATACGTTGTGTTAGTCCGGTTGTTATTTTCACACGTAACGATGCATTACTCTGGTCGTTATGTGATGAAATACTAAAATAGTAAATTTTAGTGGTCAAACTTAAAAATATACATGATGGGAGATCGGTTGTTTGAGTCATCATCATTTGGGCTCGGCCAAAACCATAAAAACAAACTTTAGTGGCAAAACTGTAAGAACAAAATTGTAGTGGTCAGGTTGTTATCGTTCCACACATTGATAACAGGCCGAATGATCTATCAACCGACCCTTATGTGTTTCCATATAACGCTCATCGGCTCAACCAAGGCAAGGGCATTCGAGTCAAAACAACGATCAAATATTGTGCAATTGATTACGTACTTCTGATGGGTATGTGCCATGTTTTGATATGTTGTTTGATAGAAGAGGACGAGTATAAATATACATACTCGTGTTGTTAGCGAACTCGTGCGTTGAATAAGACATTAATAACATACGTAACTTTATATAAGAAAAGAACAAAAAATGAATGTTGTCAATATCATTTGGTTTTGCATACAAAACATAAACCTGTGACCGCGTTGTGAATTCACACATTGGTTGGAACATCTCTACAAAAACCTTTGCTATGGTACGAGTTTGATTTTTGTAAAAACACAGACGGTGGAAGAGTATCACTATGTTGTTGTGAAAATAAGCATTAGCAAATAAAAGATTAATTTTATAGACGTACATAAGTATTAAAAACTCGATTTTTGCAAAGAAATGCATGTATGACAGAAAATGGAAAAATAAATACAAAACTTAGCAAACAAATCAATTCAATAGCTTGAGTGGGAAAAAAGAAAGAATTTAAAATTGGACACCGACCTTAGGCTTCAAAAGATCGTACCTAGGGCTGCAAACGAACTGAACGTTCAGCGAACAGTTCGTGAACTGTTCGGCGGGAAGTTCGTTTATGTTCGTTTGTTTAGTAAATGAACGAACACGAACATAAAAATTTTGTTCGTTTAGTTAAACGAACGAACATGAACACAAGGCGCGTTCGTTCATTTATGTTCGTGAACGTTCGGTAATGTGTTCGTTAATGTCTGTTCGTGAACGTTCGATAATGTGTTCGTTTATATTCTTAAATTTTTGTGTTAGTTATTTTATGACTATTATATCAAGTATTTTTTGATATTTATGTTAACTACTTATTTATTTTTGATTGATTTTGTGTAATTTTTGTAATAAACATGTAAATTTTATTCTAAAATAAATCTATAATCATTTGTATTCGTTTGTGTTTATAAGCTTATTTGTGTTCGTCATGTTCATGAACAGTTGTCTATGTTCGTTTGCTTTTGTTTATGTTCATTTGCGTTCGGTAAGTGTTCGTGAACAGTTCATGAACATGTTCATTTTCTTAATGAACGAACACGAACAAGAAATCTTGTTCGGTAAGTGTTCGTGAACAGTTCATGAACAAGTTTATTTCTTAACAAACGAACACGAACAAAGCCTTGTTCGTGTTCGTTCGGTTCGTTTGCAGCCCTAAATTCGTACCGTATCAAATTATATAATAATAATAATTTAAAATAAAAAAACATTTGATGTTATCCATGATCTATCTCTATCTAGGCTATCAGGAGGATGTGATGGTATTTGTAAGCCTTTTTGCGGTGATGCTATTGGAGGATACTCCGACAAAGGAAGAACACATGTTGAAAGTCGTCGCTAATATTCACATCGGTCGCAAATCCGTCGCTAATTTTGCCACCGTTTTTTACGGTCACAAAATTTGGTCGCAAATACCCAATTTTCTAGTAGTGAACGAAGATAAAGAGGACTGTGCGTTAAAAAAGATTTCATGGAGGGAGTTTATCGGCGTCGATAGGTGGGAGTCGCGGAACTTTGCGGCTATCATAAGATATTAGACGAGTCTTAATCATCGTCGGGTGTGGCTAGGGGTTTACGGGACACTAGAGGAAGCAACTTTGGCTTACGATCGAGAAGCGTACAAGATCTATAACTCACGAGCATTGCTTTTCCCGCATCTCATTGGCACTGACCCGGTGGTGTGGACTCCTCCGTCACCGCTGCTGACGACTACGGATTTTAAGCATTAATAAATAAATTACTTTGATCAATTTCTAGATTGACAAACTTAATTAGTAGTGATCGAATTGAATGTTTTCTAAGTTGTTGGATCATGTACGTATATCAGGATATTCTCATCGAATTTAACTTTCAAAAGGAGATCGATAAGAAAGTGAACACACATAGAACCAACAATGGAAGTGAGTTCACGTCACATGTTTTGGGAGATTTTTACAAAGATTGGGAAGGGAATTACAAGACAATACCTTTGATCAATTAGTTTTTAAATATATTGACAATCTTAGTGTGAATATTTTCTCTAGGAATGAAGTAATTCATGAGTCTTTGAGGGCAAGTCGGAAATATGAGAGGACCAATGTTGACAAGTTGGATTTAAATTTAATATTATATAGTTTATGGTTTATCTATTACGAGAAGATAACTATGATTTAAATCCTAATTAGATAAGATTGCTATATTATATAAACGCTAATTTGTAAACCAAGTTTTTTTGAATTAATATTTTCTTGGTCGCTAATAAGATTATTCCAAAGTATGTTTTGATATTAATTTTTAGCTTTGAAATATTTGTTAACAATCTTTGTGTAGTCTAATTTTATTTTTTGTATGATTATACATGAGTGGAATACAATTATGCGCAAACTATTCTTCAAAGTACATATTGTTTTCTATCTCAAATTCATGAGTACAAATGCAATCATCAAAACAAAATGATACCGATGGAAATAATAATGATACTTCACCAATGAGACTGATAGTCAGATGAAGATGAGGATGAATATTCCGGCAACAACATTTTAATGTCGCACATCCATAGGTTAGCAGATGCTTGAGTGTGCGATATTCAACTCGAAATCTCTGTCTATGTTAGCAAATGTTGTAATTAGATTTATATTCAACTTGAAACAGCTGTCTATGTTAGCAGATGTAATTAGATTTACACATACAAGCATAAGTGAACGAATCTTTAATTTTGCAACTACAAAACTTACATAATTAGACCGAAAATTAACGCATAAAACGTAACGTCTAAAAGTGTAACCAACACTTAAGTCGTGTAACACTACAATAAAACATTAACCTCTACATTTTTTCCCCAAACTGCTGAACAAACATCTTCGATCTGTTGATACTTGATACCTCTGATCTCCGATCTAGATCCGATTAACGATGGCGATGGCACCAGATGTGTTGTTCAATCTGCGAAACAACTTCTATTTGGGAGCGTATCAAGCTGCCATCAACAACAGTGATATTCCGAACCTATCGGAAGACGATGCAATCGAACGAGATTGCCTTGTGTACAGATCCTACATCGCCCTCGGAAGCTATCAGGTGTGTGATTTTGTTCTATTTTAGTCGCTTGTTTACTCAATTGTTGGTGATTTCGTCTGGTGTAAGTGATTTGATCTTCGATGTAGCTTGTGATTAACGAAGTCGATTCGTCTGCGGCGACGCCTCTTCAGGCTGTGAAACTGCTTGCGTTGTATCTTTTCAGTGCTGATAACAAGGTGAGATTTGTTATGATCGATCTCTTTAGATGTTTTGATGGATAAGTTAGGTATGTGGTATGAACTAATGAACATAAGCTCATGGATAGCAATCTAGCATCACTGTGAAACTAAATGAGATCTCGTATGAAGAATTATAACAGAATTGTAAATGATTCCAGTTTTGAGATTCGGTTAAACTTGCAACCTTTGTTGGAAGTTCAATTACTGAGGGAGGGATTGTATCACTTGAAACGTAAGGAGAATTCATACGTGGAATGTCACTGAAATAGTAAAATGTACTTCTGTCTCGTGGAAATGGCAGCAATTCCTTTGCTAGAAGCATTGTTTTCTAGTTACAGTTTGTTATTATTATGATTATAAATCTATCGATTCGAGTCCAGATGATTCCTTGTTTTTTAATGTAATGCATGATACATAACAAGTAGATCTAATTAAATATCTGAGAAATGGTTAAATCATTGTGTACATTCAAGTAACAATCCCAATTCTGTCTGGATGAGTAACGTTTTGGTTTGCCATCGAGGTTGTTGTAAAACAACACTATTTACACTTGAGAAACATGAGCTGGATTCTGACTTTTGAGATCAAACCTGTGCTTTAAAAGTCATGGTTGTTATTCATTATGTTTCAAAGTTAAAAGATAGTGTTGTGTTTAGTTTCTTTTTGTAACTAATTTAGCTGTCATTATAGTTCTTATAAAATTTTGATTTTGAAATTGATAATTATTTTGAGTTTAAAACCAGTTTCGTAATTTTTAATGCAGAAACTTACTTCTTTTGATGTATATGTTACTTTGCTGGTACCACTGAGTACCCAAAGTGGGATTACACCACTTGCTTTGTTTTTTCTTGATGTCGTGCTTACTCGTAACTTGTTCTGCAGTAATTTAGGTTAGTGGATATGTTGTATTTAGTTTTATGTCTATCAAATAGTTGCCTTAAACTGTAACATTGATTGTATAAAAACATGATATTGGAGTTGGATACACAGTTGAAAGCATGATATGTAATGTTAATGAATAGGAACATAAGTGACATTTGTTTACATGTTTTTGTGTTATTTAATGATCAATGGACCATGTATGGTAATATTATCTGGTTAACAAATGTGATAGGAAAGCGTGATTTCAAGCTTAAGAGAGTGGTTGGGTGATGCTGCCATTGGGAACAATCCAATACTCAGGCTTATTGCTGGGACCATATTCATGCATGAACAGGACTACAATGAGGCTCTCAAACACACAAATGCTGGGGGGACTATGGAACTGTGAGTCTTACTTTGCCTTTTACTAAACGTTGAAACTATTTATTATAGTTTTATTTGCTTATACGCACTTTATAAATGATACATCTATATGGCAAGAACTCTATATCTAATTCGTTATGTGCTTTTCAGATATGCCTTGAACGTCCACATTTTCTTGAAGATGAACAGATCAGATTATGCTGAGAAGCAGTTGAGAGTTATGCAACAGATTGATGAGGATCACACGCTGACTCAGCTTGCAACTGCATGGCTTAATTTAGCTGTGGTACATATTTTCTCTTTAGGTCAATGTATAAGAAATTTACCCTAGTGTTAATTCTTAAACTGTTTGGTGAATCAGGGTGGCTCAAAGATACAGGAAGCATATCTCATCTTTCAGGACTTCTCTGAGAAGTACCAGATGACTAGTCTGGTACTTAATGGGAAAGCTGTATGCTGCATGCACATGGGCAATTTTGATGAAGCTGAATCATATTTACTAGAAGCACTAAACAAGGTAAATTTCCGACCAACTTTACATATTAGATGTGGCATTTTCGACACGTGAACCAATTTGGGCTGTGTTTATCTCAAACAAGTCAAATCAAAAGGTTTAACTGAAAGGGGAACGGATAAAATAGAACGGGTTGAAAGTTGTCCAAAGTCTATTGTTAACACATCTAGCCTCTTCAGGGGTCAATTCAGATTATTATTGTGCAAATATTGTTTAGTAATTCCTTATAATTGTCTATATATATATATATATATATATATATATATATATATATATATATATATATATATATATATATATATTATATATATATATATATATATATATTTTTTAAACTGCCTATAAGCGTCTGCGGGTCAACCTGATCTGACCCTTTCCCTTTTGACCTGTATCAAAAATGCCCTTTGAAACCTGTTTTAATACCTTAACCAACTCTGATATAATATTTCGATGCCCTAATATAGGATGCAAAGGATCGAGAAACACTGGCTAATCTGGTTGTATGCTGTCTTCATCTTGGGAAACCTTCTGCACGGTTTTTAAGGTATGCCACCCACATCAATATTCAATGCCATGGTGTTCCCTGCAAAGATTGTTACTAAATGAACCCTATAGTTTATGTGTAGAAAGCATACAATCTAGATTGATCCATCCTGCATTTTCATTTGTTATGAAATCTCACCAAAACGAAATCAGAAATTTGATAGAAAACTAAAATTCCAGAAATTTTGTTGTTGGCGGACCAAAAACAAGAATGAACTGATGTTTTCTAACTGATTTTACTTTTTATGCTCTCCACTCTGACCCTTGTATTCAACTTCACTAACTACAGTAGCAGACATAAATTTTCTAAGAAGTGAAAGTACAAAGTGACCCTTCCAACTTTTAATTTGATCCGAGTCATGCATGTAACATCCAGCTACTTACGCATGTGATGTGTGAGTGGTACATTTATCCATTAATATATGTGAAAGAATTTGAAACAAGATGGGGGCAAGTCTGAGAATTTTTTGAAATTTAACCACAAAACAGCCCAATGGGTGATTTCTGTGCACCAGGACTTTGGTTTTGTAGCCTTTCCAACAGTTCTATGAACAGGCTGTTTCTGTTACTTAAGTTCATGATATTCAGATCAGAAACGAGGATCAACGATGTATTGATTTTTAGATCATTTAAAAAATCTAAATTCTCCTGACTCGTCATTTGGATTAGTCTTCTAATCAACAGAACTATGATACGCAGCAAAATCTTGTTATTAGGAAAAATAAATAAAATAAGTGGCAATTTCGACCTTTGTAGATACAGACGGTTGATTTCGATTCTTTTTTCAAATTTGTAACGGGTGAAACGGGTTACACTAAAAGATTGAACTGAAAAGAGAACATATCTACCGGGCCAAATGGGTTTGTTTTCCCTTGAATCATTATATTAAAAAAGCTGGAAGTGTCGTTATAGTATGGTTTTGTAATCATGGGCAACATATTAATTATTTATTCTTTCTAAATTTGATTGGACCCGACACATGAACTTTACCTGTTTAGATCTGAATGCATTTAAACGTGTTTGTTTTGCAGCCAGTTGAAACTTTCAGATCCAGAACACATGTTAGTCAAACGCGGATTAACCGCAGAAGAAAACTTTGATAGAGCGATGCAAACTGTTGGTTGATCAATGCAATTATGCAAATGACTCATGGTACCGTTCTTTCTGGTTTTTTGAGTCGTATTGATCACTTTTAGTATCAACAGTATCAAACCGGGAAACTTTTTATCAAAAGATTCCCGTATAGCAGATTATGTGTTCCGTTTATAATTTCATTCTGTTTACCTTCATTTTGTGACTCCATTAGTTTCTTGCCAATGATCATTTGACACTATATCTTAGAGTAATTAACTCACCAAAACAGATTATTTCAATTACACACTCAGTTAAAGCTAAAGGAATTTATCATTCATGTAATTATGCTTTTATAATCCAATAGTTACATCATGTATTGTTTTTAGATTTAGAGAGAATTGCAAATCTAACCAAAATACCCATGGGCTAAGTGGGGATTTTCAGGCCCAAGGAAGATCCGGTCCATTTTCTTTATTTAGAACTTCTTCTAACCTAGATTGGGCCTCGACTACAGTGTAGCTTATAGTTTATACTCGGATATTTAAATGGGCCCAGGCCCGATTAAGATTGAGCGTGGTCCACATCTTGTTCAAGCACTCATCGTGTTTTATTTTCTCTAAGAGTCTTCAATCATTTGTTGGGTGGCCCCTACTAAAACCATATATAACTTAACGTCCTTGAAGAGCGTCCGTATGATGTGAATGAAAGATGGTGATGCCGAAGAGAAGAGAGGGAGGGAAGAGGCCTAAAAGAAAGGGCATGCGTGTGATATGTGAAAGAGGAAGGAATGTCTGTGTGAGAGAGGAGAGAGATTGTGGCACCCCTATGGAGAGGGGAGAAGCGGGTGGGGCGTGGCCATTCGTGGGGCTATTGTATTGGAGATGGTCTAATTGCATCGCGTTGACCAATAATCGAGTCAAAAAAATATGCAAGAAGTTGGATTATATGAAGTGATAACACTATAATCTAGGTCTTATAAATAAAATAAATCTAAGTCGTGTTCAAGCTAAAAGTCGAGCTTGATAATTCAAAGAGATTGTGAATTGTTGTGTACTTTCGAGCTTAGGCTTGATGTACTTTAGGATGACCAATAACCGCAAACTTAATTTCAAATATTTGTAAAAGTTAGTATCCTGACAAAAAGTGTTTCAAACACATTAAAGACTAAAGGGCTGTTTGATTACACTAACTCAGTAAGATCTGACTGAGTCAGAAGCTGACCCAGTTAGAAGTTCTGACTGAGTCTGCATCTGACTGAAACTTAACTGTCTGATTTAATATCTGACTGACTCTGCTGAATGATAAAAATAACCACTGTGTACACCATCTTCAACACTAACTTCTGTTAAGTTTCTCTGCTAGTTGAGTGTGAAATAACAAATATGCCCTTAATAATAATAATATAATAATAAAAATATAATATAATAATAATAATAATAATATAATAAAAACATATTAAAAGCCCAACCCACACATTCCCGTCCCCATCATTCTTCTATGGTTCTACCCAACCCACCCATCCCCATCCCCATCTTCTTCTACCCAACCCACCCATCTCCATCCACATCATCTTCTACAGGAACGGCATGCGGCGGAGGGAGGGCAAAAGCGGCGGATGAAGGGAGGGCAGGAACGGCCAAAGCGGCGGATGAAGGGAGGGCAGGAACGGCGGGGAGCGGCGGAGGGAGGGAAGGAGCGTCGGGGAGCAGCCGGGGGAGGGAATGAGCGGCGGGGAGCGGCGGAGGGAGGTAGGGAAGGAGCGGCGGGGAGCGGCAGAGGGAGGGCAGGAGCGGCGGAGGGAGGGCAAAAGCGGCGGAGGGAGGAGGGCTCGGGTCGGCTGTGTGGTCAGCGATGTCGATTTCATGGTCTCGGTCATACCCTAACGACCGGGTCAGTCGCCAACACCGGACAAATCAAACGCATTGACCGACTGACCCGGCTGACCGAGTCAGCCAGTCAGTGATCAGCCGTTGATCAGCGAAAATCAAACACAGCCTAACAGCATTTGAACATAAGTCGAATACATCTTTACACAAGTCTAACAATGGCCATGTAAAAAACTATTGTCGTTGTCCATTTTCCATTCATATACATTAATATATACACTAGTTTAGAAACATTTACTAATTAATATTTAAAACTCATAAAATATTTTTTTGAGATGAAATATGATTAAAATTTTATATAATTAATTACTAATAAAACAATATTCGTGTTTAAAAAACTTTTGCTTTGAAAAATGTGTTTTTAACACTTCAATTTTTCAAAAGAATAATGTTTTTTTAAACAATGTTATTTTTCTTAAATTCTTCGTATTAAAAAACTTTTCAAATTATATATATTTTTTAAATTACAATTTTAATTGAAATAAACATTTTTTTAATTTATTGAAGAGACTATTTTATAATTTAGAAAGAGTATAAATTATACCATTAGCATATAGTGTCCTCATTAAATGATTGACTTACATAGTGACACGTAACAAAATGGTGTGAGAAAATGACATGTGACAAAACTTATTTTGATTTATCAAAAAGGATATTAATATCACATACGGGTTAAAAATCCTAAGTAAAGCTCAAATCGTATAAGCTTGAACCAAGATCTTATAAGTTCGAGTTTGACTCGTATATTTCCACCTGCTTTTATGGTCAAGCTCGAATTTGATAAAAGCTCTGCATATATTAACAAACTCGAATTACATTATAAAAGTTCCATAGTTTGCGGAGTTTGATCAACTTGTTTTAGCTGTCAACAATTATATATGGGCGATGAACTCAGGTGAGTTGCATCTTACATCAAACTTTTTATGACATTTTGAATCAACTGTTTCCTCGAAACTTTCCGTCTAATCAACACCTCAATTATGTTATTCCCCTCAAACCAATGTGTGGGGCTCACTTATCTTCTCACTGTTTTTATTGTTAGAAATCACCCATACATTGTTCATGTCTTTTATACGCGTACGTTATTTGGACATGACAGGTTAGACGGACATTCTAATCATGGTTTTATACGACTCATATTAACCTATACGAACAGTATAAGTGTTAATGATGTCAAAGTGATACGACTCGTATCAATTTATATGAGTTGTACAGAGGGTGTCGCACTAACCTGTCGGGTGTATCCTTAATAGTCGTCTTTTTATAGGTGGATGCTTGAAGATAAACAAATAGAATAAATTTTTATTTTCATCTTTGTGGGTTGTTTAAAATAGCTTTTTTTATCCAAAAGTTTAAAAATAATTATTTTAGTCCAATAGTTTCAATTAAGTAATGGATGATTCCGTTAAAAGTCCTTCATGCGCCCCTCACATTATGAGTATTTTAGTCAATTTAACTTGAAAAAAAAAACTTTTTTGGTTTCCACCCAGAGTCGACATCTACAATCGATTGGCTTCATAAACTGTGACTTCTCATCAATCGACTTCACAGCCTATGACTCCTCTATGTATTGGCTTTACAAGCCACAACTCCTCATCGATCGGTTTCACAGACCTACGGCTCCTCTATTGATCCTTCAAAAAATCCATCATGATGCTTGTTTTGCTGCAATATGTTTCAAAACAATATTATGGGTTCAAAAAGAGTCATGTCAAGAGTATAAGGAACCATCAAAACCGGTTATTTAAGAGGGAAATAAAACGGTTAAAAGTTAGCTTTAATGATGCGTACTCTAAATATAAATTCACTTAATATGTCTATTGCAGAATTTAAATATTTTTTTTTTAAAGAAAGAACATCTATTACACACTCGAATATCATTTGGTCAAAAATTTGTCAGTAGAAATTAGTTTTTTCTTCAGTGATGAATATTTAAAATAAAAATAAAACTAATAGATTAAAAACACTAAAAACTAGGATCAACCAATCAATTCAATAAAATCAAAAAATATATATATTTTTACTCGATAATACAAACACCAAGCAAATAAATTATATTTCTTTTAGACAAATGAATTCATCCGAATTAATCAATATTTTCCCAATAACTAATTTCAACCAAAAGGATCCAAATCCTTATTATAACCTTCCTCTTCATCACCACCACCCAAGAACCCATGGTTCAACAACATGCTTATGGGATCAACTTCTATCTCCCCTAACCCTGAAAAATAATCATCCGGTTGACCGCCACCGCCCGCACCGCGGTGATCAGGCAACTCGGGCCGGTAATCTTGAGGAAAACTTGGTTCCAATGCTTGTAATTCATCTTTGATCACTTGAGTTCCACCAGCTGCTTCTTCATGATGATCTTGTGTGGTTTGTTTTTGTGGCGGAGGTGGTGGTGGTGGTTCGGTGGTGGTCTTCGGTGGTTGTGGGGTTCGGGTGGAGCCGGCTAGGGCGTTTCGTTGTGTTGGCCATGGGTGGTTGTGTTCGGAGGTGTAGGTGATGACCAACATGTTGGGGTCTGTTCGGCTTCGTTCTACTTGTTTTCTTGCTGAACAACCTTTTGAGCTACTACATCTGTAGTAACCTCTGAAAATATAAAATAAATAAAATAAATTAACTTTCTATAATAATAACTAAAAATTAAGTATTTTTTTACAAACTAATTGGTTATAGTTACCATTAGAGTTGGTGGCCTAATGGTAGAGCTAAAGCATTTACAAAATGATTTAAGGTTTAATACTTGACAAGTAATGTATATCTAAAGTATAGTTTAATTAAGGTATAAGTGAGATATATAAATTTGCCGTTCTAAGAAAATGATAATAATTTGTGTTTATGACCCAACATATGAGTTTATAAATAACATAATTAAAAAAATCAACATAATATTTTTAGATTTACTTTTCATTCTGTTAGACAACAAAAAGGTCACGAGTCACATCAATATTTACTAATTAACAACTAGGATTAATTATAATTACGTTGAAGATGTGATCCTTAATAAGGCTTTTTTTTAATATTGTTGTTATTATTTTATTGTTATATTTAAAAAAATGACTACGTACTAGCCTACTACCCAGCTTTGAATTTGATTGACACGGGCACGACCCATTAACTCAAAAAAAATTATTTCGCTCTTTTTCACATATTAATCCTTTAAAATTTTTAATTTTATTAAGCGAATATAGATTAGTATAAAATATTACGTATAAATATAATGTGTTGCTATTAAACTTTGACATAAAATAACTAAGATTAAATTACCATTTGCATCTCTGACGTTTGTTCATTTTAACCACTTGCATCCCTGCGGTTTTAAAATTGTCATCTGGCCTCTGACGTTTCATGTTATCTTCATTTGAGTCTATACGTTTCATTTTTATCTCCATTTGAGTTCAAATAAGTAACACTGTTAATGTTTATGTTAAAGTTATTATTAAAATGACGAAACTACACTTAAAATTAAAACACATATAAAAAACCTTGTGGGTCCTATCCATCAACATCATCTTCTTCAAATCACCACCACCACAACCACCCCCATCACCACCACCACAACCACCCCCATCACCACCACCACAACCACCCGGTCGTCACCATGACAACCCCATCACCACCACCACAACCACCCCGCCGCCACCACAACCACCCGACCGTCACTCGATTTCCCTTTGCTATTCGCCATCCACAGTGACACACTCCAAGGTATAGCCATAATCCTAAATCCCCTTTAAATCCTCTTTTCTACTGCTTCTTTTTGACAATTGATTAGGGGTTGCAATGATTCAGGTGGTTATGAACAATACCACAAAAAAAAGATCAGTTCATCGGAAAGAACCTCTCATTTAGGCATTTTATCGAACATCTGGTGTGCATAAACATCGGGGCACTGTGGATGGAGGTTTGATTGAAGATTACGATATTAATATTAGATTTTTAGGTGTAATCAGGAAGTGGGATGATGATGGACGTAATTGTAGAAGATATTGATTGGGTGTTTTGGAAGTTTGGAGATCTGGACAGTTTCTGAGTTGAATGACTGAATCGTGAGTATTGTAAAGACAAATAATGGAATGTTTGGGTAAAGATAATAATGCGTAGAGGCCTCTCTGGTTCAGATCGGAGAAGCTCCGTCTCTCCGGCCGGATTCCCGTATCAAACACACCAACAATAACATCGGAACCGTAGTCCGATTCGAACCAGAGGCCTCTCACGGGTGGTATGAAGCTCTCGCCGGCGATCTTGAAGCACCAACAGCACATCCGGGTGTTTCTCGAGGTCGGAGGCGTGTGAGGGTGTGATGGAGGCGGAGAAACCATGGAAAACGGTGTCGTATACGTGGAGGATGGTGGTGATGGGTGGCTTCAATAAAGGGAAAAGAGTGAGTGGTGGGGGGGCTATGGTGGTGGTGATGAGGGATGTGGAGGTAGTGATGGGTGTGTCGGTAATGAAGAAGAAGATGTTGATGAATAGGTCCCACAAGTTTTTTTATTATTATTTAATTTAAGGGGAAGTTTGGTCTTTTTAATAATAATTTTAACAGAAAAACTAACGGTGTTAGTCATCTGTACTCAAATGGGAATAAAAATAAAACAACATCGACTCAAATGAAGATAACATGAAACTTCATGTGCCGGATGACAATTTTGAAACCATAAGGATGCAAGTGGTTAAAATGAACAAACGTCAGAGATGCAAATGGTAATTTACTCAATAACTAATTAACTGTATGACATGAAACTTATTTTATTTAAACTATATTAACTTATCAGGTTGACTCAAACCAACCTTTAGGTAAAAGTGTTGGGGGATTTGACCAAAAACTAACTCACACTAGTTTATAGATTAAACCGTAATTTTACTACATTATATCATGTTTTCGTGTCATAATATAAATTAACACCCCTAAATATCATACCACATCTTGCAAGTTCCAACCTCAAACACCCTCTTTGGCACTAAAGTTAAATACTAGCCGAATAATAAAATATATGCCTAAACCATGTGCCTACAAACATGTCAAACTATATTATATGATAAAATTGTCATATTTTAAACATACTTGAAAATAATGATTTTCTAGTAATGTTGTTTTCAAATTAAACTCTTAACAAAACTATAAAAGATGAGTGTTTTTAGATTTATTAATCGGCATACGTCACGGCCGCCCTAGCCCAAGACGTAAGAGGCGATGTCTCAAAATTCACTTTACGCTCAACATTAAAGGTAGCCAAACATGGGGTTTAAACTGTTATCTCTGTCGTAAAATCCACTATACGCTACTTATTTATGCCTCTAGTGTTAAGGTAATCTCCCATGGGCTAGCTAGCCCACCACAATAATCAAAGTTTAATTTGTTTTAGAATAAATAATTAAATAAAAAGGTGTATTAGAGAATGTACCTTGGATAAGGCGATCCTTTAATAGGCTTTTGACCATACTTCCTCCATGCCCACAAGTCCGATGGAACCACTTCACCGGTGGGTCTACTATTTACCGGCGTTGGTGCCGGTATGCACACCACTTTCTTTGTTTGGCTCTTTCTGCTCATTTAACCACGGTTAGGATTAGTGACGGAACCTAAAATGTTCAATAACCAAACCAGAACAATACGACCTGAATTGTGTATTTTAGTTAAATGTAACTATATCGATTTGTTAACAAATTAAATTTATTCAAATATCAGTTTAGGTTCAAAACACGACATATATATTTTGTTGCAATGCATGATTAAAAATGTTTAAAGTTTTTAATGTAAAGTTAACATTAAGAAATTCGTGTTTCCTCAATATCATTAATATGGATAAATTATCTTTTGTTCCAGTTATACATCAAAGGCTATTTAAAAATTAATATATAGATGTATTAGTAAGAACAAATGCAAAATTAATGATGCATGCATGTAGTGGTTAATATTTTTATAATTTGTTTCTAAACTATAATTAATATAAAGCCATATCTGAAATAGCATACAAATGAAAAAAGTATCATCACTTTTTAAACAAGATAATTGTTATCGTATAATAGTGGAATGTTTTAACTCACTATAGTCTTTTCACGTATCCAAATATCCAGTGATGTGAAATTACCGGTACATTGCTAAGAGAAATTAGGGCCTCAATATTCCTGAAAAAGGTTTAGCTCAATATTTCGAACTAGATCTAAATCCCATAATTGAGCTGTAAACGAGACGAGTCATTTGTGAACTACTTATGATTGGGTCAGTAAAGTTTGAATCGAGCCAAAAAATAAAATCGTTTAATAAACGCGGCCCACTTGAGCTTCACTTATCGACCTTGAGTAGGCTCGCAAGCCTAAACGAGCCTATTACTTATATAATTTTTATTTTATATATTAAATATATATTTACATAATCATTATTGTATATAAATTGTGATAAAAATAACAAAATAATATATATTATATTATACATAATAATATTATTGCCAGTATATTTATAAAAAATAATAAATGAAAAAATAAAGTAATAAGATAATTACTAAATAATATACGAGTTGAACTTGATCGCTTGAGCTAGAAAATGACTCACGAGCGAAACTCAAGCTTTAAATTAAATCTCAAAACATGAGCTTTCATAAGTTAAATGAGTCAAGCTCGGTTTGGGCTAAGCTTGTTTACACTCTAACCCAAACACATCGCATTCCTCCAAAACTCAAACTCAATCAAATTCTAGAACCCCGTCAATCTCTTCATCCTATTATAACTTACTACATTTGAATCCATAATCTTTTAGTTATGCGACACATCACTTAACTAACTACCAGAATGTCGCACTGGGACAACTAACCTACTACAAAATAAACTGTTGCATGAAAGTAAATGAACTAATGTTGCATGATTACGTGGGGTCTTGGGCACGTATCACCATCATAAATTTACTTATCTTAAGGTTGTTTTATGAATTTGAATCTAATTATAGTAAGAAGTTTTGTGATGATTAGTTGGACGAAGAAGATGGTGGGCAATCACATTGGTTTGATTACTAATTAAAGACTGCTAAGATTATGTATGCCAAAACCAACTATTTATATGGTAAAAAGAAAATTAAAAAAATTGCTCAAAGATAAATTGTGATTGAAAAGTTACTTTACGAAGGAAACATTTGTACATAAAAAGTACAATAATAACAAATATGCAAAATAAAAGTTGATTAAAATCTGAAAATTCCATTCCATATGGTAGTGCTGTTTGCAGACAGTTATCTCATGTTCAATCATGATATGACATATTAACAACTATTCAACTTCAAAACCCACAATCAAATTGTTTCAAACTGTCACTTTTATTGTTATATATTGTGTAATATGATAAAGTAACGAAATAAAAAGAGTACATTACATAATCAATTTTAGCGATAGAACTATAAGAACCATGTAAACATATACAGTGGAAGAGGATTGAGAAATATATATGAGATAAGAAGACTAGAGATTTTTAAGAGTAACGAAATGTTTAAATATAGCACATATACACAACAACATAAGAAAATAATAATATAATCACTAAGTAAAACAATATAATAATTAGCAAAATGTATGTGTATATGTGTGTGAGAGATATAAATTTTATCATATGATCATTTTAACTGTATATATATATATATATATATATATATATATATATATATATATATATATATATATATATATATATATATATATATATATATATATATATATATATATATATATATATATATATATATATATATATATATATATATATATATATATATATATAGAACGATAAAGAGTAGTTGTTTGTTTAAGTTTACATGTTATACTAAAATGAAAATAGTTTGTTTAAAGGACTATGATTTATAGATCCACGACTTTGAATGCAATCTTTAACACTTTCCTTTTCTATAGAAGTAGATATTAAATATGATTTTTTTACAATACAAAACGTTATGACTTTTTTCCATTGTATATAGTAGATGCTTACCCTATCAAATATATAGATCCACATCTGTCTTTGTTGTATTAATATAAATTAAATAAAATAATGCCACTTGTCAGGAATAATCTAAGTATCCTCCCCACGATCTGTTTTTGAGTCATTAATTAAGATATGACAAACTTATATAAACTATTCGCTATCTTTGTAATTAAGTCCATATATTTATATATAGTTTAGTGAAATTTGGAAAATTAAATAATATCTACAATTGAGTAGAATACAAGATTAATGGAATATAAAGTAGCGAATAAATATAATGTTATCGTAATATATACAAGAAATAGAATGTAATACAGAATGATTTGAATTCTTTTAATTTAAACCTATTGACTGTAAAAAAGAAGTTTAATAGATAAGGTGAAAATAATATAATTTCAGGTTAAAAAGGATAAAATAATTAAGAAAAAACTAGACATAATTTCGAATAAGATACTATAGCTTTTAGAAAATATTATCTATGACTAGTTAATGTACATAAGTAAGATCATTATGCAAACAATCTAATTTAAAGTATATGAAGAATAAACTGTAGATGATTATTCACGGAGAAATTAATAGCCTGAATAAATTAAATAACCCTGAAGTTATATATATCAGATAAATAAAGATTTGTTCGTAAAAAATCTAAAATATACGATGAACATATAGTTTTGAGTAAGGCAGAATTATATATTTTTCTTTTCCCAAAAGAGCCATAGAATTATGGAAAGTAAATGAAAGAAGCCTGCGAAATATTTCACCACTATTTATAAGAAAAAAAGATAATCGATTCAAAACAAATTAGTCAATTAATTAATTTTGAAATGATATGATCATTATATATTCATTTATGCAAAGGAAATTATAAGACAGTAATATACTTAATTATATACACCCTATAAAGAATCTTCTGAGCCACATATATAATAATTTTTTATTATTCAAATTTAAAAACCGATCTTAAATAATTTTGGCCGGTAAACATTTCCATATGATTCAAATTTTTTCGATTTTTTTTGTTGTTTAATAGGCTTAAATGAATTTTGGAATTTTAAAGGATCATTTACATATAACTTTTTTCTATGCTCAGGAATTTGCTACCAATAAACTTATGGGACCTGCTAACAAATAAAACCAAATACGAAACACAACTTGCATTGAACGTGTGATCAGTGAAAACTAGATTCGAACATGAGAGGACATCAAGCACGCGCCACCCATTAAAGGTCGAATTTCTTAGACTTCCATCGAATTTAAGCAAAATATATATACATATATCTTACTTGATTAATTCATGTTTAATAATTAAACAAGCTTTGTATTACCATATTTTATCATATGTATGTATGTGTGTATATATATATATTATCATGTATGTATATGTAGGATTTAAAAATAATCATAGAAGTTGTAAAAACGAGGTAAAAATTATATATGAGTATCATTTAAGAAGCAACATGCATATTATCATATATCCCATATATTATTAATCCATTGAGGCAGTTTCCAATAAGAAAGAATTTAATATATGCAAGTTTGATAGTAATTTACCTTCTCTTGATCGCCGGATTCCTCGGTGATGAGATCTGTACCGAGCTCGTCGAAGCTTCCAGCAAACTTCGCTTCGATGAAGACGATGAATTCGAACAACCTGATGTGATGATCTCACTGTTTGATGAAGAAAAAGTCGTTGTCTTTGATGAAATCTGCAGCATCTTTGAGAAGATATTATGATCATTTTGATTATTGTTATGATGATGATGATCATCAAACCCTAATTGTGTTGTTGTTGTTGTTGCTGCAGATTGTTGAAGATTTTCATGATTCAAACTGCTTGTTGTTGTCCCAAAGAAGCATGGATGATGATCAGCTGATGTTATTCCTTGATGATCATGAATGAGTGGATCTGCAAGAAGACTTGTAAAGGGTTGACCAAAACCTTCATGATCATGGAGTCTTGTTGACTTTTGGATGATTGGTGTTTCTTGATCAGATTGATCAAAGTATTGCCAATCTGAGTTTCCAGGAGGATCTCCGGAGCTTACGCTACCGGGTCGGAAAATATCAGCTAAATCACCATGAAAATTGCCCTCCATTATCAATCAATCAAAAGAGCAAGTTTGACTTCAAGAATCTTGGTTTGACCAGTTGGTTTTCTGTGTTTTCTGCAGCAAACTGATGGAGTTTTGAAGATGAAATTGATGGGTTTGTTTCTTTTTGGATTATTATGAAGAGATGAGTTCTTGATGGGTGGTGAAAATGACAGATTTTTAGGGTTTGGAAGAAGATGAAAGTGGAAAGAGAGAAAGTCGCTGACTTTTGATACATATGACAGTTCTATTCTATACGCAAAGAGAAGGAAAAAAGGGTTTGTATATTAGATTGATGATTAGTTAATGGGAATATTAAAATGGGGATAATCTGACTGAGATATGTGAAAGTGTTTTTATATAGTTTTCTGATATATACATCAAAGATCATGTTCTATTTGTTTATTATTAATTAATTTATTCATCTTTTTACGTTAATGAGAAGTTATGGTACAATTTAAAATGGTTAAAAGATTAAATATCTTAGTAAGGTAAAATTTATTAAGGTGTAGAGCATAAATAAGAAAATTGTTTGTGAGCTCGGTTAGACTCGATCAGCTCGTTTATTATTTAAAATTTTATTTTACATGTTATTGTTATAATATTATGTATATGTTTATGATTATGATTATGTTTATGATTATAATGATGATTATAATTTTTGTATTATAATTTATATTTTTTGGTTATTGAAATTATAATTAATAATTATATATATAAATAATAATAATGTAATATATATTACTATAAATATAAATGACATGAATATCACATCTACCGATCTACGTAATATCACTTGTGTATGTGACTCCATGATATGTTATATGTTTCTATTATATCTTCTCGTTTATTTTTAAGTTAAGTCACCTCGTTGGCAGTTCACTATAATTATTTAGGTTTTGATATCACGGACACATGACTATAGCATTTTATATATTTTTATGTCTTTTGTGTAAGTTTTTTTAGAGCAAAGGGTCTTATTGGATGTATCCTTTGGATATATAGAGATACAGTTTGTCTGCATCTTACTATCATAAATCCTACCAATAGTTACGTTATAAGTTAGATTTATTGAGTGTGATTGTTGTAGTTGTTATATTTATATGAATAATAGATTAATTAATCAAGCTAAATATATGTAGTTTGAGTGAAGTCTCATTTATCAAGATAGCTTCACCTTAGGCTCGAACTTTGGTTTGATTTCGGCTCAAGTTAAGTTTTAAAGAGGCGATCTTGAGTAGTTAATGAGTAGCCTAGCTCATCTACACCTAAAAATTCAAGAAGTGGCATGTTCTTTGAAGAATGAACACTAATTTCATTAAATTATCAATCTAATTAGTTTTTCGATGAATATTGACACAATAGTTTAAATGATTTGGGGTCTTAGAATTAGTTCGGCTAAATGTAGAAGATGAAAGATAAAATCATGCATTGGTGCTTAGGTGTGGCATGCATTCAATTGAAAGGTTGTTTGGTTCAACTTATACGAGTTGTAGTGTATTTGTTTTGAAAAACTTAAGAATTGTAATTGAAATAAAAATATCATTATGAATAAAAGATATTATTTGTATGCAATGGATAACTGCTACACCTAACTTTTTTTCATCGACAATAATTCACCAAGTCATGAATAACTATCAAATCTAGCAAATATGTCTAACTTATATATAATGGCAACCTCATTGATTGAGATGTAACAAGAAAAAGTCTTAAAAAGTCATTATGCTTTTAATTGGTTATGAAGCACTATTGGTCTATTATTTAGGCTAATTAACTTAATTAACACCAATAAAAATAAAATATCTCGAAATACGTGATGCGTACTATTGCGTAGTATCTTAAATATATTAAACTAAAGGGATAACTTTGTAAAATAATAATCAAGTTTTAGAATTAATCTAATTCGGTCACTGATAAAGTTTTTTTTTTCCAATCAGGTCACTCGTAAAATATTTGTCACAATCAGATCACTAAACTTTCATGATTGTTTTAATTAGGTCATTCATAAGTTGCAAAAAAATTTAAAAAAAAATGAAGTTTTCAAAAAATTAACAATATTTATAAAAAAGCCTAAATTATTTTAAAATTTTTATGAATTATTTAAAACAATTAAAAAAATATGAGTGACCTAATTATAACACTCTTAAGACTTTAGTGACCTGATTGGAACAAATAAAAGTATTAGTGACCCAATTTGAACACTCTTAAAACTTTAATGACCTAACTAGAACAAATAAAAATATGAGTAACATAATTAGAACGTTGTTAAAACTTACTTACTATTCTATGAAGTTTTCCCTAAACTAAAATAAGACTAGTATGCATAAAACTATTTGGTCACCAGTTTAGTATGTTAAACTAAATAAAATAATGTGGGCTTTACAGCTTCCATTTTTCCTTTATTGGTGTTATTGAGGTATATGTATTTTGTAAGGAAAATGAGGAACTTGAGTACTTGAGAATCTATTGGTAATCCGTCATTTGTTATTTGATTTTGGTTGGATTCTTTATTTCCTTTTTTATGTTGAAGTTCTTGGACTTTTTTTCTTGTTTGATTTCTAGCTTTTAACTACTTGGATTAAGTAATCATGATTGGATTCTTCATTTTTCTTTTAAGTTTTATTTTGTGCTATAGATTTATACAAAGTTTTTAATAGTTTGAAATTAGTTTAAACAAAAGACATCTTTGTGAACTCATGGTATCTTTGTTTATCCTTTAAATCCTTATTAATTTATTAAACATTTTACGATGCTTTTAAATTTTAATGTTTCGAGGAGGACATATGCTTCAAATATAAGGTTCAGAATGCTTATTTGAGTGGAAAGGTTCAAATATACTAGTGATAATGTCACAATGCAAATAGCTAAGGTTTCAAGAATTAGAAAAATGGTGGAAATGTTAATAAAAATTTATATTATCATATTAAGGTATCTTTTTTCTTATTTTTTTAGGCAATATCACTTGCAGCAGAATCAAAAAGAGAAGAAGAGAAGGCAAGGAGATGGGTAGGCCTGATGATGAAACCTGACCTGGTGACGAAAATACATTCAAAAATGGTGAAGGTGAAAATGAAAGTGAAGATGAAGCACCAAGGAGATCTAGATATGGTCGGAAAGAAGAGTCGTGACGGGTCAGATGATGTACGTTAGTTTTCATGTCAAAGCTTAGATGATGCCTAAGGTTGTCGCTATGTGTTGTCAAGGGCGGACTTACTTTGAGTTGAGGGGTAGCCGAATTTTTTACTGTAGTGGAAAAAATTTTATTTTCGGTTTTATGTATAAAAAAAGTTACGGTTCTACGTTACCCCTAAGAAAATATTACGTTACCCCAAATTTAACTCAACACTTCATAAAAAGTTAAAAATTCTATAAAATATAATCTTACATTTTTTTTAAAAAACATTACATTTTATAAAAACATAAATAACTAATAAGCTAAAAAATACTCAATAGTCCAATACAATATTAATTAACAAGCCCAAAAAAATTAAACAACTTAAAAAACCTAACTAATTAGCCCATATACCCATAATCCAATCAAACATAAACTTTAAATAAAAAAAACACCATTCATCGTCCCATGCCCCCATCGACCCTTCGTCCCTTCCCATAGGCCACGGCTAGTCGGCCACTATCCACCCACACCGACGATCACCCCACGTCCCCCCCACCGCCGACTGTTCGGCCGACCACCGCTGAACAGCCGCCTGCTGCGGCGGCCCTTGCCACTGCCCACATGTGATTTTTCACCAATTTACCGCCCACTTCAAGGTAGCATTTTTTGTTCTTTTATCTATTACACGGTGAAATAAGAGATTTAGGGTTTATGTTGTTCAATTTTATTTAAGTGTTATTTGTTATTAAACTTAATGGTTATTTGGTTCAATTTCTAATATTTAGGGTTTATGCAATTAGGTATATAAACTAGGGATTTGAAAGTTGAATTAGAGATTTAGTATTGAAATTAGGTATTTAAATTGTGTTATTTCTAAGTGCAATTTGTAATCTTATTGTGTTATTTGTTATAAAATCAGGAATTTGAGATGAAAAAACAAGTTCTTATTGGTAAATTTTTTTAAAAAAAAATTTCAAGAGTAGGATATTGATTTTAATAATAATGATAATATCTGGTCAGTAACTTATTTGAGTTTAAATCATTCATGTTCAATTCCTTCGATCTCAAATAATTTGATTTGAATGAATATTTCTTCAAACCTCTTTATTAACATAAATGTATGGCGAAAAAAAAATTAATTTTACCCCTAAACTTTCATTCTATATCCACCATTGTGTTGTTATTAATAGATTTTTTCCAATAAAAGGAACTAATTATTAGAAAGTGTTGGTATAAAGTTTGCTAAAAGGTAATGTACATGAGTTTCATATCACAGCTTGGTAGTTCACTTCAAATCTACAACAGTTTTATCATTTATACTAATCAACCCGTCTACTGATGTGATACGATTTAAATTTATATTAAACAAAATGTATACAACAGTGATATGATAATGTATGACGTATGGAACAGAATAATATAATAATAATCAAACAAAAGCAGCCACTACATATGTCACGAAAAAACAAATGCAAAATTCAAGAACTTGCATTCATGACAATCTCCGACCCAAGATACATCTTATTTTATCAGTCATCAAAGAAATTTAGACATTAAGAATCTTAACGGTGTAAAGGAGCATGACTTCTTAAGATACAACCATTTAGTAAGAGAATCGTCGAATGAGAACCCCGCCATCAGAATCCCATTTTCCGGTCACCGGAGTGACTGATCGGGTAAACCAACAGGTGGGAGAAAGAATCATTATCCCTATTTCTGACCGTATGCTCCATCACTAATGTACATAATTAGTCTGAATTACACAAGCATTTTTCCGTCTTACAAGCAGAACAATGTCATCGAGCTTTGAAAAGCTCAACTAAACCATACCCAACAGATTTTGCATTATTACTCTGATGGGTTTCCTCCAACATCAGTTTTGCTGCCACTGTCGGCTGCTGCCTCCAATTTGTCGGTGGTGGAAGATGGCGCCTCCGACTTGTCGGTGGTGGCAGATGGCGCCTCCGACTTGTCAGTGGTGGCAGATGGCGCCTCCGACTTGTCAGTGGTGGCAGATGGCGCCTCCGACTTGTCGGTGGTGGAAGATGGCGCCTCCAACTTGTCAGTGGTGGAAGATGGTGGAGAAACGTCTGCTTTCTTAGGACCATCATCAGCGATATCTGCCACCGAAGTAACTTCAACATTACCATTTGGGAGGCCATCGGGTGCAGACTGAGCTGTTTCAGCTGACTCTGTTTCTCTCCATTCGATCCATTCATGTGGCTTATCGCTCTCACTTGGTGCTGACTCATCTGTTGATTTCCTGATAGCAGTGTCATCTGGGGCCGGTTTTGACTCAGGAGCCTCGGATGCTGCAGAATCAACCAAGTCTTTGGCATTTTCATTGGAAATAACCTCACCACCACCATCATTGCCATCAGCAATACTGTCGGTGTCTGGTGACTGAGAAGTCACTTCACTGGTTGATTGTTCATGAACCACCCTCTCCTCCTCAAAAGCAAACCAGTTTGAATTTGTGAAAAGTGACCCACTGGAAAAAATAAATGAATAAACGTTTAGAGTAAATTTTCTGTTATTCAGACCATCCATTCAAAACCCTTAATGAGTTCAGATTTGGTTTGTATGTGATATAATCTGTTCTGTGAACGTAAAAGAGATTGCGTAATGATAGACTCGGCGGTACTAGAGATATTTCATTGATGTATTCTAGTATGTTTCAACCTACCAGGATGTATAACACAAAACCTTAATCCTAATGGGCTAAGCTAATGGGCATAACCCTAATATATATATTAACATGTTTATTTATTATAAATGATTTATAAAAAAGTAGGAGATTTTATGTACCAGCTAAGAATAGTTTTTTTACTTTGACTTGAACCATGCAAAAAAGTATAAAAAAAACATGTATTCTAGATTCTTTTGTCTAAAAATCATTGACTTTAAATAACATACCTTTCTTGGTCATCTCCTAGACGAAGTGAAGATATAACCACTTCAGCAGATTCATCATCAAAGTAGACATCCTGCAAAAGTGTAGACATCTATCATTTAGCTTAAACTTTTATTTGCCTTTACATAGTACAAATTCAATTGAATAGAAACGAAAATAAAATATTAAAAGTTAGGTATAGTTTTTTTCATTATGGATGAGAAGGCTTTAACTTCTGTAAGTAATAAAATCAACTCAACTAGGGGTCATAACACAATACAAGACACTTAACAAAACTAACTGATACACATACCTCATCATCTCTATCCAGTGAGCCATGAGCCTGAACACAGCAGAAAGTTAAATTAATAAATTTTCTACAATTCAACATAAGCAACTTCATGTTTGAAAAAAGATTTTAAGTATATGTAATATAGGAATAGAATACAAGGGTTTCCCTCTCAAACACAACTAATTTTTGGTCTAAAATGAAAAATAAGAAAAACGATATATAAAAAAAAGAACACAAGAACATGACTAACTTGTTGTATACCTCATCATTATCATCATTTTCATAGATGCCATACCGGAAAGCTTGGCTAAGATTATTAGCTAAAGCTGCCACGTCATAGTCTCTATCTTGGTAATCATCATCGTCGCTATCTCTACCACGATCAAGAAGTGTAGTAGGTCTCCTGTTAAATTGTTTGGAGAGATGAAAGAATTATCAATAAGCAATCCCAACAAAATAATATATAGACTAACATAAAATACACAGATACTGTAGAAGTCAAAACCAATATAAGGCCCTGACAAAATACCACAATAATAGTGATTCAATATTTAATTTAATCAAACACAACCAAAATAATCGTTAAAAATAAATGCCTACTGAGTTTGGAACAAAATAATAGTTTGACTGTAAAATACCCACCCGCATGCCCACTGGTATACGTTTTCAAGTGTGTTGCGTTTTGTAAGTACACCTGTATGCCACTCTACCCATTCACTGTCACCCTGTTGAAAAGGAATCATTTTAATTTTGAATCAAATGCCAGGAAATGCTTAAAAAATATGATGGAAAAAAAAAAGAAATTGACATAAAAAAAATAAGAAAAGAAAAAGAGATGGGAGAACCTGCAAATATGACTCAATGTAGGAGTTATTAGCCCCTTTTTCAATAAGTTTATTTGCTATACGTGTCATGTGCCCAATATTTCCTATCCTAGGTGGTGTTCTTCCTTCTGCGGGCAGTGTCGGCTGCAACATTCAGTGAAATTGGTTAACTATGGCCTAATAATATTACCTTCAAGTATCATCATGAATATAAAAACAAAAATCATGAAAAATTAAGAAAGATGCACATTACATTCTTTGGATCAGCATCCAATGCACAATTCTTCTCAGCATCAAGAATTTTCCTGACAAGATGACAATCTTCAAGAATATGTTGAATGAGTGAAGCATTCTTGCTCTCAAGGCAAGAATTTATTATTTGTTCAATGTGGTGATGAACGAAGTTATTGTAAGGATACCTGAAGTCAACAAAAAGATGTTGGGTCAAAACAATTCTATATATTTACATGGAATAATGAAGAAGATAATAGGGACAAGTGGAGATCAACTTACTCAAAAAACAATTCTAGAATACGTTTCAAGGCACCAAGGCGAATTAACTCCTTTTCAGCAGCTTCGCTACTAACGGTCATTAGGACTGAGATGAATTCGATAATCTGAAATTTCCATTGTTAAATACCAATAATTTATTTTAAATGACAATATAAAAAATAGCAGATGCTGGCTAATTCTTACAGTTCACAAATTTTTACATCACGCTAAATCATTTATTTGGCCTTGTAAGTTTTGGGGCAAACATAAAAAAAAACCCTATAGATTTCTGAATAACTCACACATAAATCCCTGGACTTTATTTATGCCTGAATTACAATTAACTTACATAATTAGTGACATGGTCCTTTTAATGAAGTTTAGAGACTGAATCATGCAAAAAAGGGACCTGATCCGTGAGCTCTTACAAGTTCAGGGGCAATCATGCTAAAATAAACATACTTAGTAAAAACTAGTCGAGGGACCTTTTCAATGAATTTTTGTAATGCTACATAATATAATTATGCAAAATAATGAAGCCTAATGACTTAATTTGTGAATTCACAAAGTCCATGGAGTTTTTTTTTAACATTTGACCTGATTTATCTACAATATATACACAAGCAATCACAAAGTGACTAAATCCTTACTTAGTGCCACCTAAAGCTAAAGTTAAAAAATTAACCTTAAGACGATTTTTCCCAAGAGGTGGCTGCAGTTTTCCATATGTTGTGAACAGAACACTTTCTTCTGCTGAAACATCCAAGAGCTTTAACAAACTTCCTGTAGCCACATTTCTCGATATTATTGTTCCAACATCAAATAAAACTACCTTATGATTGAACACAATGTGACAAAATCATGCACATGCAACTATATCTTGTAAAATTTTACAAAAGCTGTCACTAGAAACTTAGAAAATATGATATTCAATTATAGTTTCAAAAGCTGACTCAGTGTGACAATACCTAGGCTCTCCAACATGCCTTCAACAGTCTCAGGTTTTGCTGTTACTACAGATCCAGGTGGCGATTGCCGATTGTAAATGTAATACGTCCCTGTTGTTTGTCTCTTAGGATCCAATAAAGATATGCACACAGATAATGAATTGACTAAAACTGATTTTGGCCGTGAGTCCTCCAAAGCATGACGAAATAATCTTGCTATAAAACTGTGAAATCAAACATGATGTCAAATTTCCGTGTAATCATTACATGATAAAAATCTTGATTTTACACAGCAAATTTTTATCTTCAAAATTAGCAATTTAGATGCCAACCTTGGGCTGGAAATTTTGGCAGCCAGTCCTGGGGGAGCATATCTAGTTATAGCACAAAGTGCTTCCGCTGCATTTGCATGCACTTCAGGACAATCCTTCAACAGTTGAGTCGTAAATTTTAGTTATTAGTTCATAAATCCAAATTTCCTAAAGAATATAAAAAAACAAACTTGTAATAAAAAAGACAGCCATGTTTGCTGAGATACAGACAATAAGGAATACATGGGTTCAACATGAAATGGAAAGTTGCCTACTGTACATATAGATAATATTAGCATTTTGTTTTTAAATGTATTTTGAAGTCATAACATTTTCCTTTGATATCAATGTGTGACCATTTATGAAATATCAAGTAAAAACATCTATTGTCGAGTCGAAAAACATATCAGATAATATAGTTGCTGTTAATACATGTTCAATGGATAGAAATTAAACTTACCGTGGAACTGAACTTATCAACAATCATCTCCAACACATCTGTATCTTCTAGCCACTGCATTGAATCTACATAGCTTGTGTAAAGATGTTCATCAGCACCAATCAGACGAATAAGAACCTGTACAAATGTTAAGAATCAGAGGGACGCAGATACATTGGTCAAAAATAGTAGCATTGGAAATTCACCTCCATGATGGATGTAGTTCCTATCAGGTCAACCAGCTTTTTGATGATATCCTGATGAGCCTGGACATCAAATCATAAACAACTTATATATTTGAGTGAAATGAAAGTATTTTATGAAAAAGAAAAAAATTATACTTATATAGAGCTTGAAATGATTGGCAAATTACTTGGATATAGTTCATTAAGGAAACTGTCTTCCGCAACAGCAGGCATACAACAACCTGTAAAATAAAAACAAAGCATCAGATCTAGGAACAAGCAAAAGATAATGTGTATATTGTGAAGGAAGATTAGAAGTAAATATTTCCTTCAAAATCACAGATTAATATACTATAAAGAAAACTAAAAATGACAGCAGTTATGAACTTACTTTACTGAAATAGCCAGCCAGTAGAGTACTATGAGGGTGTTCCGGTTCAAGGAAGGAGAACAACATGTTCATCAACTACAACAATATATGAACATCTTACTTTACACTTCAGAAATATGATTTAACCTATATAACTTTTTTAAAGAGAGATCAATTTGTCTGTACCTCCTCATCCTCCACCAAGGCTTTGAGAATGATATCAACTTCACAAGTAAAGATCTCACAAGCAATAAAAGGGAACCTAGAAGAACATAATTACTATTATATGATTGTTAATTCGTATAACCTATTTTGCATTATGGCCCACAAAAACTTACTTAAAAGTTCGGCCCTTTTCAGCATCTTCAGGAGGTTCTTCCACTATGTACCGAACAAGTTGTTCAACCTGAGCCCTTTCCCTCAAACTGCAATTGACAGTTAAAGTGCATTGTACATGTTACAAACTCGGATAGTTATTGACTGTATATGACAAAAACAGATTGAACTCAAAATCAAGTCTTTGACTACCGCAAGAACACCATGAACGGTATGCACTATGCACCAGGCCACCATTAGGTACATACCAGAAAAAAGTCTCCCCCAACCCCAAAATATCAGTGAAGAAAAGAGAGCAGAACCTAAACAATCCTTATATAAAGAACTCATAATTTCAAGTTTAAAAATTGAACCGCAAATAAATCTGCTTTACTATGCTCAATTATAATTTTTCAGCCCAAGTATTATAACTTAGCTATACATTACACAGTTCTGCATGATCACAATTATACATGCAAAGTTTTCATTACCAGCGCCAACAACAACCAACAGTCAAATAATGGTAAATTCACAGATTACAAACTTAAAAGAGGACTCAAACCTTGCTCACTATTTGCAAAATCAGTAAGTTGTATACCACGTAGCAAGTGTAGATAAAGGTGGCTGAGACAAAACATGAGGGCAGTAGGGGACTAATGCTAAGTTTAGGCATTTGACTGTATGAACCAGTAATAAGTGCCATAAAAGCGCAAGAAAGCACTAGACAATATAAAACTCCATGGAGTCCTAATTAGCTCAAGTTATGGGACTTACAAATTAATAAGCCGGTTATTAAGAGCTTTGCATTCTTGGATTATTTCATCCTCATCTAGAAGCTCTTCCAGAGTAAAATTTTCCTTGTCCAAAATTGTGTCCACCTAAGATGATAGAAAATCAGTATGATCTTTGAGACTATTCATATAAAAAGTGAATGGCATCAAAATTTATCATTAATTAATGTTTTTGGATCACATGTAAGAAACATAATATGGCAATCAGATCCGACTTTCACATCCTTATAAAAAAATTAAACTGTATCATGTTTTAACCGCAGATTCACTACAAATCAATAAGATAAAATAAAAAATACAACAATTGTGTAGAATCAAGCAAATTTGTGGTCCAGGCATGTAACATACCATCTACAACTACAAGTTCACAAACGGTGACGCATTTTACTACTTCAAACCATAAGTTCATAACTGAAACAGAAACCTTAAGTGGATCTTATTTGATAACAAGATCCGGTCAGACCCATTCTTTGTTTGCCCACTTTCAATCTCACCTTGTTCAGTTGTCCAATTTACCAAGCCTCACCAAAAATTTTCTAAATATTCATGTGCAGAGACCACTGAGGATTCACCTCAAAATAGGAAATGCTTTGCACTTGACTAGAAAACTGACCAATTGTGCATGTAATTGTTGCTGTAAGATTCTCCAACTGTGCTTAAAAGGGAGCCCCATGGCTACAATGTGATGTCTGATGCTTCTATTTGTGTAGTGGTATATGCATGTTGTTAGGTTATCTACCTAAGGGCAATCAATATGCAATATCTACTTCCGGCTTGAATGAAACATAAAATTTACATAGGATTACAAAACATACCAATCGTATTTTGATCTTAATTATGGTTACGACTTATGAGTCATATGACAGTCATGTAGCGTTAACACACACGCAAGAAAACTCGATCTAAGACATCAAATATAAACTCAACTATTCAAACACACTCTATCCATCATCTAGGTCCCTGTAACACAACAAAACCTAATACACAACACTGCTTTCATTAAAACAGCATCATATTCACAAAAAACCTTGTCCGTTCCCTCCAACCACGCAAACAAACATCCAATCGAGAGAAAAAAACCACAAACATCCTAATCAGTAACTAATCAACACCAGGATCTACGATATCCAAACGCATCAACCAAATCTTAACACACAAACAAACACAAATCTGGAATTTACCGGTGACGTAGTGGACAGCCCGGTCATACGCCAAAACATCCTGAAACTCAATCCGCACCGTCACAATTCAGATCTACACCGCCGGAAACGTATCTCAAAGATCACCGCAAAACGCTCCAAAATCTGCGAAGCGAAACCCTAGAATGCAAAATTGAAGCGAAAACAATGTTAAATGTGTCGATTTGTTGTTGTTAGAAGTAGAATAGTTGATCGATTGAAGGTTTATAGAGAGAAATGATGATGATGATTATGATCGAAACATAGAGAGAACCTGCAATCGACGTAGGTAGGGTATGGGTATCTCTCTGTGTCGCAACTATGTCCATCGATCCATTTTCAAGCTTCAAAGTTAAATCTGTGTGAAATTATTTTGGGAATAATAAATTGTTATCCAAACCTATATATTGTAACTTGTAAGTTGTAAGTAATAGATGTGGATTATTTCGATTTGCATTTAATTCGTAACGGTATAAATGCACGTATTGTAATTAAGTACAATAAATGAGTTCAGTGAAAAATTAATACAAGGGTCTCAACTCTTTAGTATGCGGTCACACGTGCGTCGGTAATGAAATTTATCCTTGAAAAATATTAATGTACAAGTCGTCATTCTAATAAAATAAATTAAAATTCTTAACGATACTTTGCTTTTTTAACAACATTTTTTCTTCTTAAACATAACATGCTTAACTTACGGGATTTGAATGCACATCATTTTATAATAAACGGTCATCAGTGTCATTAAATCTTTAAACCATGGGCTCAACCATGTTTTGATGTATGAAAAGCATTTAAATGTATCAAAAATATGAAGAAGAAAAAAACACATTATTTAAATAAGTAATTTGAATATGTTAAAAATCATAAACTCGTCTAAAATATTAAAACAATATTTATTGTGTTTTATATATTAAAATAATATGAATAATGTAGTTTACGCAGATGTTAACCGTCATTTCATAATGTTTGTTCGTCTGAGTGTTTCTAAGGGTTTAATATCTAGTTGTGTGTGATAGATTAGACGTGGAGGTAAAAAGAGAGAGGGGGGAAGAACACTCACATATAAAGATTGTGATAAATGAATAAGAAAACCGCCATTGTCCGCAAAGAGGGTGGATAAATTCATACGAATAATGCTTACATAAAATATAAAACTAGAGATAGGTCATCCACCCCCCCCATCCCACAAAGGTATAGCAGCACACGTAAATCGTACCAAGATATTGTCCGCTTTGCCCCCGATGGGTTGCCCATCCAGAAACTTACGGTTTTGTTTTCACCTAACGAGTTGCTCGCCTAGGCAAAACGTGTATTGGCCGAAACGGTTTCCACCCCCTTAGGAAGGTTTTGTTTCCCCCCTCAACCTATGTAAGAATTACATCTCCACTCCCTTTACAAAGCCTAATGTCATTGTTGCAGTTCGGGCATTGGCTCTGATACCATATGTAACAACCCATGTAAAACCATACCAATATATTGTCTGTTTTGCCCCCGGATAGGTTACCCATTCACAGTTTTGATTTCACTCGACGAGTTGTTCACCCATGCAAAATACGTATTGGTAGAGAAGGTTTTCATCCCTTTTAGGAAGGCTTCGTCCCCCCCCCCCCCAAACAGAAAAAAAAACGATGTTGAAGAAATATTAGATGGTTACATAGGTATCGATAGGTTAAGTTTATATGATTCGTTAAGATTGTTTTTGTAATGAATTTTTTGCAATTCTCTCTTTATGTGTGCGCATTACTATATATAAATTTAGTCACTCATTGATTCAATGCACAACACCAAGTGTTTCAATTTTTCTTTTTTGATCTCGAAGATGAGTGAGATTATGACAACTCAGCCACGAAAAAATCCACGTCCAACCATTCCACTATAAGAGAATTAGATCCAGACTCACACCTCATGAAAATAAACTAGACACCAATTCCATCCTAGTAGAATCATTGCTTCTTTCGTTCAGTTGCTTGGAGTTTTCTAGCCAGACCATACGTACACCCACAAATAAACGTCATGTATACATAAAATGGTCACAACTTCAAATGTAAGTCAAATCGAATAACCGAACCACTATTTGAAAACTAAGCCACACAGATCTAATAGTTACAAATTTCTAATAAACGAATCACCTGGCTATGATCTTGTTACAAATTTCACCATCTCCTAAAACTCAGTTATCGTTAAACCCACCCCGTACACCGAGTCTTTAATCACCATTAGTGATTCTCATTGCTCCACATCTTATTATTCACACATGCCTGTCACATGTCATATCTCATATTTCATACTTCATCACCTAAAACACAAAACACCATCACCCCTGAGCATCGAACCAAACCCTAACCATGTTGAAGTTCCTGTCGAAAGTGAAGATCGAATTCAACGCCCTAGACCCACGTACAGCAGCATGTATGGAGTTTCTGGCTCAGTGCAACGCTCGAACCGCCAAGGAGTCGAACCCTTCGTGTCAACTGCTCGTCAAACGCCGCACCGATAGCTTCCCACCGCAGATCTCAGTGACGTTCGTCAACGGCGTCGAGGAGGTCTTTGACGCCACCGCAACCCCCGCACAAACCATCAGGAAGATGATTCTAGAGAAAGGTCAACAGCTGGAGACTGAACAGATGTTCCGTGAAGCCGGAGAGAAGTGGCCGGTGATTATACCGGAGGAAGAACTCCGGCAGTCGTTCCCTGGTACCAAGGTTAGAAATTTCAACTAATTTTGTGTACTGTTTGTTGTTTTGTTGATTATTCCTATTTACATTCATCTGCAATTTGAATTTTGGTTATTGGTGGTGTGAATCGTAAACCCTAAACCCACAACACAAACCCAATGCTAATTGAATTATCCTCATATTAAGTGAAATCGTGTTTGGAAGTTGGAATTTGAATGACATTGATTGCTGATTAGTGGTAGTATTGATATCAATATCGTATATGATGCCTCAATAACTCAATGCCTTGAAGAATATAGCTGTATGTGTTAAAAGAACTTATTTTGATGTTACTGTCTAAGATCAATTTGGATAAGAAGTAACTATATGCATATCTTGCATAGATATGCGACAATGGAGTTTAAGGTAGCGCAGAGTCGCAGACAACCCCCTGTAGAAGTGGCAATATGGGTGGGTTGGGTGGTTTGTGCAAGGCTCAAACGGGTAATGTTTTGATGTGGTTGAGGTTGACCTGCATACACTTCTTTGTTCGCTTTGAAACTTTTATGTGAATAACTGATGTATTGATATTGATTACTAACACTATGATAGTACAATAATAATTTAGGTTTTTTGAATATAACTGCGTAGTAGATAGAGAATGTATGCATTCTAAACTCACTTTCTTTCGTCTTTCAACTTGTTAAACATAACCTAACTCGAGTTATTCATATGTAAATGGGTTAAAAGTGCCAACCATAGGGTTAGACATGTTATATGATATTTTTCTGGTTGATTTATCTTTAGCTTGACACATTTTACGATAAAGAAATGCTAATTTAGCCTAGTACTATCAACTTTTGGTCGAGTCCAATGGGCTTCTTGTTACACAACTCATTGAAATTGCAAGTATTTGGTTGTCCAAATAATGACCCAAGACTGAGATGTCATGTCCGGATATTGTGATTATGGGAAAGTAAGTAATTTTGAATAATTGTGCTGATACTAGCTGTAAAATCTATAACATTACACTAATAATTTAGCTTTTTGCATAGAAGGACATAGGAAGTTGAGGTTATTTGTTTTATCAATTCTCCTAAGTCGTCTTTCACCCCGTTACATGTAAAATAAAACATACTTATAAAAATTCATTTATGTCTAATGGATCAAAAGTAACAACACAGTCATTCTAAACAATTTTTTCTGTTTTTTACCAACTTGTTTGTGTTTGTTTTCTCTCTCACAACACAATCATTCCACTTATTTTTAAACAATTTTTCCTATGTTCATCTCCCTCTTTTTTCATTTTTTCACAGCCAAGGAAAGCAGAAGAGAAGAAGCAATAGCTCCCAATAACTTTCCTATGTTCATGCTATGTGGATGATGCTTGCTTCATGTTTGCAGGTTAGTTGAATTAAAAAAAAGGTTTTGTATTGGAATTGACTTAAATGTCCTTTAACCTATAAGTTGCTTTTCTTGACTTTAATAATAAATAAACTTAATTAAATCTTTTTTGCTGTGAATTGACTTTATGCTTGTGAAACTGTTAACCATTTATATCATGTTATTTTGCTGTATGTGTATGTGTGATATTGTCCATCTTCTTACTTTGTTGATTATTACTTTGTTGATGGCCTGAGATGTGTGATATTGTCCATCTTCTTACTTTGTTGATTATTACCAAAAAAAAAACCCCCACATGGACTGAGCAGGTAGAATAGCAAATTTAAGAATTAAGATTTAAAGAAGAAACTGAAGATGGAAGCAGCTTTATTCATATTGATATCATTTCCCATAGGATAATGCTGTTATACATATGGCATTTTCGTTGATGAAAACGAAGCCATTTGTGTTTGATAAAAGTATACACCCGAAGGTCCGTTTTCGGGCAACAAAGCAGCCGTTACGGGACCTTTAGCACCTTCTTCCACCGTAGTAAATCCAGTTTGAGATGTCATATCTGTTATAACATACCCAGGATGCACACAATTAACAAGAATATTCTTATACTTTTTTGCCATTAGCCTTGTGTAAGCATTAAGAGCAGCTTTTGAAACTTTGTAAGCAGAGACTGTTAGTGGCCATCCATTATTCTCCAACTGACCATCCTTAAAATCAACCAAAAACCACTTGATTATCTCATCTATCCTCTCTTCAGTTAAGTTGTCAATATCTTGCAGCTCTTCTTTCAACTTTTCATTGTGAAACCACTAAAAACAAGAAAATAATAGCCGATTTTGTTAATCATATGCAGATTTATTTTGTTTTAATTAGTAGGGGTGACAATTGTGTTTGGTCGGTGGTTGGATTGTTGAAGGTGGACACGATGCACATATTTATTCATCTACGGAATACATTAACCCAAACCAGACACATGAAAATTGCATAATCAGAACAAGATTTGTTAAGTTTAGCCATGTATCTAAACGAGTCAAACACATTAATGGGTTGTAATCAAGTTTGGTTTGAGTGGGTTGTGATATATGGCTTATAGGGGTTGATGGGCCAACTTGTATAATTAAACATGTTGATGGATGTACATGTTTAATTAAATAGGTCTATGTGAACATGACCTCATCTAATTAAACGAGTTAGATATAATAATCCAAAACCTTATAATTTTCATGCTGTAACAAGAATTCCACCCCTCTTTTCTTTTGCATACATGAACTATGTGAATTAATTACTTACGTATAGGTCCCCGAACATAGAGGTAACATTCACAATTCTTGGGGATTTAGAGAGTTGGAGAAGAGGAATAAGTGATTCTGTTATCGCTTTAGTCGCATAGTAATTTGTTTTGAGGCACTTTTCTCCCAATTCATAAGGTTCTTCGATGACGTTGGTTAAAAGCCCTGCCTTCTTATCGCTGACTTGCAACTAATCCAAAAACATGTAACATTATAAGAAAGTGATGTATACATATAAAGTAGAGGTGTTCACAGTTTGGCCAATTTTCATAAAAAACTACAGGTCAAGACATAAACTTTGATTAATAGTTTGTGTACATGAATACTTACAAACCCTCCTCCAGCTCTAAATTCTTTATCATGTATTATAATTCCACCTTCTGCTGCATTATTGATCTGTGAAAAAGGTTTAGATCTTAACTTAAAACGACATCCTCGTTACTTTTTAATAACTAACAATCACAAATGTAAACGAGAGAACACAGTAAAAACTATAATGTATGCGAAAACGTATTTTTAACTTTTGATCTGGGTATATTTTTAGAGCGTAGTAATAATAATTGAATAAAAGGTTAGAAGGATCAAACGTTCTTCCAAACGACTTAAATGTACAATACAATGCTCTTAAACTATAAAGATTACATAACATTTACGGAGTTGTATTTACATACCAAGATATCAAGCTTCCCAAACTGTGTTTGGACAAATTTGGTCAAACACGTGATACTAGACGGATCGTTGATGTCCAGTTGATGAAAAACAACATTTGGAAGACCAGAATCGTTGAGTTTTTTAACAGCTTCTTCCCCTCGACTTTGATTTCTAGCTGTTAATATGACCTCAACTCCATTGGAAGCAAGTTGACGACATATTTCAAATCCAATTCCTTTGTTTCCTCCCGTCACAATCGCATATCTATATTTTCCAAAAAAACAAATATTAAATTCAAGGGAATATTTTAAAGATTATAAATATAACTAATGTATGAAACAGAGATAATATATTGATGTGATGAATGATGATGTGCCTTTTGTCCTCCATTGGTAAATAGGAAGTGATAACTGAGATATAATGAAGAAGTGAGCAACCTATCATCCTTTATATAGTTTTTAAAATAATATTCTCATATTTAATAATTTATAGATTTTATCATTCATGTTGTTGCATGTGAAAGCACACCCAAGTCCCAACGGACTACTAATTGGCATCATGCTAAAATGTGTACGTGTATATATACATACAGAATAACCAAAAAAATTTAACCACCTTTGTCACGGGTAACTCATTATATTCGGTTACATAGATACATTTGACTCATAGTTTATTCTTATTTAAATGAATACCGTAATTTTGAGTTCATTAGGTTTTTAGTCTCTATTTATTTCAAATTATATCTCATTTTATATAAAAGTACGAGTCTAACCTCACTCTTTTATAAAATAATGAAGATTTCGTAGATATTATGTGTTATCTATCAATTATATATAAAAGTACATTGGAGATAATTAAGAATAAAACTTACATATCTAAGGCCATAATGATGGCCATAATAGAGATGATGTTAGACTTAGGTGACAAAATCTACGATTATGTGGCAGGAGCTGCAATTTGGAGAGGACAAAAGACAATTAGGTAAAACCTAATCTATATACATGCACAATGCATCTCTAGACAAGACAAGAGGAAGAAGAGAGAAAAAAAAAATCATCGTATAAGAGAGTAAACGAGATAACAAGACCGGCAAACCTATCAAGATTAGGCAAGAAAAGCAGCGAAGAGCAATGTGCGAGGAACAAGAAATACAAGAGCCCTAACACTCTGATAATATATAATAGTAAAAACTGTATTATTAATTAACTATTTATAAAAGTAGAATGAGCATAATTATAGAAACACTTAATCAAATCCTATATTATTACAACATCCTATCGAATATATTAGGGCATAAGATGTGGTATCCGGAGAAGCTACCTAGGAAATGAGGTGACACCTGATGGTTTTTATCCCCGGATGGAAATACCACCCCCTGAATTAGGTGACAAGAAAAAGCTCGGACCAGTTGAACACGTGAATGGAAAAAAACGAAAATATATTTATTTGGTGAAATAGGAAAACGAGGACGATTCCATGTGTTGGTTTCAGGCTCAAGATCATACTCACAAACTCATGCATTTCATTAATACTTCAACACTTACATTATATAGAAAATAAACATGCACTCCTAAATAAGTGGCACTACTCCACTATCCCTAATACATGCCCACTACTTGCTAACTAATAAGACTAATTCAAATTAAAACTTGTTGCATACTCTAAACAAAACATGACTCAAATACTAGACCCGTGACCCATAACTTGACCGACTAGATCCGATCAAGATTAACCCAACACCATGCAAAAGATGAAGAAACGAGAGAAAACTGAGAAAAATGAAAAAAAAAAACATGATGTTACGTTGATTTGTCACTTAAAAGAAAAAAAAAAGATTTTCAGTGAACTTGTATCAGTACCAACCACCCTTGATTTTTTGCTGTATGCAAATCTTTATGTTGGTGTACCAATAACGACAATGTAATTTACTTTATGGATGGCTGGATGCTATAATGTAATGGTTTATAACGTGACATATGTTATCATTTTGTAATAAACTAGAAATTGAAACCGCGCGTTGCCGCGGTGCTCTTTTGGGTTTAATTTTTGTTACAAATTGTTCTACGCACGGTGTTACTTTTTTGAACGGCCAACGAATATTTTTTAAGTCCGGTCACCCGGGTAAACCCAATGACGAAAGGCCACCCACGCCCGCGAACACAGACAGCGCTGGTGACCCTGTTCGCCCACCATTCCAAGGGAAACCTACCACCTAAAGGCCCAATGTGGTAAAACCATTGGCCCACTAGAAGCATGTTGCACCTAGTGAGACTCCAACCCATGACCTCCACATTGAAAAATCATAAGGTGTCTCCTCCTAAACCAGTTGATCTAAAACTCATTGGCTACGCACGGTGTTACTACAGTAAAAAATAATTGTTTGATTACGAAAGAGTCAATGTCTTAGACGAAACTGTTCGGAAAAAAACAATAGTAGATGTGAGTACAAAAAACAATAGTAGATATAAGTACAAATCAACGTAAACAAAAATATTAAAAAGAGGGAAAAGTTCGTAAAAAAAAAGAGAAAAAACTATAAAAACTTAAATTTTTCTAAATAACAAAAATTTTAGGAATGAAAAAACAATCGAACCATTAAATCATTCAAAAAATAAAACTTAAACATATGTGAAGTCCTTTCTACTATTGATATTGAATTGTATATTTAATTAATAATAAAATATCAGTCTAAAAAAGAAAATAGTATATAAAAATGCTTTTCAGAATATGCTTAACTTTTCTCACAATTTATCAACACACCCCATTATCTTTTCTTTAAAAGAAAAACCCTACATCTCCTTTCACTTTTATTCAAACCCCTCATCTCCGCCGCCATCTACCAAGCACCACAGCCGACGCAGCTCAGCGGACGCTACTTGCTTTGCCGCCGCTGCCGCTCACCAAGCTTAACACCATCGCCACCACTCAAAAACTCCGCTGATCACCACAACCAATGCTTTCCACACTCACTACCATCGATCCCGACCAAATGTTGCTTCACAAACCGCCGATGTCCCCTTTTGTGGCCGTTGCCCGTCTCTGCTCAGCCTCTCGTTGTTTGGTCGATGGTATGGTGGTCGATGCTGTAAACTTTTGCCACGTGGACCAAATAAATGTGCGCTTTAGATGGTTGTATCTTGTGCTGAATGGCTTGTACGGTGGCTACTGTAGCCACCGACATAGCCTTTTAATAGTATATATAATATTAATACATATATGAGTAGTAAAAACGTAAACTTTATACATGTTTTTTTCCTGAAGCGTTTAAATTGGTGTTTTTTTGACTTACATTTTTATATATTTTATTTATACCATCGTTTTGTCCCTACTGAGAAAGAATGTAAACGAGGACGATAAAAAAAAGTTTCCTTCTAAACTGTGTTGAGTGAATAAGGATTAGATTTTTAGATTATAAATGTAACAGTCCACGTAAACCGTATCAAGATATTATTCATTTTGCCCCGAATAGGTTGCCAATCTAAAAGCTCACGTTTTTCTTTTCAACTGATGACTTGCTCGGCCAGGCAAAACACGTTTTGATAGAGAAGATTTCCACCCCTTAAAAAGAAGATTTTGTTATCCTTCTCAACCGATGTGTAGCTTACATTTCTACCCCCTTATGGTTATGCTTGTGAACAGGGCCAGTCCTGAGGATTTTAATGCCCTGGACGAGCCGGAAAAAAGGCCCCTGGGCACTAACGACTTAAATTATATAAACTAATTTTTTTTAAATGAAAACAAATGTTTTAGCAATTATTATAGTAATATTATAGTATTACAATAACATACCGTAATAGGTAACCAATAACTCGTGAAACTCTCCTAGCATTCTTGATAGCAAAATGGTTTATAACATCTTCGTAGTTTATAGTCTCTAATATTTCGCTTTCGGTAGCTATCATCGCCAATCCGCCAAGTCTTTCTTAGGATATCGTGAATTATAGGTAAGATTTCAATAACTTCAAATTTGAAACACATAAACAACATTATTATATAATTCTAACGGAACACATAAACAACATTATTATATAATTATACAAACCCTAAGTCTTTCTAAGTTCTAATATATAAATTCTAATGAAAAACATAAACAACATTATTATATAATTATACAAATTCTAAATACTCTAGTATAGAAAGCAAACTAAAATTTAAAAAAAACACTAAAAAGTCATTCAATAAAACAATAACCTTGAATTAAATAATATACTGGAATAGCCGATTCGGTGGACGGTAGATGTCGGTCGGTCGGTGGTTCTTATTCTTCGTCGGCAGGCAACAACACACTCACGTAGCAAACAGTTCGCAAGCAGGCAGCATCAACCATTTGTGGCAGTGGGCGAACCAATAAATTAGTTTGTGAACTTTAATTACAATCAATATTTAAATATTTTAGTGGGTAATTAGTTGAATAATTGGGTTAATAAAATGGGCTCAAAAATTATATTTGGTTTAAAGCATAATTGGGTTAAGTTTTTTAATTGTATTATACTTTATAAATATTTTTTATAATTATATATATAATATATATAAAAAACTTAAAAAATTTTGTGCCCCCTGAGCGAGTGGGCCCAGGACGGGAGTCCTTCCCGCCCCTCCTCAAGGCCGGCTCTGCTTGTGAAATTGTTCAAAGTTTTATATTATGTTACATGTATGTGTATGTCATGAACATGGCATGAGAGTTTGTGGTATTGTTCGTTTTTAACTTTATTAATCATCACTAGTTTTTTCTAACAAGATTAAAATGCAAATAACAGACCAGAGATAATAAAAGTACACACAACTTTATCTAACTTCAACTAAAGTATCACGTTCATAGTCTTAATTGTAGCCTAGTGACATTAGCGATTATCCATTATAAAAATAATACGAGTTTAATCATTGCAAGTGTAAGTTTGAATGGTGTTTAAAAGTGAAAATTGATGTTTAAAAGAAAGAAAAAAAACACTAAAGATATCCCACTTTCACATACCTTCATCTATCTATAATCTACCTTTGCAATTTTAATTGCGTTGGCTTCCGTTAATACTTAACATTTAATACGTTCATGGTTAACCAAATAAATGATAAAGACGACTTTCTTGAATATTTAGTTAAACGAAGAAAGAATTTATGAAACAATTATCAATGTTTCATAGCTTCAGAACAAAGAAGAAAGTTTAAAAACCTATCAAGTTCTTGTATAACCCATATAGTAAATAATGACACGTGACTAATTCATTTTGTCTAAAAACAATTAAATATGGATAAATAAAACAAATGGTGGGGGTAGCGTATCTTAAGGAGCAATGAAATAAATTGCATGTCATATTCATCTTTAAAACCATAATATTAATTTTAAAGTCACTTGGTGTTACAAACTAAGAAGAATTGAAATTTTATCAAAGAACAAATCGAAGTAAATAAAAGTAGTAATAACTTTCTTATATATCAACAATCATAATTATTTGGCGACAAACTGATCTTTAAACACCTTATTTCACTGTAATAAATCAGTTTGAGATTTGATATCTGGCATAATATCTTCTTTTCATTTAAGTTGTCAATATCTTGCAACTCTCCTTTCAATTTTATGTTTAAGAGTGGTTTTAATCGTTAGAAGAAAGATATGAATAAGTTTAATAAAAACTAAAGAAAGTTGATTATTAGTCGATAATATATTACCATCAAACTTTAGCTCATGTATTTAATAATATCTTATTTAATTTGGATTAGTAAAGGTATTTTTTGCAATAAAAATTCCTCACAGTTTTTGCAATAAAGTTGTTACGTAATCGGTTTTAATTTAATAATCTCTAAAACGTGTCACGGATTCTCATGTAGTTTGGACAAAAAAGTGGGTCCGCCATGAAAGAGACAACACGTCTGGACCATAACACTAATATTGAAACATCAAACAATGTGTTGGTTCATAAATTCAAACTCATATTTAAATACTAACTAGGTTTTGGCGTGCGTGTTGTCACGCGTTTGCGAGTTTTAATGTAACCCTAAATCAAAATCAAAATGAAGGTTTAAAACCACAAAATCAGTAAAATACACAAAGTAAAACACACCAAAACCCCAAATCCATAACACACCAGAACATGCAGAACCCAAAAACTAAATCAAAGCCCAACACCATACACAAAACAAACGAAAATCAACCCGCAAGAAAGCGACACAGTCCAAAATAGAAAACCGATGAAAATCAAAGCCCCGAAAAGAGCAAACAAACGGAAAACCCAAACCTTAATAGCGAGAATCGTCAGGGTATCGATAACGAAAGAAAGAAAGCAGGAACCCAAGAGAAAAACAACGTCAACGAACCCTACAAATCAAAGACACGTGTCCGGATACCAAAAACCTACAAAAAACCTCACCCCAAAATCTCGAACCCACACCCAAAACAAACCATATTAAAACACAAACAAACAAAAAAAAAAAAAAAAAGAAAAATTAAAACACAAACAAAAAAACAAAAGAAAAATTAAAACACAAACAAACAAAAAAGAAAAGGAAAAAAAGAAAAAAACCACCCCCACCGACCAAAGCTTTTAATAAGAATAGTAATATGCACGATCAACATTTTTTACCATTTACACTTATATGGAAATAGAGGAGGGATCAAATAAAAACCATCTCTATAAATAAAAACCATGAAAACTAATCTCAACCAATAAAAAATTTTTCTTTTATTTATTTTATTTTATATTTAGAAGGTTAAGATGGTAATTTTAACTCCCCTTTAATTTTGGTATGTTTTAACTTCTTGATTTCTCTCCTAATTTAATTTATTTGTTGACTAAATTCATCTTATTTTCTCTGTAATTGATATTATCTTCATCATTTATAATCTTACATCTCTTTTTATTTTTTAATCATTTTTTATTTCTTGGTAATAAATCTTAGTCCATTAGACATGATTTATTTCACCATTCAAAATCAAACGATAGTGAAGCTTTTAAATTAAAAAAATATCGTAAATTATGTTTGTGTTTTTATTTCCGGGCACGTGATTTGGTTATTCAAAAATCTAATTGATTGTTCCAAAAACAAATGGTGGTGGTATTTTTTTTATTATACTCGAAGGTGATATGATTCATTCTCCAAAAACTGAAATCAAATTTTGGTTTTGATCGACTTAAGGTTACGATTTTTTATTATTGTTTTAACTTATTCTATGATTGTTGCAATTCGAGTAGGTTGATGATTGAAGGTGATATCATTGTGTTGTTACGTATACTTAATTCAATTGTTCCAATGATTATGTAACTTTATTGTATACATGTGTAAGTTTGTTTTTTTACATATATGTACTTCTATTTGTTACGTATACGTAACTTGAGTATGTACTTTCATATATATACATTTTTTAGGTTTTCCAATGGTTTTGGTTGTTACTACATTTGTTACATGTATGAGAAGTTTGTACGTATATGTAACTCCACTGTTACATATATGTACTTCAGAAATCACTTTAGGATTGAAAACAATTTTGGTTTAAAATATATATACGTAACTCATTTCGTATTTTCAGATGGATTCATTAAAAAGGATACACATAGGTATGACAGCGAAACATATATGTAACACACAATGTTACGCATACGTAACACTATGTTACACATGCATAACTAGTCGTTTCCCTTACTTTAGTTGTCTCTACTTTGGAAGAATCGTGATTATCTAATTTTTCAATTCAAATTATAAAAAATAATACATTTTATTATTTAAATATATATTAAATATAAGATAAATATAAGAGGTGAGAGAAAAAAAGGAAGATGTGTGTAACTTATGAATTTTGTAATTAATGTGGCAAGTTACCAATTTAATTATTTTTTTGTTCTTCCAATTTTGCCCTTAATGCCTATTTAAATACTCATAATCTTCTATTTAATTACTAAAATGTCAATAATAAATCTTAACCATAGATCAAAAAGATTAATGGTGAATAAATAGTTTTCTTAGTTTTCAATTATAATATGGTTTTCATTGGAACCCTCCGCTATAGAAATAAAGTTATATTATATTTGTGATTGACAGACACCATAACACTAGACCACCAGGTCATAAATTCAATATGTGATAGTATTACGGTGCAATTTTGTTTATATGGTTGAAAACGTCTATAATGATATGATTTTTATTTAAAACAATATGATAGACATGATTATAAGGGAATAGTTAAAATCCCTATTGTCATGCATGATAACTTCAAGTCCTGTTGCGTTATTCGTTTGACAACTTTAGATCTTTTTAAATTATAACTTTCTCCTCAATACTTATCATAATTGATAACTTACAACCAAGGAAACACTATTACGCATGTAAAAACAAGTCAACTTTCAACTAATATAACTTTTGATCTGAAAATATTTTACAAGCTCGTGAATAGTCAAATAGAAGTATTTGCCTTTGCTTACCAAAAGATCAAGCTTCCGAAATGAACAAATTTTGCCAGACACGCGATTGTTAGATCGCTGATATGTATACGATGAAATTCAAAGATAGAACGACCAAAAACATCGAGTTTAATTCTCTACAACTTCTTTTTCATGGCTTCGAGTTCTAGATGCTAATATAACTTGAACTCCAGTTTTAGCAACGTGACGACATATAAAATAAAAAGATAAAATTTTGATGGTGATAAATGATGATATTGTCCATATACAATCTATAGGAATTTAACATTCAAAGAACAAAATGAAGATAACAAACTTACATAACGATTTCATTTCCTATAACATACTGTTTTTATGCTTCTATGGTATACCCGTTGATGAAAAAGAAGCAATTTTTGTTTTATCAAAGTATACACCAGATGGCCCGTTATCCGGTAACAAAGCAGCCATTACCGGACCTTTAGCACCTTCTTCGGCCGTAATAAATCCAGTTTGAGATGTCATATCTGTTATAACATACCCCGGATGCACACAATTCACAAGAATATTCTCATACTTTTTTGCCAACAGTCGTGTGTAAGCATTAAGAGTAGCTTTCGAAACTTTGTAAGCAGCGACCGTTAGTGGCCATCCGTTGTTCTGCAACCGATCGGCCTTAAAATCGCTTAAAAACCATTGGATTATCTCATCTATCCTCTCTTCAGTCAAGTTGTTGATGTCTTGTAACTCTTCTTTCAACTTTTCATTGTGAAACCGCTGAAAACATGAAAATAATAGCAGATTTTGTTACTTATATGTGAAACCGCTAATTAAACGTGTAAGGATTCCTGAAGTCTGATGCAACCCAAAACAGCCTAAGTGTCTCAGCAACATGCACTAAGTACTGAAGTGAAGAATGCTTCGGAAGTTTTACACAGCATTAGAAAATACTCTAAGTGTAAAATCTTCCGAAGCCAAGACCAATATCTTCCGAAGCCAAACATGAAGTCTTCCGAAGCTTCAGAGACAAAGTCTTCCGAAGCCTCATCCTATGAAGACAGATTTCTTCCGAAGACTTTTAGTACACATGCTTTATCTGATGTACTGTTCCATAAAGCACCTTTTCCGCTGCATCTCTGTAAAGTCACCAACTTACATGAGTTGGTGAAAAGGGCCTTGCTTTTGGTAACTGTACATTGAGGTCTTGAGTATTCAACTTTCCACTTTATGTACTTTATCCTTTTTGTATTGTATAAGGATGTGAGCTATGGCATGTCATAGTCACAAGGTCAAAAGGCAGATATGCCTTTTGATCCTACAATTGATTTTGTTAGTGTCTAGTCAATTGTATCCAGCTGGCTTTCAAAGTATGGCCGGCTGTAGGTTGTAGTATAAGTATTTCAAGTTCTTGTATCTTTTCTTTATGCTTTGTAACACTTGTAAAAGAACTTGAGAAAGCAATATACTGCCTCCTTGAAACCCATACTCTCTTGTTCTGTCTCTTGCTTTACTTGTGTTCTTTGTATCACTTTGGTTATCCAGTTCACTGTTTGATTAGAGCTTAGTTATTCTCCTCATTGTGTTGTTGTGTTGTAATTGTGTTTAAGCCCTTAAACGATCCTGCAATTGGTATCAGAGCATTCCAGGCTCTTGATATAAGATCTAACCATCTTAAGATCCCTCACAACACACAAAAGCTAAACTCTTCAAATGGCTGCCATCTCTAAGACTGATATGGAGACTGGAACCATGAACAAATCCCCACTGATCACTCTTGATGATTTTGACACCTGGTGCATGAGGATGGAAGGCTTCATCAGGTCTCTTGATTCAAGAATGTGGGAATCTGTTGAGAATGGACCTTTCATACCCAGCACCCCTTCTGCTACTGGTGCTGGTATGATTCCTAAAGATGTGGCCAACTACTCAGATGAAGATAGAAAAAGAGTAGAGATTGACAGGAAGGCCATGACTGCTCTTCAGACTGCTCTCCCAAACTCTGTATACAGAGGCTTCAAGAAGTGCAAGACAGCCAAACAACTGTGGGATGCACTGAAGCTGATGTATGAAGGCTCCTCTGAAGCCAAGGAGAACAAGAAAGATCTTCTGAAGCAGCAGTTTGAAAATTTCACCTTCAAAGCAGGTGAGACCATGACTCAACAATACTTCAGGTATGTTGAGATTGTGGATACCCTAGTGGATGGAGGAGTTCCTCTTGAGAACAGGGACATTGTAAGGAAGTTCATGTCCTCACTTCCTAGGCAATGGACACACTATTGTGTGGTGATCAAGAGGACTGAGAACCTTAAGACTCTTACTCTTACAGAGTTGTATGGGATTCTCAGTGGATACCAGATGGAGATGAACATGCAAGGTTCATCTGGCAACTCCAACAATCAAATGGGTTCAGCCCTTCATGTGGTTGAAAGGGACAGCATAGAACCTCAGCATCATCTCTTATGCTACCCTGACAACTTACAAAAGGGTCCTTTCATCACCTTCCCGGAGACACCAAGGGAGAACTTTACTCAAGGAAGCCCATTCCAAGAGACAAGTTCTTCTCAAGCCTTTGTGTCTGCAGATGAAAGCTGTGGGAATTATCTCTTCACTCTTGAAGACCTGGACTGTATCCATCCAGATGACCTGGAATACATGGAGATAGTTCAGCAGATGGCTCTTCTCACTCACAGAGCCAAGAAGTTCTACAAGAGGACAGGAAGAAGATTTCCAAGCAATGCTACCAGCAGTAAGTTTGGGCTGGATAAAAGCAAAGTTAAGTGTTACAACTGTAACCTTATGGGTCACTTTGCCAGGGAGTGTAAGGCACCTAAAGCAAATGGGGGCCAAACACAACCCAGACCAAACTTTACTGACAAAGCTCCTCAGGCTGAGAAGACAAAGCAACATGCTGCTGTTGCTGTTGAAGAAGGAGGCTTTGACTGGAGTTTTCAGGTGGAGGATGCTTCTCCAAACCAAGCACTGATGGCTGACCATGATGAAGCCAAGGTATTGGAACATCTTTGCTCCCCTGAATGCATTGCTAAAGTAAATAGATACAGGTCCTATAACCTAGAGATGAGATCTGATCTTGAGTCATTAAACATATTAAAATCTGATTTTAGAAAGTCTGAAAATGATTACAAGTTAAAGATAGAAGACTTGGAGAAAACCATTTCAGTACTAAAACATGAACATACAGATTTCAGAACTCAGATCCAAGATCTCATCACTAAGTTAACTGAGTGCCAGGCTGAGCTTGTGATCAGCAAAGCCAAGGCAGAGAAGAGTGTTCTTGAAGAAGAGACCTTCAAGAACATGATATCCTCATCCCTGCACAACAAGGTTTGTTATCAAAATAGACAGGGACTAGGATCAAATGAGATAGCTCCTCCACACACAATCTTGTCTGTAAGATCTCCTAGGTGTGGAACTTGTGAAGATGAGCTTCCTCTCATAGATCCTGTAAGTGAGGATGATGAAGAAGTGATAGTGAAGAATTCCTCTGAGAAGAGTGAAGAAGAGGATTCTTCCAAGGGCCACTATCCTTCTGAGGAGAAGAAATCAACTGTGATGACCAAGTCCAAAAGAAAGAACTTGATCAGAAAGAGCAAAAGAAAGGCAAAGAAGGCTCAAGAAATCAAGGCTACTTTTGATGCTAAGCAGAAACAAGTTTTTATCTCTGCAGGTTTCAAAGTAGTAAGGACTGAAGACATAAACCAAGACTCCTCAGCTAAGAGTCATGGTTCTTGTTCAAATCATCTCAGTGCCAAGAAGAAGACTGATCTGCTGTGTACCACTGCTGCACAGCCTGGACCATCAAACTCCAAGAACAGTTCACAGCCCAAAGGAACTGTCTCAGCATCTACCAAGATGAAGATGGAGAGGGGATGTGACCAAAGTCAGTCTTGCTTTCAAATGGAGACTTCTTTGAAGAAGAAAATGTTATGTGTTATGTGTGAAAGTACTTCTCACATTGCTAAGGATTGTCCATACAATCCTAAAAGTACTGTCCACATGACTAAAACAAAGACTTCAAAGAGTCTCAAGAAATCTCAAGCTTCGGAAGGAAAGTCTGTTTCCTTCGGAAGCTCCAAATCAAAGAAGAAGGTAAGTGGAAAATTACCTTCGGAAGCAAAGTTGGTCTCGGAAGAAAGGAATTCTTCCGAAGCACTAAAGTCTGCTGCAGTGACTGTAGACTCTTCCGAAGGATCAGTCATCAAAACTTATGAAGTTCTAAAAGCTTCTAAGGTTTTGAAGGTCAAGTCCAAGACTCCAAAGGTGGTATGGAAGTCTAAGAAAGACCAAATGACTGAGGTTTCTCCATCAACAACAGCTGAAGATCCCCATAGTACAACCATAGGATCTATTACTGTTGCATTACCTTCTATTACTGTTAATGAGCCCAAGACAAGTAAGGCTTGGGTTTCCAAATGTAACTAATCATCTTCTCTGTGCAGGAACAGCTCAAGACCAACAGGAATGTCTGGATAATTGACAGTGGCTGTTCCAGGCACATGACAGGCAATAGGTCTCTACTCCATAATTTTGAGAGAATTGATGGAGGACCAGTTGCTTTTGGAGGAATGAAGGTGGTTACATTTCTGGAAGGGGCAAGGTCACAAATGGTAAGCTCAGCATTGAGAAGGTAAACTTTGTCAAGGAGCTTGGGTACAATCTTCTGAGTGTATCCCAATTTTGTGATCAGAGTCATAACATGCTCTTTACTGAGCATGAGTGCATTGTTCTCAAACCTGGTGTGGTCATTCCTCATGAGCATATCCTGCTCAGAGCCCCCAGGAAAGGGAACATGTACAAGATGGATTTGCAAGAAACATCTCCCTCAGGAGAAGTTTCATGCTTTCTATCTAAAGCAAATAGTGATGAGTCTTTCCTATGGCATAAAAGAATGTGCCATGTAAACTTTAAGAACATGAATAAATTAATTAAACATGATCTGGTAACTGGAATGCCAAAGAAAGAGTTTACTAGTGATGATCATTGTGTGGCATGCCTGAAAGGGAGTCATAACATGCTCTTTACTGAGCATGAGTGCATTGTTCTCAAACCTGGTGTGGTCATTCCTCATGAGCATATCCTGCTCAGAGCCCCCAGGAAAGGGAACATGTACAAGATGGATTTGCAAGAAACATCTCCCTCAGGAGAAGTTTCATGCTTTCTATCTAAAGCAAATAGTGATGAGTCTTTCCTATGGCATAAAAGAATGTGCCATGTAAACTTTAAGAACATGAATAAATTAATTAAACATGATCTGGTAACTGGAATGCCAAAGAAAGAGTTTACTAGTGATGATCATTGTGTGGCATGCCTGAAAGGGAAGCAACACAAAGTATCTCACAAGCCTAAGGAAAAGAACTCCATCACTACTCCCCTACACTTGTTACATATGGATCTCTTTGGCCCCACCAGTGTAATGAGTTTAGGAAGGACCTCTTACTGTCTGGTGATCACAGATGATTTTACAAGATTCACTTGGGTCTTCTTCCTTAGAACTAAGGATGAAACCCCTGAGATTCTGAAGAATTTCATCTTAAAAGTTGAGAATCAATGTGATCACAAGGTCAAAACCATAAGATGTGATCAAGGAACTGAATTCAAGAACCAAATCCTTGATGCATTTTGTGATGAAAAAGGTATTACAAGACAATATAGTGCTCCCAGGACTCCTCAGCAAAATGGAGTTGCTGAGAGGAGAAACAGGACACTTATTGAAGCTGCAAGAACTATGTTGTCTGACTCTAAACTGCCTATCACCTTCTGGGCAGAAGCAGTCAATACTGCTTGCTATGTGCAAAACAGAGTTTTAGTAGTTAAGACACATGGTAAGACTCCTTATGAACTTTGGCACAAGAGGAAACCTTTCATTGGTTTTCTCAGGTCATTTGGATGTCCCTGCACCATCTTGAATACCAAAGATCAAATTGCCAAGTTTGCTGAGAAATCAGATGATGGACATTTCATTGGATACTCTTCTCAAGCTAAAGCTTATAGAGTATACAATCTCAGAACTAGAATTGTTGAGGAGTCAGCCAATGTGACTTTCAATGAGCACACTCCTTGTGTGGCTGGTTCTGGTCCGGATTGGCTGTTTGATCTTGATTTAGTTACCAACTGTTTTAACAAATCTTGTGAGCATGTTTCAGGATCTGCAGAAAATCTAAATACAGGTGATCCTGATCCAAGATTTGAGCTAGGAAGACATTCAACTCATACATCTTCAGCTCCAGTTGGAACTACTTCAGCAAATGAGGTTTCTATCAGCACAACAATGACAAATTCAGCTGATACATCTGGCATGCCTTCAAATTCCAGCTCAGAGGCCTCTCAACCAGATAAAGATACCTCACTTGTAGAAGACAACAATGGTGATGGTGATAGTGATCAGGAATTCCTTGATGCTAATAACCACACCATAGATGACAACATCAATGATGTCTCACACTCATTGGATCAAGTTAATCTTGATAAGTGTGATAATGTGGAGGGTGAATCTTCAAGACCAGATTTAAATTTCTCAAATTTAGATCTTTCTCAACAACTTGCTGTGATCCCTCAGCTAAGGATCCACAAGTCTCACCCCACCACAAACATCATTGGAGATGTTGTCACAGGGGTAAGAACAAGAGGACAAACCCATGAAGCAAATGTTTGTCTTCACTCTTGTTTCTTATCTCAGATAGAGCCCAAGAAAGTTGATGAAGCTCTAAAGGATGGAAGTTGGGTTGAAGCTATGCAACAAGAGCTGCTTCAATTCAAAAGGCAGAAAGTTTGGAACCTTTGTCCTCTTCCTCATGGGAAGACTACCATTGGAACCAAATGGGTTTTTAGAAACAAGAAGGATGATAGGGGAATCATCATCAAGAACAAGGCAAGACTAGTTGTTCAAGGATACACACAAGAAGAAGGGATTGACTACACTGATGTCTTTGCTCCTGTAGCAAGACTAGAAGCTGTTAGGATATTCCTGGCATTTGCTGCATCCAAGAACTTCAAGGTCTACCAACTTGATGTAAAGTGTGCTTTCTTATATGGAGTGATTGATGAGGAGGTTTATGTCAAACAGCCACCTGGTTTTGTAGACCCTGATCATCCTGATTATGTCTGCAAGCTTGACAAAGCTCTTTATGGGCTGCATCAGGCACCCAGAAAGTGGTATGAGACACTATCTAAGTATCTCTGCAAGCATGGATACAGAAGAGGTACTATAGATGGAACTCTCTTCATCAAAGGACAGGAAATGACTTATTGCTGGTTCAAGTATATGTTGATGACATCATCTTTGGTTCAACTAATCCAAAGCTCTGCAAAGACTTTGAGAAGCTGATGAAAGACAGATTTGAGATGAGTTCAATGGGAGAACTCAACTTCTTTCTGGGAATTCAAGTGAAGCAAGTTGAAGATGGCATCTTCATAAGTCAGTCAAAGTATGTTCAAGACATACTCAAGAGGTTCAATATGACTGATTGTAAGATTGCTAAGACACCCATAGCCAGAAACCACTCCCTTGGTCCAGATCTTGAGGGGGAGTGTGTAGATGAGCATTTATACAGGGCTATGATTGGGTCTCTTATGTATCTTACAGCTAGCAGGCCTGATATCATGTTTGCTACATGTATTTGTGCAAGATATCAAGCCAACCCTAAGATGTCTCACTTAATCACTGTGAAAAGGATTTTAAGATACCTCAAAGGTGCTTCAACACTTGGTCTATGGTATCCAAAGAATCCAAATTTCAATCTGTATGCCTATACAGACAGTGATTATGGTGGTTGCAATATGACTGCAAAGTCTACATCTGGGGGATGTCAATTCCTTGGTGGAAGGGTGGTCTCATGGCAATGCAAGAAACAATCCTGTGTGTCTGCATCAACTGCTGAGGCTGAATACATTGCTGCTGCAAGCTGCTGTGCTCAAGTGCTTTGGATTCAAAATCAGATGCTGGACTATGGATTTAACTTCAAAGAGACTCCTATCCACATAGACAACAATAGTGCTATCTCTATCACTGAGAACCCTGTGCAGCACTCAAGGACCAAACACATCAACATCAGGTATCATTTAATAAGGGATAACTATGAAAAAGGATTAATTAAACTAGTCAAAGTTCATACAGATGAACAATATGCTGATCTGTTCACCAAAGCTTTTGATGAACAGAGATTTAAGTATCTGATATCAGCTATTGGGATGATTAACTTTGAGTAGACTTTTTATTAAAACTAATTCTAATTATTTCTTCTTAAAATATGTGTGTCCTAAGTTGTCTAGTTCATCACTTTCATAAGCTCATGTTTTCTTTGGATGTAAAATTCTTTTTGAAGACTTTCCTTAGATTCTTGAAAATTTCTGATACTTCGGAAGATAAAATTTTATCTTCGGAAGAAAACATGTCTTTAAAATAAATAACTGTCTAAGAGATTTTACCTTCGGAAGAAGTAAAGTTCATCTTCCGAAGCTTAAAATTCTTATCTCAGACACTTATCTATTTTCAAGAACCTTTTCCTTCCGAAGCAAAATTAACCTTCGGAAGCTTTGTTTATTTTCATACAAAGCATTCAAGGGTTTATTTCTCTTCCGAAGCATAAATTATCAAGACTCTCAGGAAAATCTTCCGAAGCCATTTTAGCTTCGGAAGCTTTTTAAATCAAAACTTCCGAAGACAAATAAACTTCGGAAGCTTTTCGAATTCCAAGAAAACTACTTTTTGAGCAAAAGTAAACTACCTTTTCAGAGGTGGGACCGACTTTCGGATTTCAAAGTTTATCCTCTTTCATTAACTTTGGTTCAAATCCCTTTTCATATAAATACCCAACGGTTCCCCCTCTTTCCCACTATCTTCCTCAATTCTACTGTTTCTCTAACCTAATTCTCTAAACCGCCTTTGCTTTCTACCTTTCTTCACCCTTAAGCTTCTGAAATGGCCAACCTTAACCGCAGAAACAACCCTGATTTCTCCATGCAACTACACAGGCAACATAATCAAGTTGCTCTGTTAAGCTCTGAGAAAGATGCAAGTTTCTCAGAGATTTGCCAATTCTTGACTCTGTCAAACTACTTCACCTCCCTGACCATTGATCCTCCTCTATATGAGGATCAGCTGCTTGAATTCTGGAAGACCTGCCAAGAGGTCATTATGGATGGGGAGAAGGCACTGTCTGCCACAGTGCAAGGGAGGACAGTCTTCATCACTCAGGCCATCATTAACCAACATCTACAGCTGGATGATGAAGAAGGTGAGGTGTCCTTTCCAAAAGAAGCTGTTAATCATTCTTTTGAGCAGATGGGCTATGAGGGAGATTTCTCTGTAAAGACCTTTAGGAAAGGGAAGGTCTCATCCCAATGGAAATTCCTGCTCCATGTGGTTATCCACAGCTTGTCAAACAAGCATGGTGGATGGGACCAGATTCCTGAGGATCTCTCCTTCATAGTTCATGGAATGGTTCAAGGGGTCAAGTTCAGGTATTCACAATTTGTTTATACTAATTTACTTGCAAACTTAGACTCCTTAGAGTATTACATGTTTCCTAGATATGTTCAACACATTCTCAACTGTGAACTGGGCTCACAGTTGAGGGAAACAGGTAATATTCTTAAACTGGGACAGATGAAGCCCGGCATCTTTAAAATAATGAAGAAGCCAACTGTAGGCTTCTCTGGGGTAGAAACAGCCCTAGTCCCAAAAATGTTAGAGCTCATTGCTCAAGGTGACAACCTAGCAACACAAGCTAGTGTTGAACCCACACCTCTTTTGTCCCTACCATTAAAAAGACCAGAAATCACCCTCACCTACCAAAGAAAATCCAAACGAACCCCTGCTCAGACTATTGAGTCTGTGCAGGCCCCCAAATACTCAACCTTACAGGAAGAAGTGGACACTAGAGCTCCCACTTCTCCTGAGGAGCAAACCACTCCCATTGTTTCACCTATCAGGGCTGAGGTTCCTCAAGCTCACCCTGATGAGCTCAATAGCCCAACAACCTTAAGCCTTCACTCTGAGTCTCAACACTCAAGTGGACAACCTTCAGGGGACAGCTACCATCCCCAGCCTTTGGATCTCAACCAACCCATTCCCAACCTATCCTTTTACACTGATGAAGACTTAGGATTCAGTGAGTACCATGAGTCTCTCTTCTCCTCCCCTACTCAAAGAGAGATGAGTACCTCTGACTCTCCTCAGTCTATCCCCCATCAGTCACCTGTTACTGAGGTGGACACTTCTGAACCTGTTCAGGATGTCCATATGGAAGAGGCTCTCACTTTTGAAAGTGATTACATCATTAAGACCTCAACCATGGCAACTCAGCCCATTGGCATCTCAACTGAGGCTGCCAGTGAGCAGAGGAAAACCAGCAGCCAAGAACCTCAAGCTGGTGGTGAGAGAGAGGACTTTAGTCAATCATCTCATCCCCCAATGAATCTTCTGATGAAGATGAGGGGAATTTGAGACTAAAGGTGCAACAACTGTCAAAAACATGCACCTATTTAGTCTCTAAGGTTAGTCACTTGGAATCTCAGGTGACTACCTTACAAAACAGGGTCAATGATCAGCAACTCCAGATTTCATATCTGCAGGAAAAACTAGCTGGGAGACCTTTAAGGAGAGCTCAACCAGGAACACAAGAACCTGTGGAAGTGATTGACTTATCCTCCAGCTCACCTATGCAAGTGGGTGATGCTACCAAAAAGGGGGAGAAAGTTGTTACAACCACAGAACCTGGGAGTTCTTCAGAGAGAATGGACATAGAGGACTCACCATCCTCACTTGCTGTTGTGCATTCTCAGCAACTTCCTCAAGTTCACATTAATGTGGACTCTATAGACTCTCTCATCAGGAGTCTCTTTGAGGAAGGCATACCAAGGGCTGTCTCATCTCCACCACTGGGAACTAGCAATCAAATCATAAGGTGGAGGTATGATGATGACAGAAGAGCCCTCATACTTCAAAGAGTTCAAGGCCAACAAGAAGTTTTTCAATTCCAAAGCCTGAGCTTTTATGAAAGACTGGATTTAGTCAACCTGCCACTTGTCAATCCAAGCAATTCAAGACAAGCTGACAGGCTGGCTCAAAGAATCCAAGACAGGATCATGGCAGAGTTCTCTCTAAGAAGGAGACTTAGGGAATCAGGCAATGTCATCGGTCAACTGGATGTTGAGGTGGACCCTAAGATTAGTTTCATAGGGGAAACCTTGACTGAAGGCCCAGTGACAGAACCTGAGACCCCTGTCTCATCATCAACAACTGCTGCTGAGGTCCAAACTCCATCTGAGACACCTGCTGGTGAAGGTGTTTCTCAGCCTCTCTCTGGCCAGAGCATGGAAGCTACTCCAAGCAATGAAGGCCAAGCTTCAATCCTCCCTGAGTCACAAAGGTCTGTTGGTGACAAAGGGAAAAGGATAATGACTCCTGAGGAAATTGAGGAGGAAGAGAGAGAGAGGAAAAGGAGACTAAGGGGAGAAAGTTCCACTGGGTCATCTAGCTTCATGCAAGCTGCAATCAGGGCTGCCCCCAGACCAAATACTCAGGATGATGAGTTAAGGGCAGTCAGGATTACTTACTTACAGACCAGGAACTATGACATTGATGAAATCATCTCCCTCCCCTTAGAAGAACTAAATGAACTGGCTGACAGAGAAGTGTCAAGAGAGTTGAAGGAGAAAGAGGATGCAATGATACTTCTCCAACTCAAAGAGGAGAAGAGACAGAAAAGACTTTACAAGCATGCTCCTACTCTCTCACCAGTTCAAGAAAGTCCTGCACAGGAAGATGTGGCTCCACAAGAACCTCAGGTAGATAAAGAGGAAGATAGGATCAAAATGATCAACTACCTGAGTGCCACAGGCTTCTATCAGGCAGATGCACTTCTCCCTTTGTCCTATGACTTCATTGAGTTCGAGTATCTAAAGCAACTTGAACTTGAGTTAGTCAAGGAAAGAAAGACAACCAAAAGGAAACTAAGGGAAGAAGCTGCAAAGTCAAGGGCCACCATTCAAAAGAATGCAAAGAAGTCTGCTGACAGACAAAGAATGGTGAGCTTCTTGAAGCTGTATGGATTCTCCGGAAGGAGACTTGGCCCCATGTCTCTATCCACTATGGATGAGCATATTAGGGTGATCAAGCAGAAGATTAAGAGTGGAGAACTTATTGACTTGCACTCTCTTCCAAGTCAAGTCCCACCTGAAGTGGAGGTCAAGTTTGAACAACCAGAGACACCTCAACCAGCACCTCCAGCTGAGCCCCAGCAAGCTTCATCTTCTGATCCTAGGCAGGGTCAAACTCCCTCTCCTTCTGAACCTGTGAGGGAGGAACACCCAACTGAGAAAGACACTGATGATCAACATGGTGCTGCAGACCAGTCTTCTCAGTTAAAGACAACCAAGAGGAAGAAGAGGATGGCTTCTAAACCAAAGACAAAGAAAAAGAAGTCAAAGTCATCTACCTCTGCACCTCAGGCTGAATCAGATCAACCTGAGGAAGTGCATGATGAGGCAGCCCAATCAACTCCTATTCAAGTGGCTCCTCTAACTAGTGAGACACCCATCTTATCCTGGACATACTCTACCAATCCAGAGAGATGGACTGTTATAAGAGATCAAGGTGTTGAGAATGTCTACTCATGGCAAGACATAATCAACTTACCTCTGCATGATCTCTTTGAGATGAGAAGATATTATGAAAGTCTTGATGATCCTGACCATCTCATGAAGAAAGGAATGGTCCTGATTGTACTGAAGACTACCAACATTTGAAGATCTTCCAAGTGTTTTGGTAGCATCAGCCTAGGGGGAGTTTGTAAGGATTCCTGAAGTCTGATGCAACCCAAAACAGCCTAAGTGTCTCAGCAACATGCACTAAGTACTGAAGTGAAGAATGCTTTGGAAGTTTTACACAGCATTAGAAAATACTCTAAGTGTAAAATCTTCCGAAGCCAAGACCAATATCTTCCGAAGCCAAACATGAAGTCTTCCGAAGCTTCAGAGACAAAGTCTTCCGAAGCCTCATCCTATGAAGACAGATTTCTTCCGAAGACTTTTAGTACACATGCTTTATCTGATGTACTGTTCCATAAAGCACCTTTTCCGCTGCATCTCTGTAAAGTCACCAACTTACATGAGTTGGTGAAAAGGGCCTTGCTTTTGGTAACTGTACATTAAGGTCTTGAGTATTCAACTTTCCACTTTATGTACTTTATCCTTTTTGTATTGTATAAGGATGTGAGCTATGGCATGTCATAGTCACAAGGTCAAAAGGCAGATATGCCTTTTGATCCTACAATTGATTTTGTTAGTGTCTAGTCAATTGTATCCAGCTGGCTTTCAAAGTATGGCCGGCTGTAGGTTGTAGTATAAGTATTTCAAGTTCTTGTATCTTTTCTTTATGCTTTGTAACACTTGTAAAAGAACTTGAGAAAGCAATATACTGCCTCCTTGAAACCCATACTCTCTTGTTCTGTCTCTTGCTTTACTTGTGTTCTTTGTATCACTTTGGTTATCCAGTTCACTGTTTGATTAGAGCTTAGTTATTCTCCTCATTGTGTTGTTGTGTTGTAATTGTGTTTAAGCCCTTAAACGATCCTGCAAAACGTGTATATCAACTAATTGAACAAGACCCATTTATAAAACATGTTAGATATGAGTCAAAACTCGATTATATTTGTATCGTGGTTTTGTCCTGTCAGAAATTATCACCCCTATTTTATGTGCACACACGAATTAATTACTTACACATAGGTCTCCGCCGGTAGAGGTCACATTCACAATTCTTGGGGATTTAGATAGTTGAAGAAGAGGAATCAACGATTCTGTAACCGCTTTGGTCGCGTAGTAATTTGTTTTCAGGCACTTTTCTCCCAATTCGTAAGGTTCTTCGATAATGTTGCTTAAACGGTGCGCATTCTCATCGACAAATTGTAACTAATACAATAATACATAATAGATGTCACGTCCGTTAATACTATAAGAATGTGATTTATACACTAAAAATATATTGTTAGGTTACATATAAGGTGTATGCTTTTATGCTTATTTAGATACTCGTTTTCTAACATGTGCTATCAAAGCTTTTACCAAAATTATAAAGTGGTTCACTATATATTATCTTATAAATTAGTAAAAGAAATTTATTCGTCACTTTAAAGACATATATATGCTTTATAATGATACTATTTTATATTTGAAAACCTCGATATATAATGATAATATTTATTTTTTAAATTATATGGTGACATGATAAGTAATTTGTATGAAAATACTTACAAATGCTCCTCCGTCTCTAAAATCTTTACCGTCATGTATGATAATTCCAAGTTCTGCTGCATTATTGATCTGTAAACAATTTTTAGATCTAATTAAAACTCTCATTAGCACTTAATTATAACTTAAATTCATAAATATAAAACGGGAGAGCAAAAGAAGCATCATAACGCATATGGTAAAGCGTCAACTTAAAACATATGTAGGTTTTGAGCTGAAAATACATACGGAGTTCGTGAGTAGCAAATAAAAGGTTTAGAATGATCAAACGCTCTAGCAAATGGCCTTTTGTTTATTTGGCCCGACTCTATATAAAAACCTATAACATAATGTACTAAAACTCCAAGATTTTAAAATATATAAGGATCTATCTTTGCTCACCAAGATATCAAGCCTCCCCAAGTGTGTTTGGACAAATTTGGCCAAACACGCGATACTAGATGGATCAGTGATGTCAAGTTGATGAAAAACGACGTTAGAAAGACCAGAATCGTTGAGTTTCTTGACGGCTTCTTCCCCACGACTTTGATTTCTAGATGTTAATACAACCTCGATTCCATTTGAAGCAAGTTGACGACATATTTCAAATCCGATTCCTCTGTTTCCTCCCGTCACAATTGCATATCTATATTTTTGAAAAAACAAACAGTAAATTCAAGGGAAAATTTTAAAGATTTTGAATATGAATATTAATTAAACAATATGAAATTTTGATGGTGATGATGTACCTTCTCTCCTCCATTGGAAGATAAGAAGTGAGAAATGTAGATGTGAAGTAACCATCCTCTCCTCTTTTATGTTGCATCACAATAATATTTTTATTTTTATTTTTATTAATTTATGCTTTTATGTGGTTGTTACACCTGAAACTACTACCACAGAACTTATATTAACGTTTAGCATCTCATGAAACATGTATGAGGGTACGTTTCATGTCATTGAGAAATTTCCTTAAATTGAGTTGCGTCACGAAAAGTTTAACTAATTATTATTGTCTACTAGTTTAAAAAAAATATATGTTATATAAAATCTAATACTTTTTTTTGTGTTACATACGCATACAATATTCAAATTAAGAAAGTGATTCATCAAACATTTTCAAAGACTAATACCAATAAAAATAACCTTGGATCCAACACTGTTTATAAAGTTATCTATCAGCATATGTTACAAGACAAAAAGGGTACAAAGAGGATATAAACATCCATCACAATTCAACAAACAAATCACACAAGAAAACATATAGAAAAACACATGTATGCAAAAGAAACATATTTCCAACAACCATCAACCATCACTAGATAACTGAACACATATATACTGTTTTCTTTTTCCAATAGGATATTTATCAAGAAACCAAGGGCAAAGCAATCACTACAGTTTCACATGTACAAAGATTTGATCACTTGATCATGAATCAATCTTGAGGAGGGAATTGAGTGATGTACTGTTGAACTTTTGAGCAAACCCGCGGATCACTAAGACAATCACGTCTCTTAAGTGTCGGGTCTGAACCATCAAGTCTATTTCATTATCACTATCCACTACAATCCGCAGCCTATGTTGATCATTTCCAAAAATCTCCACCTACACAAGTTCATTACATAAAAGAAAAGGTTAATAAACTCGATAATATTAACCTAAAGATTTTTGTTATAAATAAAATTGTTGAACTGTTGTAAACATTGAATGAAGTCACATACATGGAATGGAGGGGTATAGCTTCCACGAATCTCAGTTGTCGGGAATGAAGTTTTGGAACCAGGTTTCACGACTTTAACCCGTTTTCTATTAACTTCCAGTATTCTTCTTTCAAGACCACCCGCCCCGGAAACCTTGAACAATAAATGAAAATTAAAGTTAGGATGATTGTGAAATGACAATTTTACCCCCTTTCCCCGACCTTTCGTGTATTAATGAATATTTTTACCTTCTTTGAAGATCTGTCCTTGTCACATAATGCCTGGTGGAAAGACGAAAATGTTATGATTTTATGAAGTATAAAGTTTCTTTTTTGTTTAAAATAAATTTTTGGATTAAAACATCATACCTCAAACTTAACAGATCCAAGATCAAGCTTCTGCTTTACTTCTTTAAGAACATCAGGTTCTGCAGATGGATGCAGTGAGATGAAATATATCAGATATAAAAAAAGAAACTTAAACAAACAGAAACACAACTTAACAAAGAAATTACTTTGAACACAGAAATAAGTTTGGAAAAAATAATAATTTAGGCTTACCGACAGTTATTGGTTCGGTTGAAGCAGAAACAGGATGGCCCTCAACCCCGTCTTCTCTTATAGGAGTATAAATAGCAACCAACCGGTAGCCCACATCATCAACATTTGCTTCATACATCCTTCCCGTCTCACCTGCAATAAAAAAGAAGAAGAATATATAGAATATTATTATAAAAAAAACAATTTTATCCATTATTAAATTGCAAGATAGAAGATACCTGGAATAGAAATAAGATCTGGACTGCCAACCATTGATCTCAGCCATTGGATCTTACTCTTACCTTCCTTTCCACCACTATAATTACCACGAACTGCGTATAAATTAGTATGGAACCCTCTGCCTTCAATTTCCATCTTTTCCATTTTAGGAATCCCTAAAATTAAAAAGAAAAATATTTATCAGGAATATTTTAATGATATTAATTCCCCAAATGGGATTTTAGAAAATGAGGCCAAGACATGAAGAGAAATAAGAGAAAGTTATAGAAAACCTGGGGAAACAGGGCCAGTTTCATAGTATGCCGGTTCACTAGATCTACCAAATGTATCCACTACGATGCACTCACATTTGAAGCGACAACCAATGTCATTAAATTGAAGCTTGTATGAGCAAGAACATTGTGATTGTATTGGTTCAAAGTGTTTGTTTCCCATATCAGAAGATATATACCTGTTATTTAACATGTGATGATAAAGTAAGTAATCTTCATTACAAATTTCAAAAAAAAAAAAAAGAAAAATAAAGAGAGCATAAAGGAAAAGTAAAACATACCACTGGTATCTGACATGCTTCTTGTATTTTTGCCAAACGTTCTGTTGAGCATCAGTTTTCGGGATAACTTCAATAGCAGTTAGTACTTCACCCTCAACTGCCTTACCAGTAAGAGCAAGCATCTCAATTCTTGGAAGCTCTGGATGCCAATTTAATAGAATTGGCAGTTTAAGAAAAAAATAAGATAAAATACAGATATATAACTTGATCATTATTATAAAAAAGCCTAAAAAACTACAGAGATGTAACATGAAAGGGTACCCGGGAGAATGACATCGGTTGGCTCAGACAACTTCAGCTCTCCAACAACTGAATCAGAACGAACTGGTGTATACCTTCAAAATGCACAAAACAATTATTGAAATTGATCTGATAAACCACTAATGAATACATGTACAGATATTAAGATTTAAGAGTGACCAAGAACAAAGATAGAGCTATTACCCAAACAACAATCTGCAATTGTAATCCGCATCTGTAACTTCATATGTTTTGGAGTTAGCACCATCAATAGAAACAGTTGTTCCCTCCATATCTTCTCTAAACCAGCTAAAGATGCTTGATCCTTCATAACCACCAAAGTATTTTCCTTCACCGGAATAACTGTTTAATGACAACGCCTTCACACTAACTTCAGAAACCATAGGAAAACCTGCCAGAATATTTGACATGTATATTTATTAATAATTAATGTCCATAAGTAGACACTATGCAAATACAAGTTAAGAAACATGAGTCTACCTGGAGTCACTGGATTGTTGCAAATGGCCACCACCGGCTGACCAGATTTTCCATCTACGCGGGTCGGGACCCAATACAATGCCAAATAAGCACCCACATCTTCCAGTGAGGGAGTGTATGTTCTGCCAAGAATTCACAATAAACCAAATAAAAAATTTATTTATAAAATATTATGTGGAACTACATTCACAAAACTTACAATGTATTCGCGCATGTAGTTACATCCTCACAAGAATCTGATATATCCATTAGAGAAGATGCATCAATTTTGGAGAGACATCTGTACCAAATATATTTTCCATCTCCTTCTTGTCCACCAAAGTATGTTTTAAGAGGAATGACAATCTTGTCCTCACAGCAATCCGGAATCACAAGTTCAACACCAATAGGGTCAGCTGTCATAATTATTTATAGATATTAAAATATGAAAAATCCCGGTAACAATATCCACAACCAGGTTGTGATTTATACATACTAGTATGCAGCAAAGCAGAATCTACTCACCTGGAACAATGGGGCCAGATACAATGCTCTTTGGGCTCCCTTTAAGTCCATCTTCACGCACAGGCGTATAAACAAGCTCCACACACTCTCCCACATCTTCTAAAGTCAAATCTAAATGCTCTGCTAAGATTTTACCTTACTTGTTAAGCAAGTAATCAGGGTAGCCAACTGCACTTCTAAGTCATGCAAAAATATTATTCAAAACCTCACCACCAGAATGAAGTTTCTCCTTGCAACCGTTATCCTTCACTCTGAACCATTCGAAGAAGCAAGCTCCTTTCCCCCTAAAAGGAATACAATATATATTTAAATATACGTTTTACGATAAGATATTCCTACCCTTAACATCTTTAATAAAAAAAGGAAATTTGCTTACCCTCCGCTATAAGATGCAATAAATGTTAAACGCCCTCCTTCCACCAATGACCCATGAAACTCGAGTGATTGGCAAGTTGGTGGCCCTGAAAATTAAAGCATTCAGAATTTTTGTAATCATTGTTTGACTGCAGTCATGTCATCATTCAAAGAAACTTAGCATACAGGTCTAAACTAAAACTGGGTTGTTTGATGTCATCATTATCTTGAATAGTTTCTAATTTTTTACTCATGAAAAGTATTTGGTCATGTCTTGTTCAAGATTGTTCAGTTTAGAGTGTTCAGTAGTGACTATATGTTGATTCATAAGGTTTTGTATAAAAATAGAATAAGTAGGATTCTGCAGAATACCTGGAGATATTGGTCCAATCTGTTCAGATAATACAATAGGCCCACGGGCCCGATCCTTTCTCACCGGTTCACATGAAACGGATATAAAATACCCAATATCATCGGCTGAAAGCAAGTATGATGATGAGGTGGCATCTGCAACTTCCTTTTGCATGCCATCTGAGCTAGTCTGCACATATAATTAACTATTAATATACTATACAAAATGATAATAATACAAACTGTAAACAACTTGAACCCTAATTATTACACATAGGCTTAGAACAAAACCATATACAAGAAACTATTGTGAAATGAATACAATATGTTTATGTCACAAAGATACCCTGAACCAGCGGAAAACAGAGTCTCCCTCTTCACCACCCCAATATTGTTTGTTAACATATAATGTTGTGCCTTCAACTGCAGTCCCAACCACTTGTAGAGACAGCAATCTAGGGTTTCCTGATAAAAAAATAATTATGATACAAACCAACATTAGATTAAAATTTCTAAGTACATACACATAGATATCACTTTTAGGTGTATACCATAGTTTTTTTTACCACATAAACATGTGACAAAAGAGCTCTCGGATGTGTGTGTCTACAACTTAAGAAAATATAAATATTATTAATTACCTGGCTGAACACGTTCTTGACCCATGCAAGTTCTGGATTCCCCCATAATCCCATCATCACGTAAGGGAGTACATTTAAATGAGATAAATTTACCAATTGCATCTTTAGCGACATTGTACTGAAGATGACCCGAAACCTCAGGTATCAATATACCAGGATCAGTTTCAACCTGCAGATAGCCCGTGCAATATGAATAAAAAGAAAAGATATGGGGATTATATGTAGTTTAATATTATAAGGAATGAATATAGATATACCTCATGAAGATACCAATTGTAAATACTCTTTCCTTCATGACCTCCTATGTACCCATAAGATGCTGTCAGTAGACCACCTTCAGTGTAGTCGCCAGTAATGGATAAGAAATTTAAATTTGGGGGAAGAGCTGCAAAGAATTAATAATGATGTTTAAAAACCATCTATTACCAAAACAGGTTAGATTTTTTAAAAAAAATTAGCTTACTTTCAACTGCGCTGTCTGATATAGCGTACGCTGGTTCACCAGATTCACCATCTGTGTTCACAGGAATAAATTTGGCAACAATGTAGTATCCAACAGCTCCTAAAGGTATACGAAATGCCTGACATGAAAAACAATATTCTTTTAACAAGATCATGTGTTAATAAAATGTATTAAGGAAAATTATTTATGATTAGACAACCAACCTTGGCCAACTTGGAAGTGCTTACTGCTTCAAGACCATTTTCACCATCAAGAACTGAGGAAGATGTTTTGAACCATTGAACTCTGCTAGATCCTTCTGTAGCTCCAGTTACATTAGCAGTTACTGTAATCTTACTTCCCTCCTTTATATCACCGATCATCTTTAGATTAGTTACTTTTGGTGGAGCTGAAATTTTAATCAAGAAAAAAACAAAGACCATGGATGAGTTGAATGATTCTTGCCCAATATATAAAAACATTCATTGATTCATAAGACGTATATAAGTACCTCGTTTGACTATTGGAGACAGTGTTGAAACAGATTTCCCCTCCTGGCCTGTCAGTTTAATGAAATAATTAATAAAGATTTATAATCATAAAGCTTTATCCCATGTTCAAGCCTCAAAACAGAGTTTTTTGCTGGATTAATATGTAGACTAACCCTCAAAATTTACAGGAAGATATACAAAAGCCAGCCGCAAACCAACATCTTCCTTGGACAGATTATACTCATTCGTACCACTTAGCACCAAAACGAAGTCTCTGTCAAGATAACATAATTCCAGAATATACTAAAAACACATGATAACTTATAAGAAAGATAAAATAATGATGATAACAGAAACTATAATAATTGGAAAAAAGTGCAAACCCTGTATCTTTATTCTCGCGCAACCATTCAAATTTGCTTGGTCCTTCTTTTCCACCGAAGTACACACCTACCCCACTAACAGTATTTCCTTCAATAACATCTCCAACTATTTGGACGTTATTAACGGATGGTGGAGCTGCCAATAAGAGAATATTAAGCCGCTTGAGAGTCAATCATATGATTCTATTTGTTTGAAAAGTTTCATAGTAATTAATTAAAGACCATGAAGAACACACCAGGTTTTATATAATCTGTGATCGCATATTGAGGTTCTCCTTTGGTTCCTTCTTCTGTTACAGGAGTGTACATATAAACCAGACATGAGTCAATGTCTTCTAGAGTCAATTGATATTCTTCATTTTCTGCTCCTACGATCACCACTGGACTACTATTCCATTTTCTCCTTAACCAACTGGAATTGAAAATTTTATTAAGCAGCTTTTTAACAAAACTTACAGAAAAAAGTTCCAACAGCCTATAAAAATGGTTACCTAGAAATGCCTTTTGCTGGGGTCCCACCACACCATGCAACCTCTGGGTAGCCTGTAATTATATTTCCCTCCACCAATTCTCCACGCACGTCAAGCTTCAGAACCTTTGGGCATCCAGTTCCTATACAAAAGTTAAAACTGAATATTGAACTTCGAACTTTAGTCAACTATATATTTTTTGTAAGGAATAATGTACCTCGAGAAACAGGTGCAGATATCGCAAAAATAGAGGAATATTTAGTATCTCCCAGTACAGGTGTACACTCAACCCTTAAAATTTTGCCCACATCATCATGTTTTGGCCAGTACACCTTGCAAATAATAAGTTCACAAAATAAAATACAATTGCATAAAAAATTCCTATTAATGATTTGTGAAAACACCTGTTACCTCAGCAGTAGCATCTGGAATTGGGGTGAAGTTTGAAAGGGCTGTGCTTCCAATGAACCATTGATAATTCAAGACTAATTCTGAATTTTCATCTATGGTTTTATCTTTGGTGAAAAGAAAGTGGCAGTTACAAGCATCATCTTCAAATGGTTGATCAACTGAGGCTTCCATGAGCACGTAACCATCAGGGAAATGGTCTTTCCATTGTTCAACCAGAAAATTAAAAGTCGACTCTGGTCAATCAGTAAACAGATCATTGTTAGTTAAAGGTGAATTTCATTTTATTTATTAATAATTTTTTTGTAAGATAGGACAGCCATAAAAGAGAGTTAACAAATCTGATTAATTAGATAACATAGATGATGCCTGTCTTCCAACAAATGTAATTTTCAAGCTGATTTAGTTGACATAATACAACTTAACCTCCAAAAGTGCAATCAGAATTTGAATATTTCATCAATGGCATTTTTAAACAAGCAAAAAAAAATGACATAACTCACCTGGGGCTTGTTTAGAGCTACAAAACTCCCAACCTCCTGCAATGCAAACTGCTGTATGGGCTGGATAATGTTTTGCAATTGTGATTTCTTTAGGAGAAAGATCTAGAAAAATTGTCATTGCAGATGCATGTTAGGTGACAATTGTTAGAAATTTCAAATATTAAATAAATTCAACTTTTTGTATAAGAAGGTGATGCCAAATTAAGTTCAATGCCTGAATTTATATTTAAATCGGTACTTCAGTACCCCGGATCTCTAGAAATGCTTAGATAACAACAAAGACTTCAAGAAAACGATATATAACACGAAATCATATAAAGACTAAAATCCTAAATACTACTTGCATATAAGAAACAATAAAAAAATGATATTTAAAAGATTGCATGTTACACTATATTTGAAGAACATAGCCTACTATATTTGAAGAACAGAGCCTATGTTAACTAAAAATAATCATCAGACTAATACTAAGAAACACAGTAAATAATTACCAGAATGACTATGCTCGTGCTTTCTAATAAATATAAATACATAATATATGATCATTAGGTTGGAAATACAAATTAAAATACTGCAAACTCTAATTGAATAGATATGAGGTTGCAGAAATATCTATCAATAAGATTGGAACGAGAACCAGAACAAATTACAAAAACAACAAAAAATTAAATTAAGGCGGTTAAATTTAATATCTAAAGATCATCACATACCTCTATCATTGAACTTTTTCAGGCTTGGGCCAACAAGCAAAATAGAAGCTGCTTCTACATGTGCCATCTCAAGAATAGGATTCTCCTCTAACCGTAAATGCTGCACCATATACCAATAGCAGATATATCAGATAAACCCACTCTAACACGATGCCTAAATTAACTGAGTTCATACTCAAACAAAAAAAGTTACTACTTACTCATAAAAATATATTAAACATTAACTGTATCTGAAATGTATCCACAATAGGTACTATATGTCACTGAACAAAAAACTGAATATAATAATTTATAAAGGTAGTACTTTATTAAGCATCCTAAGATCATACAGCTTGTACCATCACCTTTGTATCATATCATTCATTTTCTACTGTGTCATACCATTCCATAGTACATTACACACTGTCATAGTATTATACTATTATGTAACATTTTGAACAGGTATGGACCCTTTTTGTATTGTTTAAAACTGTTTTGTACTGCTTTCATTATTTATACAGTATGGTGTTTTGTAACATGACATATCACTCATGATAAGCTTTCATATCTTTGTACAGTTTCAAATTTCACATTATATCATATCATCTTGTATGAAAGTACAAATGTGTCTAAAAGTATTTATAAGACAGTTACAAAGTAAAGATAGAGCTCCTGTATGAACTTAGGACATTATATGATATTGACAATTGTGATGATCAAAAGTAGAACAAACAACTATAAGTGATTCCTCAACTAATGTCAGTCCCATAGACCTAAAATTCGTTTAATTTACACAGATGGATGTGAAAGATAAAAGTGAGCTTGCCTCAAGTGATGGTAAACATGGAAAACCCTTCAGTGTTGATACTTTATTCTTGCTAGCAGCTAATACCTATATAGTCAGAAGGTTAACGAATAACATAACCAAAATCACATACAAAAAACTAATAAGAAATGAAAAAGAAAAACCTGTAATCGCGGCTGACTTGCCATTGCAAGAGACTTTAACTTATTTTGTGCAACTGATAGGAACTGGAACAAGAAAAGAAATTTACAGGCACATAAAATGTTACAAAACTAACTTTTGCTATATATCAAAGATGGATACAGCTGGAGATGGCAATTTCAGCCATTTACTTATGAATGGGTTGATTTGGGATGAGTTATATCTCAAACGGATCAATGGGTCATATCAGAAGTTATGACTAGAGGGGAACAGGTCAACATATTGAAAGTCCTCTAGAGTCTATTGTAGTGCATAACACCTCCTAATTGTTCTATTCAAATAATCTTGTAATTATATTGTTTTTTGATCATAAAAGACGCATGTAATTAGAAAAAATATTAAATGGACAAAAAAACGTTTATTAGTCAACCCAATACGACCTGTATGACCCATACTAAAAGTGACTTGTTTCAACCCAAACCTGCTTTGGCATGGCACCTGGCCCATCCATCTTACCACGTTTGATATAATAATGACATGGACCAAATGCATTACCTCCAAATTTGGAAGTGCGGGAAGAGTCTTAAGTGATGTGATTTGATTCCCGGCAAGGTAGAGTTGCTACAGAAGTTTAAAAAGAAATTATATTGTTAGTTTGAAACCATTCATTGTTTATACACCATTTAGGATACGTATAAAATGTGAGGAAATAACCTGCAGCATTTTACAGGCTTCAAGTGGTTCAAACCCAGGCCCTTTGAAATCATTAAAGCTCAAATCAAGAACCTACAAATAGGCCACAACAGTCATTTACCAAGCTTGAGGGAAGCCATAGACAACATCAATAACCGATTTCTTAATAAAGGCAATATGCTGATAATCATAATAGCAATTTCATTTACGACGAACAATATATAATGAAGTATAAAAAACAATAACGCCCAGTTAGATGATAAGAAAATAATTCGCCTTATAGAAACACCGTTTTAAAAAACAGCTTAAAATCATCTCAACTGCAGCTCATTCTGCTGATTTCATCCCTTGCATAATTATAGAACACCAACACTCCCTCAAACAAGAAACATACACCAACTTGGTGTGAAATTAGCAATATGCACACAAAAAAAAGAACCTAGAATTCTTCTTCTATAAACAATGAAATTAAAATTCTTTGGAAATTACAAGTAATCAACCCTCCCAGCCTCCCCCACCAATATCTTCCTGAACAATCAACTCACTACTTCCAACTTTAAAGTTATGGTTTTGATCATAAAAATGGCACCATTTTATAAATATCAAACCAACACAAGTTTAACATATAAAGATTTTTCAGTGATTCCACAGCTCTCATTTAACTTCTGTTTAGTTTTATATTTTGATTTTCAAAAAGACAACTTCATGTTGTTGAAGAAATTGTTTTGATTTCTTTCAATCAAAATCAATGAATAATTAAGGTGTTGAATACAATGTCTCACCAGTTCATTTACAACACAGTGGACTCATATTAACATATATAGCACAACTCAAAATTAAATTGTCGATAGGTAACACTTATAGGTGATTTTCATCATATATAGAGCTTTAAATACTTATAATCAAATACATGAAACAGAAAAATGTACAAAAGAAATTGATCAAAAAAAAATTAAATAGATTAAACATCCTAATTGTTAGGGGGCTCAAAAGAAAATTGATGTACAAACCTTCACCCGCTTCAGTATTTCAATGCCTTCTAATGATGATAGCAGGTTGTCTCTGAGATAAACAAACTGTTACAAAAGAACAACAGTTGGCCATTTCTCATTATCTTTCCAATACGGTAGTTGAAAGAACATGTTCACAGAATAAATAAAAAGGCATCAAAAAGTCGTAAATGTAAGTTATGTCAACTGTAAAATATTATCACTATCATCTTATTCTATAAAAATAAATAAATATTCATGAGCAGATATTGAACATAATAAAAAGGGTAATAAATCATGCTGTAGATGTAAGCTTACCTCCAAATTAGGAGACAGGTTCAGACCATTAGCTTTCAGACTACGGATTCTGTGACCCCTAAGATCCAACCTCTGACATCACGGGAGAAAAGGGTGAGATCACCATGACAAATATAGATTTTAAACATAATGGGCATCATGGTTAGCATACTTTCTACGACAGGAATTAGCAAGTAAAATTTTACTTAGATTTAAAGATGTCTTTCATGTGGATAAGCAAACAAAATGCTAAACAAACTTCTAATCACAAAAGATGAAATATTCTGTGAAGAGAGGATGTGATTAATAGAAGCAAATTTTTACCACATCATCACCAGCTTTGGTCTCAACTTGTGGAAGCATGATCAAACGAGAAACCCTAAATGTAGGAGTGACTGCTTTCCTCAGACTCGATGCAGTTGACATTCTTTCTCGGGAAGATGATAAGGATCCAGATCTTGATTCACTGGAAACTGCAGATGAAGAAGAGAGGTTTGACTTTGACTTCTTCTCCGTGCTGTCAATAGATTTTGTAGGAACTCTTGATGAAGAAAGTGATGAAGAAGATTTGGCATTACTGCCCATGGTTCTAGGAGTTCTAACAATAGGAGAAGAAGGACTCGAAGCTTTGCCAGCTGGCGAAGGTAATGAACTCCTACGGAGCTCAGGAAGAGACCGCCTTAATGGCTCTTTTGTGGCTGAACTAACACTGCTAGTCTGTTTCTTAACTGAAACTTGTTTTTCTTGTGAACTTCCAGTGCTATTCCTTCTAATTGCAGGAGCATCATTAGTGGAACCTTGATCTATGGTTGGTTTTCTTGGATTCGGTTTGACCGCATTAGAAACACTCTTGGGTTCAATCCTCTTTCGTGTGGGTCCAGTACTAGACCCCGATGACTTCAACGATGATGAAACGGTTGGTTTGATAACACTTCTTGTTGTTGCTTTGACATTCTCAGAAGTCGGGACCTTGCCTAAAGATCCCTCTTTCTCTTCCATGTCACTCATGAATTAACAAACTTGACCACCGCCAGTTAGGTCAGAATCTGTTACCTGCTGGTCAAGAAAACATCAAATGAACAACGACATACACTTTAATTCCTCGACTTTGTGATTAAGATCATATGAAAATGTGACTGTTTGGGACAGTTGGAGTACAAATTGCAAGTAAAACACAAATTACCTACCTATGCCAGGTCATGAGGAAAACATGCAAAAGAAAATGTGAAACATTGGGAGTATACATTGCAAGTAGAAACACACCTTGTGTAACAGAAAAGAAAACAAAGTACAGCAATTATCTCTACATGAACATACACAACTACCCATGAAACAGTGATGCTAATTCTAAAGCAAAATAGAATAAGAACAGTGTGAATTTAATACCTGCTAAACTAAAGGGACATGACTGCAAATACAATCCATACACATAAAAAAGTAAAAAGTTACAACAGTTATCACTACAATGAACATAACTCACGATCTAGAAGTTAATCATGCTAATTTTTTACTAGAAAAACTTATAGAAATGTGGATTAGCCACAAGAGTCCCTAAAAGGGCAGGGGAGAGTATAAATTGCAAGTAAAAGCAAAAATATATAAAATTTAAAAAAGTACTACTACAAAGAGCGTAAACAACACCCATGAGAATATAGAGGCTACATCTTCACCAAAATTAATAAAGAATAATGTGGGCTTTAAAACTTACCTGCCTAAATGAGCAGTAGGAGTATAAATTGCAAGTAAGCACAAAGCATACACATAAAAAGGCAAAAATTACAACATTTACCACTACAATTATACAGCAAACTTAAATTCATAACAAAACTTGTACTAATCCTTGACCAGCATAATGTAGGTTTAACACCTGCATACCTAAAGATAGAGCAGGAGCACAAATTGCAACTTAAACAACTTGCATATGCATAAAATGTAACAAATTACAACAATCACCACTACCCCGAACACAAACAACAACCCATGCCAAAAATCACGCTAATTCTTGACCAAAAGAGGCAGATTAAAAAGTGGGTTTGATTCAAGAACACCTAAAGGGAAAGTGGGAGCACAAATTGCAAGTAAACCCCACGATTCGTAAGCATAAAAGGTCAAAACTTACACCAGTTACCAGCACAAAGAACAATTGAACATATGCAATGATCGATTGCAAGAACTGTGCTGATTCTTGAGCTAAAAAAGAAAAGAAAATGGTAATGTGGGTTGATAGTTGCGTTTACCAGAATGTCAGAGCAGATCTGATGAAGCAGAGATAGTGAGTGATTACAGTTGAGCAGACATTTGACGAATGGAGATGAATTAGGGCATAATTATTGCATAAAATTGGATTAAAAAAGAGGAAAGTGAAAGTGATGTATGGCCCGACGGGGGAAAGTAGCCAAATTTTCCAACAAGTGTGTTTTCGCGCGCGGTGTGTTAATAATATTCTTGATTTTGTTTTTGTTTGTGTTTAAAACAAGTGATTAAGATAGTTTAACAATGGTACTAATACAGAGACATCCACCCAAATAAATTGACATCCTTTTATACGTCGCGTATGGATTCATACGCGGCGTATAGGGTCTTACACACTGAAAACGAGAAAATTCAGGGGTTGTCAGAGAACTATACGCCCCATACAGCCCTATACGACTCCCCTATACGACACATATAGGGCTATACGACGCGTATAATAAATTTCGATACTGACTACGAGGAAAAATTCAAGGGATTGTCAGAGGGGTTATACGCCCCGTATAGAGCTATACGGGTCCCTTAGACAACGCGTATGGATCTATACGACCCGTATATAAATTTTGGGGTGTTAATTTATAATTTTGATGTGTCCAAATAACCAAACCCTTTAATAAACACTTAAGAGGTACACGTTGGAACATTAGAACATATCTTATGTATTATGTATGTCCTTGTTCTTTTTTTATTGGGGAAGTTCTTAATTGTATGTAAACTATAATAATAATTTAACATTTAATTTGATTATTTCTAGTAAACATGTTCGAGTCATGTTTTTATTGATTTTATGTTGTAATCTTTTTAAGATTATTTGTCCGGTCCGGTACAAATTATGTTTAAACGGGTGTCGTTGTTATTAGAATGAGCAGCCTGAAAGTCTAGTATTGTATTTTAACGGTTCTCATTGTTACGGTTAAGTCTATTGAAGATTTGACATTAACAGTTATTAATAATTCATTGTTTCACAACTAAATCGTGTTTTCATGGTTATGAAAATACCATTGCGTATAAAGTATTCTCAAACTATGACGTTTACAAAACTGATTTTTATACAAAGTATTTAAAATGTCAATTACAAATAAAATGTTATTTTTCTAATTGAAAATAAATCGTTTGACGTAGACTTTTTTATGTTTTGGTAAGGAAACAATGCAGCTTTAGAAACAAACAGAATCCAACTTTGGAATAAAAATAAAAATTAATGATGAAAAAGACAAGGAATCCAATGGACATTAATTAAGTGGTTTAAAAGAATAAAACACTATTTTATTTTAGGTTATATATAGTTGTGTAATATGCTGTTGCAGACTTAAATTTTTTAAAAAAATTACGTATATTCTTTTTCTAAGACAATTAATTATATATTTTCCCAAACCAAAATTTTATTAATTATATACTTCTCCTTTCCAAAACTTATATATTTTTTATATATTAATTCCATTAAAATTAACATACTAAATAAATATATTGCTCTTATTTTTACTAAGGGAATTTTACAATTTGTTATTATTCATGTTAGATAAGCTTTTGTAATTATGAAATATATGAAGATATTCACATGTATATATATGTATATATATATATATATGTACATATATATATATATATTGTGTTTGTGTATTATAAAAAACGTATGCTTTTAACAAAAATTGTGATTTGAATTATCTATATGTGTTATGTAGCAAATTTTTTTAATTCTTTTTAAAAGAAGTTAATTTAAATTATATATATAATCACTAAATAATAATAATAATTATAATAATAATAATAATAATAATAATAATAATAGTAATAATAATAATAATAATAGTAATAGTAATAATAATAATAATAATAATAATAATAATAATAATAATAATAATAATAATAATAATAATGATGATGATGATGATTTATATATGTTGCTTTTGTGACACTTGTAATTAAAAAATTTAACAAAAAAATATTATAACACATATTAAGCACTTGATTTTTAATATATATTTCATATTATTCCATACAAAAGAAGTTTTATTGGTTTTTAATAAAATGCTTAAGCAACTTGATTAGCTTATTTCAAGTTAAAATAAGTAAGCACTTGTTTTTTTATCTTATAAAGAGAATACTTGCCTAGCAATAAGTAATAACCAAGTTTATTTAGTGTTTACGTTTCGTAATCGTTTAACTAAAAGAACCAATTGAGTTTAACATTGTTCCATTCATGTGAATTTATTAATATTCTTTTAATTAAATTATATAAATAGAATGTATATGGTATTTTAAGTTTAATCTAAACCAATATGTATTTGAGAAAATTAAAAAAAAAATCGTGAAATACAATAAAGTTTCGTAATTTTCCCTTTTACGACAACTTGAAAAAATATGATCATTAAATAGTAATCAAAATTCATATATGTTTCGTTAACTCGCTTAATAACAAGTATTGTAATAATAAAACGATACTAAAACTTTAGTGATTCTACTAGTGAAAAAGAAATATGGATAACGCTACTAGAACAGTAATCATACTGGGTTGTCATTTTATGATTTTGTGCTTAGATAAAAAATTACATCTTAAATAAAAAAATTAAATCAGGTATATCAAGAATCAAATTCATTGACGTATTAAATAGAAAAGAGAAAATGACAGAATCTAGTTGTTCGTAAAGCACTATTATATTTTCATATCCATGAATAATACCAAAAATCCCTAGACACTATATGAAAAACAGACAAACAACAAGCATCTTGCAACTTGTTAGTGTCACATTGAGTATGTATCGCACTATAAGAGGAGTACAAAGACACCCAATACTATTTACAAATTTTAATGAATTGACGCTACTAGTTGACACATAAAACAAACATAAAAAGAATAAAACATTACATTTATACATGAAATAGACTTCATATATACAGATATAGAGATGGCCTCCTGAACAACTATCATGCGATCAAGTCCTACAAAATAAGCAATATGTGAATTTAAGATGAATCTTATTAATTTTATGATGCATTGTGTGTGATATTTAAAATAATAATAACAGTAATAATAATAATAGATAATTAAAATATGTGTGGTTGGCCCATTATGTAAGTTCAAGTCGTGCAAGTACAAGTTGTTTAGATGGTATTTGAGAGTAAAAAAGTTATTAAAATTACATACCACGATTGAATTGGTGTTCTTTTTAACCCCATTCAAGGCCACATGTGTAGTGCAAGCTACGTTTTACATAATCCGTTGGTTAGCATGATATTGTCTAGATCCCTTGACTTTTCCGGTAGCGGTTTCTCATTTCTCAATAAGATTTCCACTTCTTATTAAATTTTACTTTGGGCTTTTAAAATTATACAATGCTATATTCATAATCGATATTGGAGCTAAAATATCCATAAAGGCTGGGCCCATGTTCTGACTTTTCCTTCAAGGGCCTCCACTAAAACAGCTTTAGAACCAAACTAGTGACATCCACTAATCTAAACGCTATTTGTTGATAATCTAATGAACAGTGTTCTTTTTTCTCAAGATTTTTAGAAATCAGCTTAATTTTACAGACTTAAATAACAACCAATTACTTATCACAATATAGAATTTTATCATTTCTCAAACATAAAACAAATGGCATAAAGAAAGTAAGTACCTTTCTCTCTCTTTCTAAGCCATTGATCAAAGTAATTAGCTACACCTTGCAGGTGCATTTGCAAGATCCATAACACATAATCTGAAGCAAAAGGAGTTTATTGTGAATGACAACAGTCAACTTTCATTTCCAAAATCCCCCAAAAATGTAATATCTATCCAAATAATCTCTATTATCACCAAAATACACTTCAAGATTAACGACTGCAGCATACAAAAAAATGGAAGGAAACATCATTTCGGAACTCAGGTTGTATCTATAATTTGATCAGAAACTTGTGATTTTTTAAAATTTTGTTATTCCTGTTACCAATAATCCCCACAAGAACACTCTCCATTCCTGAAATGATGGAAACGTATGCGATCCCTGATTAATATCTCTCGTTGGTAAACATTTGAAATGTGTTTCATGAAAGAATGACAATCCTCACAAGATCTTAGGTTCTTTACAATCCTAATCATGGTCCCAGGCTCGGTTTTTATCAGTCCAAACGAGACTGCAAGCTTCTCACTGTGATGAAGTAACTGTGAAGCTTTCTCTTCGTCGTCGATTTCAAGCAACACTTCTGATAATTTAGGATCATAACCACTATCCCTTAAAGTCTCCTCTATTTCATCCAACTTCTTATAAATGCTTGCTGACTCATCATGACAAGTACTTCCAGCTGTAAACTCATAAATGACACCATTGATTTCAATCCTGCTATGCCCTGATGGCTTTACAAGCCCTTTTTGATTCATTAACCTCCTCACATTTGCTTTATTCTTCCATTTCCCATTAGATGCATACACATTACCAAGCAGCACATAAGTCCCACAGTCATCACAAGAATCCATCTTTTCGCCTTCAAGGTGTTTCATCAAATGCTCCACTCGCTCGGTATCCCCATGAACTTTACAACCCCATATCAAAGATCTCCACATGACAGCATCAGGCTCAATGGGCATGGATTTGATGAACTTTTGAGCATCATCTAGTCGCCCAGCTCGAGCAAGCAAATCTACCACACACCCATAATGTTGCACAGTCGGTCTTAGTTTATACACTTTCTTGATATTCTTGAAATATGTTAAACCTTCATCAACCCACCCCATATTCCTGCAAGCGGATAACACAGCAGTCATCGTCTTCTCATCAGGCCTCAAACCAACACTTAACATTTGCTCAAACAATTCAATAGCTTCCTTACACCGCCCATGGCTAGCAAGACCCGCTATCATCGTTGTCCAAACATAAACATCTCTATTAACAGCTTCATCAAAAACTCGCATCGCGCTATCTATACACCCACACTTCGAATACATATCAATTAACGCAGTAACAACATTCTTTTTCAACTTAACCCCTTTACCATTAACAAACTCATTCAATTTAACTCCCACACTCAAAGCTCCAGTTTCAGCACAGGCTCTAAGCACCGAAATCACAGTAACATCATTCGGCTCAAAACCCGCCATCCCCATCTCGTTAAACACTCGTAAACCCTCGAGGGGCCTCTTATTATCAACAAACCCATCAATAACCGAAGTCCAAGAAACCACATCTCTCTCAGGCATTTTATCAAACACCTTATACGCATGCCCCATTTGGTCACAACCCGAGTAAAAATGTATCAATGCGTTCTGAATATACATATCCGGGGCAAAACCCGACTTGAATATCAGCCCATGGACCTGTTTACCGAATCTTTTTTGCTTCAATTTGGAGCATGCTTTGAGTACAAACGGGTAAGTGAACCTATCGGGTGAAGGGGCATATGGGTCATCACAATTATGCCAAAAGAGGAAGAAGGATATGGATTGAAACGGGTCGGGTGAGTCGGAGTAAGCCCGTATCATGGTGTTGTGGAAGTATGAGTTCATTGGGGTCTTGAGGGAGTTGAGAATGTGACGTGCGTATGTGAGGTTGCCGGAGGGTGATAAAGCAGTGAAATTGAAGATTTTGCTTAGGTTTTGAGGGTCTGATTGAGGGTGTTTAAGCAGTTGTGCGTGTAGTTGTGTGGCTTGTGCCATTGTTGTGATTTCCATGGTGATGTGAGTTTGGGGATTGAAAGATTTGTGATGGGAATTTATAGCTTCTTCTTCGTTGTTCAATGGTCTGTAATTAGGGCAACAATTTCAGATAATAATACAGGCCCATTTGAGTTTTAGCCTTTTAGGAGTTGGGATTATATGTTGAGTTAAATAATGAAATCGTGTATGATACACAATTGAATCGAGTGATTATAAAACTTTGGTGAGGTGTGGTGTGAGTTATGTGTGTTTTACGTCTTACACACGCGTAAACATGACACCTTTGAGTGAGTATGAGTTTAATGAGATTTCATATATGAGATTTCTTACACGTGATGTGAGTTTATTCCGCTCATAGATTTAACACGTTGAATTAATAAATATTAAAAATATTAAGAAATATAAAATAAATGATAAGTGAATTCTCATTCAATAGTTTGAGTAAGTGAGTGAAATATCATTATCTAATGTGAATCCTACCTGACAATGGTTGAAATATCATCATCACTCATCTAATATATATAGGGTTTCACTTCAAACATAATAAAAATGAAATAAAATAAGGTGTAAATAAAAGAAAATTGAATTTTAGTATTTTAACTGATGACTTATTGGCCGATAAATAACTAATGCTAACAATTTGATTAATGACGCTTTTAGCATTCGATTTTGTATCGAGGCAATCCCGGTAGCATAAATCATTATAAATTTACACATAAGTTTAAAATAGTCACTAACAGCTTTAATAATAGGTTGATGGTGTAGCGAGTCGAGGATGACATATTCTTCGAGCTAGGGGCATTAAAAACGAAAACTGAATCGTATTCGTAACAAAAAAGAAAAACCCGATTTGATGACTGGTTTTGGGTTTTAGTTCTGCTACTAATTGTGTTCGAATGCGAATTCGGTTTTCGGTTCGGCTATCCGAATAATAACCAATTTAATTGATTTAATAAGGTATCCAAACCAAATAAACCGGTTTAATCTTTTTATTTAGTTGATTTCAGTTCAGTCTATTTTTAATTTGATTTGGTTTGCTTAGAGGTTAACCCCAATATATTTTCATAATCGAATAAAGCGTTAATTGAACTGTTGAATTCCCTTGCTTCTAGCCTGATGCTTAGACCGACAGTGTTACATTAAAAGATCTATTATCGACGACAGAACGACAGTTAAAAAAATAAACACTATTCCCCAACTCTTTATTGGCATCTTCATCCCATAAATGGCTATTATCGAAGATTTTTTATTGAAGGAATTGTCGAGGAATTAAAGCCCCAATCGTTCTTATGAATATCAAATAGAACAAACAACGTAAACCTGGAACGATAAATCAATGTATTCTTAATGTTTTCAAGCTTATATTTTGTAATGTAACACACACGACATGGTGAATCCGTCTACCTACCTTCTAGAAGCCAATCACATATAGCGACTGACTCGAGATGAAAGGTTGGATTCTTGTTGCAAGTGATATCCCTCGCACCACTAATGTTGGTAGTCCAGTAATAAAAATAAAACCTATAAGAGCAATATTAATGGAAAGGTCCAGTGTTCAATGAACTGTCATGTATATACGAGGTGTAGTTTAAAAGCAAAAGTATTATAAATTTGTCATTAAAAAAATTACCTGCCTCACAAGAAAAAGATTATTAAGAAACGCAAGAAAATCTCCATGTTCATGTAAAAGAGAATAAAAGAAATAATATAGTGACCGACTCTAAAAAATTATTTTTCATAAAATCATATTCTTTAACTTCACATCCCAAGAAAGTGAGAAACATGATCAACGGGAAGAGCAATTTGTCGCATAGTGAGAAAAAGTTGACTCAGAGACCATGGGTACAATCGTAATTTCACATCTACAACGGCTACATGGATGCCGACCCTGTAAAAGCTAAAGCAGCCTCCACGCTCTCATGACTTCAGATCTGCACAGCCTCCAGCCATGAACATCTTCAAGAAGAAGACTTCACCCAAAGGTTCTTTCAGTTTCTCACTTTCTTGCATAAATTTCTTCACTTTTTGCTTAATCTTTCTCTTAATGTTTCAAGATTTCCCAAATGTACCCTAATTACAGTCTTGAATCTTTAAATTTCGACATGGGTTTATGGTTATTGTTGATGAAACTGTCAGTGGTGAAGTGTTTGTTGGAAAATTTAGTTGCTTTGAGATGAATGTACGCTTTTTATTGGGTGTTTTTGTAATCATCTTTAATGTTTTTCTGATGATGTTTAATGTTTGTGTGTTAAATACCTAATTATCCGAAATTAGGGTTACAAGGATTGTATCGATGGTGTCAATTTTTGTAGTTATCAGCGAAGTTTTTTGGGTGATGTTTGCTTCATTTTGGAGTATTTGGGTTAAAAGATTCTATAATGCATTTATCTAGTTGAAGTTTTGGGTTGGAATGATTCTGTTGTGTTGTGTTTACTGGTCAACAGTTATATAAAGTTCAGATTTTGATGAACGAGATGGAGGGAGTATACCTTTTGATTTTATCCATTTTGTGACGAATTGTTTCGTTTTGTATTCAATTTGTAGATGCATTGAGGGAGAGCAAAAGGGAGATGGCGGTCGCCACACGCGGTAAAGTTTATTTCTTGTATAGTTTGTTTTCATGTACAAGTTCTATAACAGAAGTTTTGTATAGAGATTCTGTCAGTACTAATACAATATTAGTTGACAGAATAAAGAAAGATGCATCATCTTATATGCCATTCTACAAGTACAATACATCTTAATGTAACTATGTGTTTCTACTTTCTAGGGTTTAATATTAACATCTTACAAATTGCCTGGTGTATGTTTGTTATTGATTTAATAGTAGCATTTCTTTGCACTACCTCCGGTTCACATGTTTGTAATCGCTACCTTCTTACAATCCTATTTGTGATATGGTTTGTGTTTATCTTTATTAATTTCCCATAAGAGTTCCTGGTCATCTCGTTTTCTTATTTAGAGGCGGCAAGATGGCGGTCATGCCTGTTGGGTGACACGTCAAAATGGGTTCATGATGAACCAGCTCACTTTTTTAGAACGGGTTTAGGTGTATTTCGTTCATTTGTTTCGTTTATAAATAAGTAACGCCTTAAGTATGGTTACAAGTACAGGAATATTGAAATGGAAATTTAAATCTATGAATAAAAAATTATGCATTGGAAATAGAGTTTGGGTTGACTTTCAACCTGCTTGACCAAAATTTGACTCATTTTTGTTTTAGCCAAATTATATTTGGCCAGTATGAAATAAAACACAACCTAAATTGATCTGCCACCAGTAAACGGGCCTTATACTTTCATACACAAATTTTTTTTCCTCTTGATCAAACTTGATATGGTGCAATTGCAGGTATTGAACGTGAAATCGCATCCTTGCAAATGGAGGTATATTATAACATCTAGGTTATGTCATGCTATATGTGATTACTTTATATTCTTCAAGTTCACTCATGAATTGGATTTTCAGGAGAAGAAATTAGTTGCAGAGATTAAAAAAACAGCTAAAATTGGGAATGAGGTTAGTGCATCTTTTCTGATTCTAGATATATGTGTATTTAAATGTACTGTGTGTTTTTGCATAAAGGATAGACATATCTAGAATCTTGAGGTTTTTGCATCTCTTACAACTATGATATCATTGATATAACATGTTTTTTAGTATAATAACAAGTTATGCAATTATGATACTTTTATATGATCAGGCTGCCACCAAGATATTAGCTCGCCAGCTTGTTCGTCTTCGACAACAAATAACAAATTTGCAGGGGAGCCGTGCGCAGATTAGAGGTGTAGCAACTCATACACAGGTATTACATAAAATAATAATTGGAGATCATCACTTACGGTTTAAAATCTACACAAAACTATACTTTTATGCTTAAGGGGTGTTTGAATATGTGTTTTGGAACTAGTTAAGGTTTTATTACAATTGGTTATCTGATTTAAGTATCACTTCATCACTTTAAACTCACACAACCTACCACTCCCTTGAAATGCTATCAGAATAGGATATGATCTGAACAACCTCTTCAGCTCAAACTATTTCACCACGCTCGATTTTCAACATTCACAAGGACATTTATCCCCTGCATTTGTACGCGCTTACTAATTTTTTGCATTATTATTATTCTTTTTGCAGGCTCTTTATGCCAACACATCTATCTCTACTGGAATGAAAGGTGCAACAAAAGCAATGGTTGCCATGAATAAGGTACAAATAGAAACTTACAATTTTAGATTCAACCACCGCAATGTAGCTTTATTGGTTCCTTGCATGATTAATCTTTTTTAAAATGAACCATAACTTTCTTTCCAGGAAATGGCCCCGGCAAAACAAGCTAAAGTGATCAAAAACTTCCAGAAGGAGTCAGCTCAGCTTGATATGACGGTAAGTTTCATCACAGTATTGCAATTGATTATCTGATTATTGCAACTTTGAAGTCCCATCAATCAGATTTTAATGTTCTGCATTTTGGATAAACAGATTCTGCATATGCTTGTTTGATTATACCTAACAGTTTTGGATGATCAGTTTCATATCAGCTACAACTAAACACCTAATTGTGTTGATTAATTTATTAGATAGTCAGAATTTCCCCAAAAAACTTCAAACAGCACAAGCATAAAGCATCTCTAAACAACATAATTTGCAGCTTATCGGTATTTATTTGTGACAGATTGAGATGATGTCCGAGTCCATTGATGAAACCTTAGACAAAGATGAGGCTGAAGAGGAAACAGAGGAGCTTACAAACCAGGTAGAATTTGTGAAACTCTATTTTAAGATTTTCACTTTTTAGCATCAGGGTACAAAAAATCTAACATTTGAGTCTATTTGTTGTGTAGGTGCTTGATGAGATTGGTGTAGGCATTGCATCACAGGTTAGTTTCTATATGACTTGCTATTTTACTCTTGGGAATAGAGATCTATGGCAATTTTGTATTTATAATGCATGCTACCTCCTTAACATTTGTGTTTTTACAGTTATCTTCTGCACCAAAAGGCCGACTTGGACCCAAGAAAGTTGACAACACTGTCCCCAGGTATGTCGATTAGTAAATAACGAAAGAAATTATCATAGTTAGCTGAAAATTAAAGAGAAGTAAGAACATACTACTTGGCACTGAAGTGTCAGTCATTAATTTTTAGAAATTTTGGTAACTAACACTTCATTTTCACATGATCAAAACAGTGTAAAATCACTGTAAGGATTCATATAAATTGTAACCTCAGTAAATAAATGTTTGATAAATGAATAACCTCACTAAATAAATAAGTGTTTCATAAGTAGAAAACTTCGCTTAACTAATATTTTTTCCTAGTCCTGATGTATTCATTTATAAAGGTTTTATTGTACTTGTTTTTTATAAGAAATTATTGCAAATAACTGTTACTGTGCAGCTCTGTGTCGAATGATGTTGATGATCTTGAAAAGAGACTCGCTTCTCTTCGACGCATTTGATGGAGGAAACATTGCATGCAGACGAGGATTGGAAGCCTTTAGTATTTTTGTGTATAGTCGTGTATGAATGTTAGTATAACGAACGCCTAAAATTATTTGTTTTCTTTTCCTGAGCATTTTAGCATACAATATGTAATCAAACCTATATTAAAACACCCGTTGAAACAAAGTAGAACCTAATGCTAGTAATTACTGGATTTTATATTGTTTCTTTTTGAAGAAAATGTTCTACAGCTACAAGCGATTTCTGTTTGGATCATATTTACAGTGAGATTATTTTTTCAGTGAGTAATTTGAGTAAACTGGAGGGAAAGAGAGATTGGGTGTGAAGAAGAAACTCCCGTCGCAATATAATAGTTTGCTATTATGAATGTTGTGTGCTTCATGTATGCTGTGGATTTGTTTCTGAATCAATGTTGGTCTTTAAGCTTATTAATTGACCTTATGCTTTGCTGCTTTGGATAACTACATTAAACTCTACCACTTGGGTTGTAGTCCACTCGTAAGAGACAAAATATGTTTAGAGTAAATCCAGTTTTAAACCTGGTAGGAAGTATACTATCGTGTTTGGTGGTATTGTAGGTATTTTGCCGTTTGAAAAAAAAGAGTAAACTTCTATAAAAATCTATTAGAAATCAATATTTGAAAAAAAAAAATAGTAAGACAAAATGGTTAGTACGATGCTTTTGATGAACAAAATTTAGAGATTGATTTAATATAATATGAAATTTCAGTTCAAATTACAAGAGTGATGAAACCAACATGGATGCTTCACCACAATAATAATAAAGAGTGTGCTTTTAACCCTCTTGAGAATGATTGTAAAGTGTTTGGTTCGTTTCCTTAATCAAAATATCTGTCATATATCTAATGTTTATTACATCTATTTTCTGAAACTTCTTTGATATACAGGTACAAACATTATAATAATCCTTCAAGACCAGATTTTTTTAATAACTAGAACGAACAAGAAAATCCATACACGTTAAAGATCATGTAGATACAGATATGGATGCTACATTTGAATATTTTCGTATGATGAACCATATACAAATTCGAATATCCAACATGTTAACTGGTTTTGGCTATAAACCGGTTTATATCAATCTGTTTGTCATCTCTTTGCTTCTCTGTACCTAGTAGTTCCTTCCTTAATGCATTCTAATTCCTGCACCACCTGTATAAACATTACGGATCATCAGTTGCCTTCATTGTCAGAGTAGATAAGACAATATATTCTACTTAAACAACTGACAACAAACTAACAACATCATAATCTGTCTGAAATCTAATCATTAGTAGAAATTGGGTCAGTAAAATTTACATCTTGCATTGTTTCTCTCTTGGTAGGATCTTTCTTGAGACAACCTTCTGCTAATTTTACCATGAGATAAAGCTGGAAGACATGAACATCTTGGGAATCAAGAATCTTTTCATCGATTAAATCTGGATAATTCTTTTCTTCAAGAAGTGGTCTTGCCTGCAAGTATGTGACAAAATACAATGTTACAGTCGGTTTCTTTCAACTTTAAAGCTTTAGTTCAATCTTCTATAATTTGATACACTTTGATGTAAAAAAATTATTTCCTTACCCATTCTACTAAGGTTTTATCTTTAAATTTTTCTTCTTTTGTCTTACATCCAGTGAGGAGCTGTAATAGAACCACACCAAACGAGTAAACATCTGTCTTTGTTGACACCTTCCCACACTCTGCATACTCAGGTGCTACATATCCAAGGGTCCCAACCACACCAGTTTCATCAGTATCAACACATACAGTTCTTGCTAAACCAAAATCACCTAGCTGATTTACATTCAAATAAAAGTTACTCACTAAGGGGATAAATAAGATGACTTTTAAAATCTTAAATCATTTTGTGAAACAATTTGAATGTTACCAGAGGTTCATAGTCATGCGTTACAAGAATGTTATTTGGCCTCATGTCTCTGTGTATGATGTTTATGCTGTGAAGATAATCTAACCCTCTTGCAGCTCCAAGTGCAATTTTTATTCTTTTGTCCCAAGTAAGTTCATGGCCTGAAAATTATAAATAAATATAATTAATCAGTATTTACAATAAATATCACTTATCACCTAATCTGTTTCTTCTTACTTGATAAATGTTGATCTAATGAACCATTGCACACATATTCATAAACAAGCAGCCTGTGTGTTCCTTCTGAGCATGATCCCAACAACATGACCAAATTCGGGTGTCTGGCTTTACTGAGTACATTAACTTCGGATTTAAACTCTTTTTCACCTTGAAAACTTGCATCTTTATGTTGTTTAACAGCAACTTTTAACCCACATCTCAGTTTTCCTTCATAAACAGAACCGAACCCACCTTCTGATAAAAAATTGTCTGAAGAGAAACCATTAGTAGCTTGTTGCAGCTCAGTATAAGTGAAATCTTGATTTAACCGAATATTGGGACGTTTGTTTTCACAAACTGAACAAACAGAATATTCAAATGTTTCGTCTTCTTGACACACTTCTGCAAAGGTATCACTAAGTTTATGTTCTTTATCTTGTTCATCGAATGGTTCTACCTCATTCTGATCTTTACTTTTAGGAATAAGATTTGTGGGTTGTATGCTTTTGGAATCATTTTCATCCTGATGAAAATGCATAGTGGAAAAGTTTCTTGTCTCTATAGAGCTCGAAACTTCAGAAGTTGTGAAGCTTGAAGTGGAAACCATAGATGCAGATGATCGGTAATATGAAACTTCAGAAGTTGTGAAGCTTGAGGTGGAAACCACAGACGCAGATGATGTGTAAGATGAGATTCTACCTTCTGTTTTGTGTAAATTTGTTGCCTTTTGAGTATTTGAAGATTCTGGAGAAAAAAAAGATGGCAAAAGATTATAAAAAAGTAAAAGGAACTTAAATATGGAACCTAGAATATAGAGAGACACAGTAGCTACAGTTTATGTTAAAATGAAACAATTTGAACTATATTGTATTGTTAACGGGTCATACAGGTAAAATCAAATAATTTAGCTGACTAACTTTGATTCGAGCTGTATTTAATTAGTTACTCACTCTTTGGTGAGACTTCTTGTTTTGACATTACGGGTATCATTTCACCATAAGAAACATGATCACTGCTTATAGTCCTTCTAACCAGTTTTTGTTTCTTTTCATCAATCATTATTGGCTCTCTAAGCTTTTCGATTGTGTTATCACGTTTCATCCTTAGTATGCCGCATGCCAGCTTCTCCATAAAGTACTTTCTGTCCTTCTTCATCTGCCTGAAGAAAATAATAAAATCAAGGTTAGTAATTGGTAATAACCTTGAATAATATCATAAAATGTTAACTTTCATGTACCTGTCAAGTACCACCCATGTTACACTTGAACTTTTTGCAGCTTTTGCAGCAACTTTCTTTGGAGAAGATCCAGCTTGTACATCTATGTTGAACTTTATCTGGAGAATGCATTTATTGGACTTGTATAACGAATATACAATCATGTTAAATCGTTTAAGTAGGAATTTGGTTAGCATTTGAACCTTTTTGTTTGCACACATGGTAGACAGTTTGATCACGTCCTCACGATTAAGATACTCCTTTCTCATCTGTTCATCATCTTTACTCTTGGTGTGCGATCCACTGCCGTTGGTTTTGCTCTTGATTTTCACTACATAGAAGTTAGGAAATATAAATTTGATAATTAATAAATTTTTATTTTAAAAAAATGTATAATTATATCTTGCAATATAAAATTTGAAATTGTTATGTTTGTTATAGAATTGTAATGATGAATGAAAGGTTCCACACATGGACTAGGATGCTGTTGAATAACTCCAAGGAGTGTGAGATCATCCCCTGATTTAATCGGTAAGCTTTCAAAAGCTGTTATGATTGCACTTAAACCATCATTTCTTGAGGCATCATGAATTACCATTAATGTTTGTGTTCCTGTAGACATGATGTTCTTCTAATTTGTATGAACTGCAATATGATAGATTTATGGTAAGTTGACAATGACCCACATACATTTATTCGTTTCTACTTTTTAATAGATTGTAATGCGTTAATTATGGTTACAAAAATAATATTAATACGATAAAAAACATTAACTACAAATAAAAAAATGATTGAGGTTGTAATTATTAATAATAGACCTGGGGTGATTTTCAAGCTGTTTAACCCATTTGGCCCATTCCCATTTAGTTGATTTTTTTATTTGACCCATCTGAGATGATGCAAAACCCAAATTGAAATGGGTCAGAATTGCCATAGCTTTTGAGCCATTGAGGCATATGTTAGTTGTGTATCGTGCCCATGAGTACCTCGGAGAATTCGTAAGGTTTCCATCTTAAAACCAAATGGCAATAAAAGAAAAAACCTATCTTTGACATAAAGGCCATGAAAAGTGTTGCACTTAGGTCATATGCATATACATAGGTAAGTTTAGTTCAAATTTAACAAAAGTTGGACTGTTACTTAACCAGAAACAAGAAAAGGATGGTACAGGTGCTCACTAAAATTCACACCCTGAAAGTTGAAGTTCCTCTTATAGAAGCAACCTAGTTTGAGTTCATTCCTTCGCATATCCGGGCCTAGAATCTTTATCATTGTTAGGTACAAGAAAAGATCGCGTATTTAAGTTGCATTTTTTCACAGCTTATGCTATTATGATTCTTGTTTCTTCCGGTAAATAGACAACTATGCTGATGTCTGCAACTGATGATAACAAAGCTTGTTTTTCCAATTAAAAAGTTTAATTTGTAATGATGTATGGTTGTATTGTTTCTGTACATTGATTCCTCGAATATGGTGATGACAATGTTGTTTCATGCAAATGAGAATCAAATTCCAGCCACTTTTGTTTGTGTCATGTACGGGCATTTGTTACTGGTAGTTGATCGTTCGTTTAAGGTGTCAATACGAGTAGGTTGGCTAACAGGTCAAGACTAGTAGTTTTTTTGTGTTAATCTGATTTATTTTATAAACAGTTAGTGTTTAGAATATGATTACAAAAGGTATATTAAATATATATTAAGTAATTTTTTGAATTAAAGGTCGGACTACACTGACCTACCAGCATTTTTTTTCAAGTTTTTGGGTGGTATAAATATGATTAACAGAATTATATTGATAAAATAATAATCTGATTTTTTCCCCAGAATGACAATCAAAGAGATTGCAAGACTTGACTCTACAACAGGTGACTTTTGACCCATTTGACCGCTTTTATCTGTAGCATTTTTTTATGTTTTATCCGTTAGCGCGTCATCAATTATTCAATGCCAGATATAAATCGATACGGTTATGCCACATAGGGAGAGGATATGAGATTCTTACAGGTGGAGAAAATGACTATTTGATTCTTATTAATGGCAGCTTTTGGTTGGATCTTAAGCACGAGTGATAGCGACATGATTTAAAATTGACCTAGGAATCAAACGGAATCAAATGTTCTGTTTTGGATGATGTTATTTGGTCCAAGTTGGTTGTTTGAGCTTATCTAAGATAATGTTAAAATCCCATCTGATCCACCAGTTGTTGAACAGTTGATCCTCAACCCGCAACTTTAACCCAAAGTTTTCTTTCAAAATTCATAATCATTTATTCATAGTTTTTCTATATCACTATTACACTTAAGTTTCTGTAACCATATTTAACTTTTTAATTACCAGACAAAAGAAAGTTTGTGGGTCAATTAAAGGGAAGAATTTCTTTTAAGCGGATCATTTAGAAAGATAGGATATAAATTTGCGTCCTGGTTATATGATTTAAAGTATATTCATATTATTATTGATGTATTCGACATGAATATTTATATTGGTTGTATCCGAGTTTATTGATTCAGCTCAACACAATTGTCACCCCTAACATTAAACCGATAAACATATAACCACAAACCAAACATATAAAATACTGATTCTCCCAGTAATAAGAAGAAATTCATCAAGCAATTGAGAATATACACTACATGCTTTTGAGTTTGGACCTCTTTCCCTAACTGCAACCAAAATGGAGTACAGTTTTATTGTTGATGGCACCACCTACCTAGACCCCAACAATACAAAAACATGACACTACAATAAACAAATAAATAGAATTTGAAGCCAAACACGTTTGGTGAGAAATGGAATGGACATAAATATCAAGCTAGAATACAATCTCACCCGACAATCGAAACATTGCTAACATGCTACTAAATGATCCAACCTAACACACAATCAAGTCTTGATTTGATTGATCACTGCATTCTCTCTTTATCAAGTGATTTGGTTTGAGGCAATGTTCCAAACACCTTATCCCAAAGAGATGATGTTATCCCAAATCCTTTGTTTTGGATTCGGAAGTGATGGTTTAAGTGGTATTTCTGCATAAAAACACATGGAAACAGATTCATCATTGTAAGTCCAAACTGCTAACCATAAAATACCGAAAAGAATTGGCTAAAATGGAAGAAATCAGTAACAGATTGCTATTATTAGTTAAAAGATAGAATGCTCAAAAGGAAATTTTTCGGTAGAAAAAGAGTTAATATTTTGTATGTTACAAGGAAGGATTAAATTAAAATTGTTGGGCAAAAGATGATACTTATATAAATCCAAGGGCCAAAGTAAAGCTATTGTGAGGTTAAAATATAATTTATATAAATCCAAGGGCCAGATATAAAATCTATTCAAATGCAAAGAGGCAAAAGTAATAATTTGATATAAATACAAACTTTATTATAGCACTATTAATTTGAATTTAAAAATGTGTCTCTAGAAGAGTAAGCATCTCCAATATAACAAAACAGAAATATCTTTGGGTCAAAAAAGTAACACAAACTTTTTTTAATTATGAAAAAGGATGAATAGGTGATGTCAGCTTGACTTTTCAAAAAATGACAAGAATATTTTTAAAAAAGTTGAACACTTGTCAAATAGTAAACACAGCAAACTTTCAACAGAGGAAGTGGTTATTTACCTTGAGATTTTTAGGAACTTCACTTCTTGGCTGGCCATGATGCAGGTAGTAATGGGTGACATCATACATCACATAACCTAACAAACCACCAGCAAACAAAGCAGGAGCAACACTTGGGGTTGATATCAGTTTCACAAGGTTCCAGAACTGTCAATCATGAAATGCAATAACTTAATTTCAAATTTCAAACCGAAATGACCTCTTTTGCCACTAGTAAGCATTAAAATAACTGGTAGGCATTGATATGCGTTCACAAAATTTATCTTTTTTCACTATCTAGTATCAGCTGGTATTTAGATATCAAAACATAAAATTTCATTGACTTTTCAAATAGCACGGGAGTGATTATATTAAAGTGAGTGTGTGGTTTTAATCATAATCAGATAATCAGTTGTAACATGACAAACTATAGAAGATAGTGTTTGGATATGTTTTTGCTATTTGAAGCTCTGTAATAATTGGATACGTACTTTTGATAAAATTCAAAACACTAAACGACCAAAAACGAGATTCTTAAATCATATAAAATGGGGGGAGAAGACGGAACATACGGGCACCAAAAGAATGGCTGTTGCAGTAGGAGGGAAAACAAGGCGTAATCCATCCTGAGGATGTTTGTGATGACAACCGTGAAGAAGATAATGAAGGGTGTTCCCCCTAGACATAATATTAACATAAATCAAAGTGAATAAAACCATATAAAACAGCAGTGCGTATAAACATAAATAAAAAGAAAAAAAGAAAAGAGAGATAACACACCAATAGCTCTTGGTTTTAATGTGAAAAAGAAACCGATGCAGAGTGTATTCCAGCAATGACCAAACAAAAATACCCAAAAGAAGAATCATTGCAATCTGAGGAGGTGAATGCCCCATCTTGAATGACTTGGTGGTATACCAACATACTACAGGGAGCCAAACGATTGGAATTACATACCACTCGTTGCGCGTAAGAGACTGTAACATACAAAAATAAATCAGTATATCATCCTCCATAATTATAGTACTCCCCAAAATTAATACAAATGCAACCAGTTCTTTGGTGGATATCTTATAATGGATGCAATTAGATCAATTCTTTATTCCAAGTTAGTTATTTACTAGAGGTAGCAATTGCAACCCGTTTACTAATGAATGGGTTAATCTGAGTTATGTATTATCTTCAACTGGTAAAGTTTAAATAAAATAACTAACAGGGGAACAAGCCAAAATGGATTAAAAGTCACTGAGAGTGTATTATTTATGCATACAACCTTTTGAATAGCTCAAAACTGCAAACTATTAGATAAGCATTTTATATCGTTTTTTAAGCATATTTAATACCTCAATTATTTCCAGATGGTTCAACAAATGGACGAAAACGGTTTGCGGACAACCTGAACCCACTCTGGAGTCGAGACGCGCTAAAATAGGTTACATAATTTGGCCCGTTACCCAAGTTGCCGGGCCCGTACAATTTTGCCACCTTGTTTACCTATCAGTAATAACTACAAAATACAGATATGAATGAGTATGGTCCCTAAGTTCACTCAACTTTGTCATTGTTGTGATAATTATTTTAGATATACAAAGGGCAGCGCCAAAAAACTCTCCATTTGGGGGGAAATAAATATAGGCCCATTAGCAAAGATTTCTATTTTACCGGCTTGACCCATTAGTGATAGAATATAACTTAAAATTGGGCATTCATAAGTGCAAAAGGTATGAACTATACATTGTACTCTTATTATATTGCCTATGAACTTTAACTAGCAAAATAGGTACGATCAGGCTTGAAATTTGATGGAACGCGCATTTAAGGTTAGTTTTGTTGTTCCACAAATTTCTGAGGATATACTGCTAGAAATTTAGCTGCGCCTATTAGTGATCTACTTTCCAAAAAGATAACTATTAAAAACAGATTGTGAGCAAGAGCCCACACTGCCCCAGCGCCGTCCGTGGAGGCACCCCAGGCTATTTCTCCAAACATTCTCATGAATTGTGTCATTTGTGTGTCATATATATATTATACATATGCATATATAATTATATATTGTACATAAGGCTTAGCACAGAAAGATGAGAAGTACCTCCCAAAAGTCACTTTTAAAAAACCTAGGGCCTTCCTTGCTAACAATAGGTTGGTGAACCCATTCTTGATAAGCTTCTCCAAGATGGCCAACCTGTAAATTTAACAATTAGGAAACAAAAGACGTAAAAAAAACAAGAAGAAATTAAAATCTAACAACGAAAGTATATACTTTAGCCGTCCATGCTAATTGCAAAGTTCAATTATTTTTCTTATATCTAAATACCCTTTAACAAGGACAGATACAAGAATCTTGTGGATCAGATCAACACAATGAAATCATTTGTAAAACACAATGGTGATGATGATGATGATGACGGCTGCGGTTGAGTAAATGACAAAAATGGCGAATATAAGCATAATTCATAAATTTCATGTCTTTGACTACAACTTTTATAACAAAAATAGCATGTGAAAGAAAGATTGCTTTGCTTCTTTCTTTAAGTATCATAACTTACAACGATTACTGTAGTGGCAAATGTGCACAACTTAAAAGACCATGGAACTACAAATAAATTACAAGTAAAGTGGTAATGCTCACCTGGAAGACAAGAGGCTTATCTAAATCCACAGTAAATTCTTGTGCAACCATCTCGAAACCTAAAGATTTCAAACAACATTAGAAATATAAGAAGACACTAATTCACAAGCCAAACAATACAAAAAAGTAACATGTGTTTAACCACAAAATGTGCATAAGTATCCCGAACAATACAAAATAAGTAACATGTTTCGACCACAAAAGGTACATAAGTATCCCTTTACAAACATAATAATCCCTCCATCTCCATTCAATTATTATATGCATTTGAATATTCAAGGATTATAAAACTATCATCAGCACCATAATCATGATTCTGTAGCACTTATTGTCATAAAGGCAAAAACTGACATCACCCTTTTGATCAATAAAGTAATAATAATTATACTAGTTTCTTATGACCTAATCAGCTTTACAACAAAACATAATTTCATGCTTCAGTCAAAGTAAACTTTTCCACATCAACTTTTGTGTGTCAAAAGATTCAAATTTCACAAATTGGTCAAAAAATCACAACAGATTTAGGTGGAATTGTACACATATTATCAATTTACACCCCTCAAAATCAAAAGAAACAAAACATATTAATCAAAATTATCAATTTCGACCAATGAAATTAAAACCACCCAACGAATATTAAATCATCATCAAACGATATCGACTCGAAAAAACCCTAAAATCCACAAATCAACAAATAACAACGCCAAACACTTTACAACGTTTAACCACTAGAACCACAGTTATCCCCAGCCCCAAATCGCTCAAAAGACGAATCTTGAAGAACACCCATGACAGAATTATCCATTTACAATCAAGAAATCGAACACACACGAATCGAAAACCCACAATGCCGACGCTAAACTCCACAAACCAACAGACCCACATCAAAAGAAGTAGAAACAAGACTGGATCTAAAGAGTAAACACAACCTCACCTTGAAGAAAACGATTTACAGATCTACCGATGGATGATGATAATAATAATGATGATGATGATGTTGATAAGAATGATGGTCTTGTTGTGGGTGTATCAGTAGCTGTGGTGGATGAGAAGAAAAGAGAGTGTTGTAGATATTTGAATGAATGTGAATGAATATGAATCAAAGGGTTGTGTTGTGTTGTGTTGTGTTGTGTTGGATTATATGTAGGCATCTTTGGAATCACAAGCAGCAGATGCTCGTGAGATAACGGTAGCCAGTCTGGCATAGGCCATAATACAACTCATTTTTTCTTCCAATTTTAGGTTTACAACAACATAAATAATAACTATTAATATAGGCCGGAAAATGTATTATACTAACTCATTTTGTATGAAGTTTTCGATAACTTTATTTCCTCAGAGTTGTATGGAGGGGCAAGTCTAGCAAATCTTGTATAATCCGCGCATCTTTTAATGGTTTGGATCTGACTGTGTTCCTCCTCTTCTCCACGTTGAGGATTTCTACGTTTCTTGTTTTGATCCGTAATATGTCTCGTATTAATATGTCTTTGTGGGGGGGGGGGGGGGGGGGTTAAGACAATGAAAGAAAACCAAAAGCGTTTGAAAATTATATATCTTCTAGGCTACGTAAGGGCACAACTATTTAGTTTCACATTACACACTTATATAGAATATGAACATGTTGTGTGAACTTTTTGAATACTCAATTTGATAACCTTAATGCATGGAATACATAAAACGTCATCATATAGACGTGCCGAATCCATTTTGAATAAAATTTACATCGTTACTCGGACAAAAATAAACACGTCCCAATAGTATATTTAAAATTTTATAAATAGTTATTTTGAAAATTATAAGATAACAACAAAATATGAGTAAATATAATTATAATAATATTAAATTCTACTCGAAATTGAATCTCAAATGGCAAGAGGGGCAGACATGATTTGGAGGCGCATGCCTCTATTTTGCAGGCTTTTTGTTATGTTGGCTACGTATCAGTTTTTAAGAGGGTGGTTATGTGGGCGTCAGTGCCTTGTTAAATGGAGACGTTGTAAGAAAAAAAATTGAGATGACATATTGAGAGGAAAAAAAACAAAAGGGAGATTTTGAGAATTTTTTCTTATTATAAGTTGGTTATATTTAAGGATTGCAAAAAAAACCAAGCCCAATGGGTATACCCGAAACACGTAACATACAGGACGGCTTTACCTCAAGCCCGACGGGTATTGAGCCGGGTATGGGATTAGTTTTACTTTTTTCGTGGGTATGGGACGAGTATGGGATTAGGTGATACCCAGCCTGATTATCCAAAATAACATGCCTGTTTACCCGAACATAAACCCGATGTGATTTATTATTTTGATATGGAAGCAAAAGGTATTGATTTTTATGTATTTGGATATGAAACTTTACGACATTAAATTTTAGAAGCACTTAAGGATACTTGTATTTTGAATGTGAAATTTTTAGATACTTCAAATATTGTAGCTAGTTTGGAATTTGAATATGAAAGATTTAAGCACTCTGTTGTAGTTATTTTTTATGTTAAAAATTTTCAAATGAAGATGTTGCCTTACTTTTTATTATAAGAAAATTTATAGAGTTGATCATTTTTTATATTTAAAATAGTACACTTAAAAATATAAAAATAGAATTATATATCCCATGCGTATTGGTCAACACCACGAGCATGTTCGTCATCCAATGCTAACGAGTATACCCGGTGCCCGTGGGTATGCCTGATACCCGACGGATGATTACCCGACCAATACCCGTTGGGTACTCATAGCTATCTGATACATATGTATATAACTATATAATTACTACAAGTCTATGAGCATATAATATTATGTTTGCAATTAAAAATGGTATATATATATATATATATATATATATATATATATACTAGTTATTTTTTTAGTATGCTTATGTTGTTAAGTTCTAGTATTCTAATAAGATATTCATCTTGCTATAACTGTATAAAAATTCAAGTTATTTTAGAAAATATTGTATAATATTATCAAAATACAATTATTTTATAATATGTTAATAAGATAGTGTTCATTTGAGAACTAGTTTTAATTTGAGAGGTTGAGAACTTTACTTTTTTTAAATTTAAACGTTCATAGTGTTTTCACATGTTATTATTAAAAAAAACATACAATTAGATCACATTTTTTTGTCTTTATTTTAAGTATAATTTTACCATATAAAAAATTTACACTTCAATATTACATATATATAGTATTATGATACAAGATGTACTGCATATATGTAGTATGATAAGCTATATATATGCAACATATATGTAATATATGAATATTATATTTAAATTTAAGATAAATCAGTTATTGATTATATGGTGTTTTTTTAAACAATAACATGTGAAAAGTTACAAGCATTTAAAGAATAAACGGGGTGAATTATCAATTTCTTAAATTAAAACTAGTTTTCACATGACTAAAAAGTGTCAGCGCAATGCGGGCGGGTGTTATTTTACTTCAACACGTGCATTTAATATTTTATTATTCTTGTAGTAGTTTTACAAAAGTCTATTATGTTTTTTCTAAACTAAAATTTAAAACACCAAATAAATGGACTATGCATGACTACTTGTACATATATGTATTAACTTATTGTGTCTCACAAAATACATATCTGTTAAGCAAAAAGTTAATACCAAAACGTTTAAAAAAACACAAGTTAAGTTGTAGTCTCAAAACGTTTAAATGTGATAGATTAAAATATATAGCTGAAATATTAAAACATATTATGTCTTTATTGATTTATGGATAGATAATATAAAATTTTATACACGTGTTAGTAAGTGTAATGTTATTATGTAACTAATTATAAGGGGTTATTTGTAAATAATGTTATAAATATTATTTTACCCTCAAAAGTGATTGTATCTTATGCATTGAATGTAGTAAGTGCTTTTAATTTTATGGTATATTAAAATATCTTTCTCATATGCTTTATATATAGTATAAATAATCTCTTTATGTTAATAATATTTAAAATATTTTCCTTTTTTTAACTTCTTCAACAATACCTTTGTATAAATTGTTAAACTCGGTTACTTCTCTAGTTTAAAAATTATTGCCTTGCCTAATAATAATAAGATTGGTTACGAAAAGTGAGTTGTGGAAAATAATGGTAAAAAAGAGGAATAAATTAATAACAAGTTGTGTTTGCTATTAATAAATGTTCGATCTTGTCATTCGACAAAAGGCATCGTTATAACTTGTATTAATTAATAGTTTGGAATAAATTATTCTAAAAAATCAAGTGTTACCAGAATCATTAACCGGTCTGTGACACCTCCGTCCAAAAAATCTAAAGGAGACATACAAAGCCAAAAAGTAAGGTTTAAACTATTATCTTTACCCCAACATCATAGTATGCTAGGACCTTGGCATGGACTACCGAATCTTTATCGCCGGCTGCCAACCCCAAGGTGTTTACTTATAGATGATGACTGTGGGACTCCATTGAATTGCCTAAGCCATAACTAATGTTTTCAGAACCTTATTGGACAGTGAACAATAATCTTACCGGTTTGCTAGTCAGAGTGAATATAAAAATAAAAAAATGTATAATTATTTTAATAAATATATGTAAGAATATATATATATATACATATATATATATATATACACACACACACATATATATATATATATATATATATATATATATATATATATATATATATATATATATATATATATATATATATATCGATTCAACCGGTCAAACCCCCTAGTTCAACCAATTCGGTTCTTGGTCGACCGCCTGTTCAACCGGTTCATGTCAAAACAGTTTTAAGCACCGAACCGGATTGAATTGTTAATCCGATTTCCGAACCACCCAATCATGTCTGATTTTCAAAACAATGCACCTAACGCTGGACCACTTTGAAGTGGTTTTTAAAACTAATTACTTAACCAGTCCCAATCCAAACATAAAACCTTTGACATTAAAACCAACTTTTAAGATCCAGATAATTTTTAGTTTTATTTATTTATTTATTTGCAGTTAAAACTTGCAAAACGAGCTTATTCTAATAAGTAGATAAGTTATCATGTTATATTTGTAATAATAAAAAATATATAAACTTTAAGTAATCCTATTTTTTCATTACGATAATATTAACACATGTAATGCGGTTTGTCAACCCTGAATTTGCCAGCATGAAAGAGAAACAAAAACGTTAAAGAAAGAGGGCAATGGCCTAGGGAAGAGAGATGCGACTGATCCATGGCTTCGCAAATCACCTACAACGGTGGTATGTTAACTCCCAAAACTTTGACATGAAAAAAAAATGCATACGTGAAAGAAAAAGGACGTGAAGAGAGATGATGGTTGATTGGTGGCCACGAATAGCAGCTGCCACATGGCTAGTCGACTCTAAAAAACTGCAACTTTAAATAAAAAACATAGGCATAAAAAAGAGGTAAGAAGAGGGAGGGTGGTTCGTTTTGCCATTTTGGTGGCAACAAACCGTCAATGACCAAAACTTATAGGTCTCGTGAGATGGAGTGAGTAAATGATGAGTCGGCACAAGGGGTGTTCAAAAATATCTAAATCCAAAATATCCAAAAATTTGGATTAGGATTCGAATAATGATTCTTAAACGTTTCGGATATTCGGATATCCGAAAGCTAAAATATATATATTTTTTAAAATTTTAAACAAATTATTTTTTTGAGGTTGAGATTTTTAATGTATATTGGAATTTTTGTGATATGAGTTGGTTTTTTACATTATTTTTACAATAGCATATATCTAATTATTGTAAAAGAATAAAAAATTAAAAAAATAAAAATGAATTTCGGATATCCAAATCACTATCCGTATCCGAGACTCGGATATCCAAAATTTCAGATACGGATACGAATAGTGATTTTACTATCTAAAAAATCCGGATATTCGATTTTAAACATCCCTACCGAGCACACGAAGATTCTCAACCTTTTACAGATTTTCGATCGGAAAGTTTCATCGTAATAGTTATTAAACTCTGACGCACCATAAATAATCCATAATTCTTCCAAATCTTAGAGGCCCAATACATTAGTGGGCAGATTGTCCTTAAACGAACAAATCCAACGAAATCAATATCAGCCTCTAAACCGACCCAAATCACCACAAAATCAAACGAAAACAAAACAAAAACCACAAAAAATAAAGAAAAAAGAATAAAAATCAAACCTTTATGCAATACGATTTTTTGTGTGTGAGGATAAAAGTCGCCCACTCCCCAATTTATATCTCTCCGTTCTTGATTTCCTCAGGTCACCATTAACAATGGAAGCTTCATCATCAATCATACGTCTTTCAGTTTCGCCCCCATTACAACTCAACTCTAACCCCTCTTCATCCTCTAAAAAAACCCCTAATTCTTTATCATCCAATCGATTCATACCTTGCAAGAACAAGACTGTAACTTTCCGGTGTTTCCGTACACACAGCCGCCGGAACGCCGCTGCTCCGCCGCGATACTCCGCCACCAAGGTCGTTATTCGTCTTTCTTTGAACTGGGTATCTTGGTAAATGAAGAAATTGTCGAATTTAGTGGGATTTTGTTTGGGGGTTGTTGCTGTTTTATCGTTTCTTGCAATTGATGGTGTTGTGGGTGGGTTGGTTTAAGCTGTGAAGCTGTGATTTCTTGTTGGGGCATGGTTACAGGTTATTGATTGTAATATACATAGTTTTGTTGGTTGTAATGATTGAGGAGTAATTTAGAACTTTGACTGATTATGGGTACTGGGTAGGTCAAAGCTGCAGAATTTTGATGGGATCAAAAGGGATAATGGATGTTGGTAATTGGTTATAGGATAAGTTTTAGTTGGGTTGTATTTTGTTAGATGATTGTAAAGTTGAAATAAATGTTGAAGATGGATGTGCAACATTTTATTAGTATGTACATGTATGAAATTAGTAGTTTGGCACCACCAAATGCGTATATTGTTTGTCTTTTTTGGTTTTTCTTTGAATTATGTAGTTGTTTTGCTTTGGGACTGGTTATTTGGAGAGGTTTGTCTAGTTTATTTATCTGACTGTATTGTATATTCTTGTGTTCTTTGCTATAGATTGCTGGGGATAGATGTGTTTTTCCATTGGATAAACCGGTGATTCAAAGGCCATTGGTAGATCAATGTACACGGTTCTCTTGCTTTCATCATGGGCGGAGAAAACAGTTTTCTATATGCAAATCTACCCCAAGTGCATTCTCTGACAAATCCGTATTTCATCTGTCAAAGCATGGAGTTGGCAATGTATTCGTAAGTTCTCTAATTTTGATTAAATACATTGGTTCATGAAACCTTCTGGTATATTCTTTTCCATCTCATATGCTCGTTTATTATATATTCTATACCTCTTCTTATCTTTTTTACTTCTTGTATTGCTACAAGATTAAACTTCTTTTATTCGAACTATGGTTACTAGAGCAAGAATAGAAAGGGAATTACCAAACCTTGGATTATGTTATAAAAATTGTTTATACACATATGACTGGAAAGTTTTGTTAGTTATTCTTTAAAAGGTTTTGTATGCTTATATTGTAATCAAGTGAAAGTTTTCATTGCACCTGTAGTGTATGTATCTGATCTGTATCTTGTAAACTGTTAGGAAAAACGTGTTCGAGTTCCATGTGCAGCTGTGGGTCCTGATGAGCCACATGCAGCAAGTACAGCCTGGCCAGAGGGTGTTTTGGAGCAGCAATCCTCTGATAATTATACAATTGACTCAGAAAACAGTGAATGGCGGGAGTTACAGGGGTTTTTAAATGCTCAACTTCCATCCCACCCAAAGCTGGTTAGGGGACAACTGGAAAATGGTCTTCGCTACCTCATCTTGCCCAACAAAGTTCCACAAAACAGGTTTAATTTTGTATTTACCATCTGTGACTCTAAAGATTTTTCGTTTCTTTTGCTTTCCTGTTCATTAACATACTTAACATTTGTTATGTAAAGATTTGAAGCCCACATGGAGGTACATGTGGGGTCAATTGATGAGGAAGACGATGAGCAAGGCATTGCACATATGATTGAGCATGTTGCATTTCTTGGAAGTAAGAAGCGTGAAAAGCTTTTAAGAACCGGTGCACGCTCAAATGCTTATACGGATTTTCATCATACAGTTTTTCATATCCATTCACCAACTTCCATGCAGGTTTGTAACTACAGATTTTGTTCGTGATCTCTAGTTACTGTATTTAGATGCAGAACATGGCTAGTTTGTACTAAAAATATGATTTTGAGAGCTTTTTTGTGTATCTTTGAGCAAACAAACCTCTGTAGCTTTCCCTCATTTACGCAATTGTTTCTGCTTCTTGTTAATAGGATTCTGACGAGGATCTACTTCCGTCTGTTTTGGATGCCTTAAATGAGGTAAGAGCCAGTTTAAAAATATAATTTCCCATTTTAATGTCTGTTTTGAAATGTAATCCTCTTGTCTTTTGCATCCTAATGGTTGCTAAATTCTTCACTAAAGGCTATTACTTTTTTTAATGTTGTAGATAGCTTTTTACCCAAAGTTCCTTGCTTCTCGGGTTGAAAAAGAAAGACGTGCCATACTATCAGAGCTGCAAATGATGAACACTATTGAGTACCGTGTGGATTGCCAGGTATATCAGTTTTAACTATTTTTCTTATCTTTTACATGTAGTTACTAATATATTGAAACTAATGCACACGTCTTCTTAGGTTGTCAGTATATGTAATCCTTCTGTTATTTTCTATTTACAGTTGTTGCAGCATTTGCATTCTGAGAATAAGCTGAGTAGAAGATTCCCGATTGGACTTGAAGATCAAATTAAGAAGTGGGATGCAGAAAAAATTAGGAAGTTCCATGAACGATGGTACTTCCCAGCAAATGCAACTTTGTATATCGTGGGAGATATTGATAATATTGCTGCAATTGTTCAACACATTGAAGTATGCTTATTTTCTGCTTTAAATAACATTTGACATTGATTTTAGAGAAGTACATTAAAATAATAAATTGATGTGCAGGGTGTATTTGGACAGAAACATGTTGACAACGAGCCTCCTGTAGCGCCTAAAACTAGTGCATTTGGTGCAATGGCTAATTTTCTTGTTCCTAAGTTCACAGGAGGGATATCTGCTGACTCATCACATGACAGATCACTTCCATCAAACCAATCAAAGCTTCCTAAAAAAGAAAGGCATGCAATTCGCCCTCCTGTTGAGCATAATTGGTCCCTTCCTGGGAAACATGGGAATTTGAAGTCTCCCCAGATATTTCAGCATGAACTACTTCAAAATTTTTCAGTCAACATGTTCTGTAAGGTAGGAAGTTTCTAATGATACTTGTAATTTGTGTACACAAAAATATACATAGTCAAAAGTTTTAACATGAGAATTATATTGTAGATTCCTGTGAACAAGGTCCAAACGTATGGTGATCTGCGTAATGTTCTCATGAAAAGAATATTCCTTTCGGCTTTGCATTTTCGCATTAACTCAAGATATAAGGTGATGTGTTTATCAAGCATTTTGATTTGTTTTTTTTGTTATATGTGTAAATATATTGCTAACTAAAGGTACGAATGTAGAGTTCTAGCCCGCCATTTACATCGATTGAGTTGGATCATAGTGACTCGGGAAGAGAGGGATGCACAGTCACCACTCTTACAGTAACTGCTGAACCTAAGAGCTGGCAAAGTGCAATTAAAGTGGCTACACAAGAGGTATTGAATTATGACCGTTGGATGGGCACATATAAAAGTCTTTGTATGATATGGTTCTTATTTCATGATATTCAATCTGATGCAGGTTCGCAGGCTTAAGGAATTCGGTGTCACAAATGGAGAATTGGCGCGTTATCTTGATGCATTACTAAAAGATAGTGAACAGTTAGCTGCAATGTGTGATAACATATCATCAGTTGATAATTTGGATTTTGTTATGGAGAGTGATGCACTTGGCCATACGGTTATGGATCATAAACAAAGTTATGAAAGTTTGATTAATGTTGCTGGAACAATCACTCTTGAAGAAGTATGCTGTTTTTTTATAAAAGCAAATCCTGAATCTATAGCGCTTGTGTTTTCACACGGTGGAATGATTTTTTTCAACATGATTTATGTAGGTGAATTTCATTGGTGCACAAGTATTGGAGTACATATCAGATTTTGGAAAAGAATCTGCACCAGTACCTGCAGCCATAGTTGCCTGTGTTCCAAGAAAAGTACATGTTGATGGAGTAGGTGAAATTGATTTCAAGATATCCCCAGATGAGATAACTGCTGCAATTGAAGAAGGTTTGAAGGAACCCATAGAGCCTGAAGCAGAGGTATGTTATTTTTTATTTTATTTTATTTTAAAAATTAAAGATTTTTGACAATTATAACTCTATATATTTACCGATTTATGTTCTTTTGTATGCAGTTTGAGGTACCAACGGAATTAATAACTTCCACACAGGTGGATGAATTGAAGTTACAACTTAAACCATCATTCGTACCTACTGGTTCGGTATATTCGAATGCTATTAGATTTCATGACATAGAAACAGGAATCACCCAATGTCGTCTCTCAAATGGGATTTCTATTAACTACAAGGTATATATTATCTTTTTACTTATAATTTCTCAGATTCATTATTCTTTGCCTTACTTGACATGAGTTTTTGTTTTTATCTTAACAAGATATCCAATACCGAAAAATGTGGTGGGGTGATGCGGCTTATAGTAGGTGGCGGACGGGCGGCAGAAACACTAGAAACAAAGGGTGCAGTTGTATTGGGTGTTAGAACCTTGAGTGAAGGGGGTCGTGTTGGTAATTTTACAAGGGAACAGGTAATATGTCTGTCACTTAACTATCAACATTCTGGTACTAAATAATTTTATGATTTTATCTATTAAAATATGCATAAATTTTTTTTTTTCAGGTGGAGCTATTTTGCGTGAATCATTTAATTAACTGTTCACTAGAGTCAACAGAAGAATTTCTTTGCATGGAGTTCCGTTTTACTACACGAGATAATGGAATGCGTGCTGCTTTTCAGTTGCTTCATATGGTACTTGAGGTAAATACTAAAATTCACCTCTGCTTAATTTTACATCCTACTCTTGTAGTACACAACTTGTTAGTATTCTATGGTCAACCAAGGTTTGACTTTTGCGACCATTATGCAGCATAGTGTTTGGCTTGATGATGCATTTGATAGAGCAAGACAGCTATATTTATCATATTATCGGTCTATTCCAAAAAGCTTGGAACGGTCAACTGCTCACAAGCTCATGACAGCTATGTTGAATGAAGACGAACGGTTTGTGGAACCGACACCACATTCATTAGAAAATTTAACATTACAGACCGTAAAAGATGCAGTTATGAATCAGTTTGTCACTGATAACATGGAGGTGCGAGTTATTTCTTTATAATTATTTGTTTATAGCTCTAACTTTAGTATTGATGCCAAATTTTAATCGTTTATTAGGTGAGCATTGTTGGGGATTTTTCAGAAGAGGATATTGAGTCTTGTGTAATGGATTACCTGGGCACAGTTAGACCCACCAAAGGTGCTGAGAGGGCTCTTAGTTATAATCCTATCATCTTTAGACCGTCTCCTAACGATTTGAACTTTCAGCAAGTGAGCAGACAGTTTCTTCCTGCTAATATGTGATTTTTTTATTTAATATTTATTATAGATTGCATGTGGTCACATCACTTGTTTCCATTTGATAGGTGTTCTTGAAGGACACTGATGAGAGAGCATGTGCTTACATTGCGGGCCCTGCACCTAACCGATGGGGATATACAGTTGATGGAACAGACTTTCTTGAGTCCGTAAGGAATTTGACAGTTAATAAAGGTAACCATTCCCGATATATAGTTTAGCTTGTAGAGATTGTATATCATCTACCAAATATATTTCTTTTACGTGCAGAAACTGAAGGAGAGCTTGCGAAGGCAGAGAACATCAATTTTGACCTGCAAAGAAGATCCAGAAATCACCCACTATTCTTTGCAATTTCAGTTGGGTTGTTGGCAGAGATAATTAATTCAAGGTATTTTTAGTGTGCTGCTAATTGATATATGTTTGTACGTAATATTTGAAGTAGTTTTTATTTTGTTACCATATCATTTTTCATCACTGTTTTAATATTTGTTTCTTCTAATATTGAATTAATTTTACATAAACTTACGGTTCAAATGTTACAGGCTTTTCACTGAAGTCAGAGACTCTCAAGGGTTAACATATGATGTATCCTTCGAGTTAAACCTATTTGACAGATTAAATCTTGGTTGGTATGTCATCTCAGTAACATCTACACCGAGCAAGGTGCGTTAATTAGTCTCTAGAAGTACTTTCTCTTATTGAAAGTGTTTTTTTTTCTAACTAGTTGGATTTACTTCAGGTACATAGGGCTGTTGATGCTTGCAAGAGTGTTCTAAGAGGCTTGCATAGTAAAAAGATAGCCGAACATGAACTGGACCGGGTTCGTTCTTCATAAAGTCTTTACTTTACGTGTTTTAAAAAGTTCTCCCTTAAATTTACTGATTCAAAATAATCTGATCTTTTTCCTACTTCAGTTTATGTTTCTTTCTGTAACGGTTCAGATGGGGCAAAATTAGCTAAAAATGAGGCAAAAATTTTGTATGTTGACACAGGCCAAACGAACCCTGTTGATGAAACATGATGCAGAAACCAAGTCGAATGCCTACTGGCTGGGGTTGGTAGCTCATTTGCAGGCAGCTTCTGTACATAGGAAGGTAAACTATTGGACTTGGTAGAGAATGTTTTAACCGTGCTTAATAGACCATTTTACCTTTCAAAATTAAAGTTCATCTTTCAGTATCCTTCTTTGTCTTCTCAACTGTTCTCTGCGTTCATTTTTCAGGATATTTCATGCATTAGCGATTTGACAATGCTATACGGAGCTGCCACTATTGAGGATGTTTACTTGGCATATGAACAGTTGAAAATTGATGAACAATCCTTGTACTGTTGCATTGGCATTGCTGGTGCTCAGGCTGGTGATGACACAGTTTCAGGTTAAAGCAAACCGTTGCTTATTCTCGAAAGTTCTATTATTAACTTTTTGTTTTCTCCCCCGCACAAAGATTCACTATTTATAAGTCTTCAAACTCAATCCTAACTTTAGATTATATCAACCTTTGTTTTAAAAAGCGCGCCTCAGGTTCAAGGTGATGGAATAATGTCTTTGGGCCTTGATGGGCCGCTCCATGTACATGTGGGTCAAAATTGATCAAATATAGGGTCTGGAAGGGCTGATATGTAAAAAGATAAAAGATGCAAGTTACGGTTGTACACAAAGCTTGTTTGGTTGGACAAAGGGCAAAGCTTCACTATTTATGAGGCTTCAAAAGTCAATCCTAACTTTTAGATTATATCAACCTTTGTTTTTAAAAAGCGCGCCTCAGGCGTGAGGCAATTGAAAAATGCCTCAGGTCTTGATGGGACGCTTCATGTACATGTGGGTCAAAATTGATCAAATATAGGGCCTGGAGGGGCTATATGTAAAAAAGATAAGAGGTGCAACTTTTAGTCGTACATAAAGCTTATTTGGGACCTAAACGCCTCCGAGCACTTTGTGTTTTTTAAAACCAAGATATCAACGGAATTTCAGATTAACACCTTTTGTCATGCAGGTTCTTTACAAGAGGAAGAATATGATGTAGGTGGTCTTCATGGTGTTATGCCTGTGGGTCGAGGGTCCCACACTATGACTATGCCAACAACATAATCGTTCTAGATCACAACATTTATTTAGTGCCCGGATGGAGACCGACCATGAGGTAACCGTTGAATGTGCATCTATATACACGCACACAAAAATATACATTCGTACATATAGACTCAATTAAACATGCTTTATGCAGGTATATAGCGGTGATGATTCAAAACGACTTATTTATCAAACGCGTTGAGCATTTGCAGCAGGATAAATCCCAAACAGCTTATTTGCAGGAAGTCATGGGCTCTTGTAGTGTATGCAATAAATTTGTGTATTCTAGTGGAGTCACAGAGTGATGTACATGTTATATAAAGACATGACTGATATTTGTTTAACTCATTCAGTTTTTTGTTTAGGTATTTGAATAATTTACATGGTAATGTAGCTATTCATTTGATACTTTAGCAAGCATAACCATAAACCCTTGGGAATTGATGCATTGTTTAATTGTTGATAGTAAATATTTTCTTCAAGGATTGACTTGCTTTAAAAGTAACAAATTTGCTTGTAAAGTTCTAATAATATGTTTAGGACCATTAGAATGGATTTAACACATAGTACCTAATGCTTCAATTAGGTTTATAATAATCATATATACACTAATTACCCTCTAATTACATCTTAATTTAAGTTGTTTTAATACTACTAGGTTAGTTATATTTAAATTCGTGTTTTAGAAAGGACACATGATAACACCATACTTATTCTCATTAAAATTTTTTGATCTCTCTTCTATTAAATAATTATATTAATTACTAATTATCATATTTAGTTTTTTTTAGATTACAAATTATTTTATAATTAAATTATTCTAGGGAAACAAAGTTTAATAATTTTTTTTTCTAAAACATCAAAAACTTTTAAGAATACAAATATTTTTAAAAATAAGGAAATTTTAAAAATGAAACAAAATGTGTATTTGTTTTTCAGAAATAGACAATTTTTTTTTTAAAAATTGATATCATTGTTTTATTACTTATAATCCTTCTTCATACGTAATTTCAATTATATCTTATCTTAATTTGTATTATAATTAATAACTTTTTACTTTATCTAGTATTTTATTTATTCAACTCGTGTATTACACGGGTTACTAAAGCTGCTATGCACATATACATATGACGAGAGAATGGTTGTCCTAATATACTTGTTATATTTATCTTTTCTATGTATCTTTAAGTGTCACAAACTAAAATACATTACTTTTTATTCGAACACTTCACTCATAAATATAACTTTCTTGTGATTTATATAAAACTTACTCAGGAATTTATATCCATTTTCTTCTAACAACTATTAATCTACAAAATTACAGGTATTTAGAGGTCAATTCAAAAACGAGTGAAACACGACAATTAAATGTAAATTAAATTATTTTGGGTCTAATTGAAACAGATTGAACTAATTTACTTAGAAAAATCAGTTGCCTTAAATGCAAATGGAAAGCAATATGCTTATATAACCACCAATTACCACTTCTTATTCTATTTCTCTGAAACCAAATAAAAATGTCTTCCAACATCTTCCTCTGTGCTGTTGCTCTTGTCTCCATGTTTGCTGCATTTCTTGCTGCTCAAGCAACCATTTCTAGTGGTGTCATTTGCATCTTCACTTCATATCTTCTAACACACGTTTACAATCATCTCATTCAATCCATTTTTAGCTATTGGCGCCAATATTTCATACTTCCATCAAGATACACCATCAACAATCACTCACCAAAATCTCAAGGTCTGCATGCATGCAAAAATAACAATAATAATATCTTTACTAATTTGGTTTTCAAACTTATAACTGATGTATTGTTCATTTCACATGTGAAGTAGAAGCATCAACTGACATCATGAACTCCATCATCCACATTGCACCACCACCACTGCTGCCGCCACCACCGCCGCCATCATCGGAAGAGTCAAGAGTACTGCTACTTTTGATGTTTTTCATTAAAGCTACAATCTTTACTGCAAATTTATTCAATCTTGCTATTGGATGCAGGATTTAGAAGAAGTGGAGATGAAGAGATATTTGAGGAAGAGTTTGTCATTTAATGGTGTGTCGATGCCATTCTTCGTGGAAGCGAAAATCGACAACAAAACAGTACGAGAATCAAAGGTTGAAACTCATTATGGTCTGAAAGAGAGCCCTGCAAAGAAGGTTATGGTGTCTTTGAAGAAAACAATGATGCCATTGAAGAAGATGAAGAAGAAAGTGGAAAAAGCTAGAGAAGATAAAATGAAGAGGCGATTAAAGAAGATAGAGTTGTTGATATTAAGATATACAAGTTGTTTTAATAGTTAATGATTCTTTGAATATTAAGTTTTTAACTTTCTTGTCTTTTCAAGTTTTAAGTATAAAGTTTTCAACATTCACATACACTTAAGTACTTAAGAGTTTTAGATGAAACTTCACCCCTTTCTCATCGACTCGACAATGAGAGATGCAAAGAGGGACAACTGCAAGGACGACAAGCTTTGTTGTCGTCGGCATACTCCCACTTAGATTTTGAGATTTGGATTCACAGACATCATAATGTATCGTATACAAAGTAGGTAAACAAAATTAGTACACACTATACAATAAAAACACTTCGACCAATTTTTTTTAGAAGCAGTGTGGAATATATGATTGGAACATATCTGTTATGAGAATGTATAGTAAAATACACTTTGATGGTCACAAAGCAACTCCGAGAATTTAAAAGATGTCTATAATAAAGTTCCAATACAAAAACAATAATTAATGAAATAATGCAAAAAGTACAATAAGTAATTTAAACTTATCATTGTCAGTTGTGAACACATGGCATATGCATGTATCATGGCAATAGTTTTATACTTGTGTTAAATATTAAAAAAATACACAATGGTAATAGTTTTATACTTGTGATAAAATATTAAATAATTACACAAATAAATGAATGTTCAGGATCAGTTTTCATAATTCTAGCATTGTTTATGGTTTCGTTAAACCATCTATGAACATGTGTGTATGTAAACAGTTAAGAAATACATAACAAAAACATGAAAACAGACAATAATATCATATGATAGACAACACTATAGACATTCTGGTACATCTTGTCAACAAAAAAGACCTACCTTCAACATCAAAAACGATACAACCCTTTCATTCTCACCACTATCAAAAAAGGTTTAAATAAAACCCTAAAATAATGTCAAAATTAACTTCAAGTCTCAAGCACCTGCTCCATTGCTTAGCTGGAGTGTGACACGTATGTTCATGGCCGCCAGCTCAGCAGCGAGATATCTAAAAACATAAGGCATTGCAACTGTTTCCATACCTTTACTTGTCTCGCAAGCAACACATTTTACCTTTTTGGGGACTCTGCCAGGTGGCAGCCCAGCAATCTCCCTCATTGCTTTCTTCTGGTTTTGAATCAACGACGTGGTCAGTATGCTTCCACATATTGAGCACACATCAGCAATGTGATGATCTGAACTTGTGTGCAGCCTGTCATGTAACAAATAAGCTGCCCCGTGTGCAAGCAGCGAGTCACGTTCCATCTCACCAAACCTAATACCACCTCCTTTTTTTCTTCCTTTTATTGGCTGACGTGTCACTTGATCCACAGTTCCAGTTGATCTAACCTGAAATAACAATATACATTTTATTTTAAAAAGCTGCTCGCGCGTTTAGATACTGAGCTTAGACGTGATGGATTCATGTAAGCAAGGCATTAGCTCTAGGTAGAACCAAAAGTCTTTTTATCAAGTAGACCATTCAAAATTTCATCTATAGTTTTGTTTGTTTTTACATACAAGTCTCCTACAGACTCTAAAATTCAAAAGTTTTGACCCAGATGTGTATGAGGCGCTGCCACAAGCGCGCTTTTCAAGAGCTAATATTAATAAGAAGAAAACGCACCTGAAATTTATCAGAAACCATATGCCTTAGTCTTTGATAATAAACAGGACCAATGAAAATCTCACATGTTAATTCTGTGCCATAAACTCCACTGTACAAAACTTCAACACCATAATGGTTAAACCCGCGAGCTGTTAACATGGAACCAAGTTCATCCACAAGTGAATCACCATCACTTCCATCCGGCTTCTTAACCGAGCTAGAAAACGGTGTCGCGTCCACAAATTTCCCGTGTAATGAACCTCCCTATGTATAATCAAACAAATTATGTACATGCATATTATACATACCAATGATAAAGTAATGGTGATTCTGATACCTTTGCAGCAATAGATTCTAGAAGCATTGCAATTGTCATTCTAGAAGGAAATGCGTGAGGATTGATAATAAGATCGGGTCGCATTCCAGTAACTCCCGAAAATGGCATATCGACATCAGGCCATAGTTGAGAGCACACACCTTTTTGCCCATGTCTACTGCTAAACTTATCACCAATTATAGGATTTCTGCTTCGGCGCAATCGTATGTTTGCCTGTGGTAAATTCACAAAATGTAATACATTCAAAAAATTAATCTCAATGCGCGATGTCGGTATCTGTAACCGACAAAACTGAAGATTTTGAAAACACACCTTTTGAAGCTGCTTTTTGTTTTTCACATCAACTGCAACGTAATCAACTGTAACAGCTTCTGAACCCTTCAGTTTTTGATTGTATGAAGTGCCTGACTCTTCCTTATATGTGGCAAAATATGGTTCCCATGGTTTTATCCTCTGAAAGTTGGTAGTTGATAGTTAACATTTTAACAGAAAGTTACATCACAAAACAAAAAGATAAAAGAGTAGAAAGGTGAACCTGTCCAACATATGGGAGGCCGTCTGCATCAATAAATGAATGTGATTCTTTGTCTGTATTGCTTCTTCTAAATATTCTACTTGTATTATTTTTAAACTTTTCATCAGCCAAATCAATAGTTTCTGTCTGCAAATAGCATTTAGTATATTAATTTCCACCAAAATTTTCTTTTTTTTTTCTTGAACCTATACATAGCTACATTAATTTACCTGGTATATGTGACCATGAGCAAACCCACGGTCAACAGATGATTTATTTAAAACCATGGCATCTTCCATATCGTATCTGCATATATTGAACTGATAAACAACCATGAAAAAAACCAACAAAAATATATTAGCATATTCTACAAAACACTTGCCCTGAATAAGCCAGCACTGCCACAATTGCATTCGTCCCTAGTGGCGAGTCGTCAATCCTATATTTTTCATAAGTAGCAGTGCGCACAATTGGGGTTTGAGGGGTCTGCAACAACCAATTGGAAAAAAAATTAAAATATAAAGTTAGTTAAATACAATTACAATTGGGGTTTGAGGGGTCTGGTTATAATTTATATTTAATCAAAACTATACAAACCTGAAGGTGATACACCTTTTGATCTGCACGACAATTTAATCCTTGTGAAGAGAAACCCATTGTCTGTTTTGCCATCTACAAGTTCAAAAGCAATTCAAAAGTTAATCAACACAAATAGTGATAACTTTGGTAAGGATATAATAATATACCAGAAAATATTTTAAATAACAAGATAAAGACCTGACACTGATACATATTTCTAGGGCTTTGATTATGATCAGACCAAGGGGTAAGATTGCCAACAACACTAAGTATTCCAGTTGGATGAATTTCTTCATGAGTTGCAGGAAACTCATTTAATCTTCCACCATTTCCTCCATCTGGACACTCTATTTCCATATAAACCTACCAATACAAATTAAAACATGGCTTTAGATATTGATAAAAGTATTGATCTCAAATAAATATAAATTTTTGCAACTACCAAAAATAGCAATCAACTTTTAAGCTTTTGCAGAACTAGCATATTCTTACCTGATTAGCAGCTTAGCAAGCCATTTATACCTTTTTCTGCATTTTTTTGTTTTTAAGTACCAATAATAAGTACTTGCTTTTAAATGATAAAGAAAAAAAAAACTGCTCAGAAAAAAACAAAAAAAAAACCCTGAAAGAAATGCTAAATCTATCAGGTCAAATGTTGTTATTTTTGCCAAAAGAAAAAAATAAAGTGGAAGTTGGTTGCTATTCTGGTACTTTTGGTGGTTGGTTGTGAGCATCATGAATTGATGCACACTATCTTCCTATTATAAGTTAAAGCCCAAGCAAATACTCGTACTTACTTGTTCAAAAGGTCCAATCAGTTCGATACTGTTATTAACTTCAGGTGGTGTAAATTTCTGTCTTACGGGCCGGACAAATCTTGAAGGATTTGTGAAAAGATAGAGACCAGGAAATGCTCCCCCCATGCTAATAGGTATATATCCCACCTCCAAATCTTCAGGGATCTGTTAACCAATATACCTTATTCAAGGAGGATAGTAAGGAATAAAAAATATTTTTGTTTGAACAGAAACAAACCATTGATGTGGCTGATAGTTTTAATTTCCGTAAGTGGCTGACAACTTTCTCGATTCTATCAGTTGGCATAGCCCCAACAACACGTCCATCAAGTAAGACATGAAGGACTTCAGGGGGACCAGCTTTGACAAGTTTTGGAAGTGAAGGGGTCATACCCGCGGCAACCAAAACACTCAGAATAGATTTGTGTATTTTCGAGAAATCTTTGATGTTTCCTTCAGAATCATAATAGGATGTGATACCTATAAATGAGTATTAAAGCAATAAAAGTAATAAAAATCAGTAGAAGGTTAGATAAAAAGAGATGGCAAAAAGAGCGGGTCTGGAAAACTGGTCAAAAAAGTGCTTTTTAATGCAGGTAAAAACAGTTGGCTAAGATTACCAGCAACACTTTTTGTTCACTTCTAAAGCTATTTCTATAGAAAATTAATGACTAAAAAATTACAAAACCTAAATTACCACAATACTAATATAATATTTGGAATAAAATGATTTAAAAAGTTGTTTGCTATAAACTTACGACATGAGGCGGTCAAATGGTTTAGCAGTCCACATGGAGAGCCATCTGGCGTGTGAACAGGGCATACAAAACCCCATGACCTATATATATGTCAAGAAAAAAGAGCATAAGAACAGAGTAAGGGAGATAAAGAGAGAACAAAAAATAATATAGATTACATAATATTATAGAAATATAAATATTTACATACTCTGGCAACAACTTACGCACACTAGTGGTGCGAAGTCCAGCAAGTGATGAACCTCTATGAACAGCTCTAAAGTGTGACAGAAAACGAAGAAAATTAAGCCTTTCTGCTTGCACAGTCATACCAGCTTTCTACCAAACAAAATGATATCCGGGATTAGTTTAGAATTGAACTTAATACTTTTTTTACATAATTAATTATATAGAAAACAAGTATACAAGTACCTCTTTCAGATCAAGTGTCAACTGTGAAACTAATCTTCCAGTTTTTAACATATTTTCAATAGCTAAACCAACTTGTTTTGCAGGATTTTTATCCAATGCTTTCTTTATGTCAGTTACTGCAATAATCCAAACCAAAAAGACATAAAACATGTTAAGTTAATGAAAAGTTTGTCGTCTTCATAAGTCATACATGGAATTGAGCATACAGCTGCCAAACTCAAAGTTTTTCTTTCTGTTATTAGCTTCATCTTGAAGTAGTCGTTTAGATTTTAGCAGCCATTCCTGTAGCCTTTCCTGAAAATAAGTAAAAAAATGTTAATACATGAACATCTTGTTAAGTTTAATAAAATAATAGTTACAGGCTTACAGCCCTACTTTCCCATCATTAGCTTTGTTGATCATTTAGTAAACATCAGTACTTTTAACTCATTTTATAATCGAGTTTTATTTTACCTTAATATATATTGTAACCAATTGACCAGGCAGCAGAACTTCCTGAGTTTGCAATGAATCAGGATTGTCGGGTATAGAGGTTTGATCAATATATGAGAAAAGTTTCTGCACCATAAAACTGAATAAAAAGATATGTCAATACTTTCAAATCCAAAAATAAAAGTAAATGCAAAAACTGCTTACATTAACAGATTAAATTTATCATGATTGTTATCAAGATGGACTAAAACGAAGTCTCTCAGAACAGCATCAGCAACCTACAGGAAAAGAAATGTTGACGTAAGATAACAAAAGAGAAAGTAAGATCCATATACCAACACACACACACACACTAAAAAAAGTAAAAAATGAGACTTACCGCGGAGTGACTATCGTGTTCCATACCATCCATAAAAGGTTTGAAGTACTCTCCTAATTAAAATAGAACAATAAATGAAGTTTATGCATCTAACCAGAGTTGGCTAATGAAATATGAAGAGTAACAGAAATTGATAACAGAATAATAATTACCGATGTACTCCAAACACTGGATGCGAGTAAATAGAGACAGATCTTTAACTTCATTAAGAATAATCATTGCTCTTTCATTCAAAATTTGAGTGCCAACAGAACCTTTTGCCTTCTCATATTTATCATTGTACACAGATGTCAAACTCAGGAATATTTCATGATCTGTAGTATCAATTAGAGCCTGTTGGAACAAGAAAAACATGAATACACTAGCATAACTGTTTAATTTCTACTAGAAAATGTGCATTTTTGTACCTTCAAAACAAGCCCTATGGGTAATAGGTTTTCCCTCCCTCGTATCCTACAGATGTTACGAAGTAAGAATTGGCAGGAAGTAATTAAAGTAGCATAGAACTTTTATTACAGTCAGTAATTACTAACCGAAATCCAACCCTTGCACTCCCATTACTAAGATAGTACAAATTGAGGGTTACAGCTGATTGATCTTCTCTAACACATCTGAGAAGATAGCAGAAGGAACCAAACAGCAAATTATTTATTTGTTGTTAAATGTACAGAAGTAGAGATAATAATCATTCAGGATGTTGTTAATATACAAAAAGAGTAAAAACATTAAGAAAAAAATTACCTTATTACCACAGCTTTATCAGTGAATCCTTCTCTTCGGTTGCGAAAGGCACTTCTAGCCATACTAGTAGGCTGCATATATGCAATGATGCAATGCTTACTTGTAAAATATATTCGCCACTAAAATACCAAAAAAAACTATGTAAACTCTAGATGGTAACTTACATAGTTTCTCTTTGGCACAATTAATAATCTGACAACTCTCTCAAGCCCATTTAATATAAAGTACCTGCATGATGTTATATGATAAGCACTCTAATGTTGCTATAAGAAAGTGATATATTAACATTCTTTAGTTCATACTCTGAAGAATTGAAGTTCTTATAGATAAAATATAAGAAGTTATAAAATACAAAAGTTACTAACCCGCCCATTTCTGATGGTTCTTCTCTACAGGACACCAGTTTATGATGATCAGCATTTCTGAGGTGACAAAGTTTTGACTGCAACAAGTTTCAGAGAACCTTTAAAATATCAAGCAAAAACAGCAAACCAAAACAAAATGCATAACAGACCATAAGAGCAATGCTTCCTATTAATACATGTTTAGAAATATTAAACCATACACAGTCACACTATAAACCTGATAAACATATATACGCGATAATCCAATAGTGCAGAATGATATAACTTTAAAAAACTCAACACACACATTCCACATTCCCTTACCTTCAACATAATAGGCAACTGCCCAAAACTGAATTTCTCTCTTATAACAGCTCCACTGGGACCATCACCGTACTTGAAGCAGACATCCACCAAAAATCTACCCGTATACGAAATTTTAGCTTGTCTACACTGTAATTCAAAAACACCAATAGTCCAATAAGTTCACATGTTCCATTTTCACTGAAAATAAACTAAATTGACTACTGATGTACACAAGTTACCTCGAAAGGATATAGAGCTTCACGAACTTGCTTAGACATGCGTTCCTTTTGAGGAGGATATAACTCAGGTTTCTCAAACCAAAGTATCATGTAGGTCAAGAATTAAACAAAAGAAATAAAAGAATCTCTAATTCGCTCTAACAACTATTCATTTAAAAACTTACAGTTGATTGTAAACGAATTCGAATCATAAACGACAACACAAACCCCAATTTTAACTTTCTAATTGAACAAAACTACAAGAACAGAGACTGAAATGATCCCAATTTCAATCCATTGTCAAAATTGATTAACCAAACCCAATTAATAAAAAAATAATACTTTTCAACGAAATAAAAGGATATTTCTTAGCTTCAACTGCGAGTCAGGATCAACGACCTCAATCGGCTTGATGCTCATGAGTGCCTTCTCCAGACCATATTCCACAAAGTGATCGAACGAATGAATATGGTGGCTGAAAAGCTCCCTCAACGGCTCGTAATCGGGATCGTTGGGTAGATGTGGTGTCATTCTTTGTGCACCTGAAACCTTAGCTTCTTCTTTCATGGTGATTGATTGTTTCTCTTGATTGAATCGGTGATTGTGATGCTGAAAATGGGTTTATGGTGGAGGGAGATTAAGATTTAAGAGTTTGAGGATTTTAGGTTTAGGGTTTTAGAATTGGGGTTTTTGAGCGTTGACGCATTGTCCATTTTGGCACGTATGTTTAGCGTGTTGACACTTTAGTCCCTTGAGTTGAAGTCGTTATTATTAGAAAAGATCTTAGAGTATCTACAAGATTATGAGAAAAGATCTTAAGCGTATCTACAAATCAACAAAAAATAAATAATCAAAATAAAATAAAATAAAACTTACAAATCTACAATAATATTTAACAAGCTTTTGTTGCTCCTTTCCTCTCTTACGTGTATTTTTTTTTGTCATATGATTTTTTAAAAAAAATCTGTTATCTCTTATGCATTGTCAATGTCACATTTCTCATGGATCAGTAAACTAGTTGCCATTTTCTAGTAGACAAATTCGTATACATAACATTCATTTTTAGTAACTTTTGATAGCTTATATTTTTATCTTCAAAATAAAAGTTATTTTGAAAAGTATATAGGTGGTCTATTCATAAGAGACTTTTTATCCATGTTCATATAATTTAACATAAAATTATCATCCTTTACATTTATATCTCATTTTTGAAAAACCTACCACATGTTGTTTCTTATCCTTGTCTTTGTATTCTTTCTTTATATTATTATTCTTTTCTTTCTTCCATCATCACTTATTATAATTTACTCTTGAAGTTGATTTCTATTTTTTTATAAAATTTCATTTTAGAGTGTTTACTACTATGAGCCTCGATTAAAAATAAGGTTCACTTTGACTATTACGAATGCAAATTGCAAAATGATAGGATGTGAGGGTTAATAAAAAAAGACACACATAGAAGGACGTAAACTTATTGCTAATTACATATTGATAAGATGCTAAACTTAATAACATTCATGGGATCTGTTCAAAGTTTCAATTATACGAAGCAATAGTGAATTTTTAAATATAAAGATTCATTATAGCAAATCATGAAATCTTAAAGACAAAATATAAGGATAAAGATGTTAATAATAGTGAAAAATAATAATTTTATGTGTTTTTTATTTAAAAGATAAGGAATGATATAAAGAAACTATTGTGAATGCTCTTAGGGCGTGTCCTATTTCTTTTAATAATCTACAAAATTAAGTTGTTTCATAACTTCAAAATTACTTCGTAGAAAAAATAAAACCCGTAAAATAAGTTGCTTAAAAGTAACCATAAAATTGTAAGTTTGAAGCTTTTAAAAATATAAGAGTTTACTCAAATATCTTTCACAATAATAATGTATTTACTAAATACTTATGAGTGTACCTTTTTGTTATCATGCTATGCTTTTTTACTACATAAATGAAATGATTCAAACTCCTTACTCCTTTTGACCCTAAGCATTGAGTGGAAACCATTAAATGATAAACCATGATCCCTAAAAAATTTTCAGAACTCTAAACACCAATTTTAATATAACTTGTTAGATTGATTGACTTGTATGAAACACTCCATTTAATATTGTTTTATTATTTATTAAATTTCTTATAACTTGTTAGATCGATTGACTTATTTGAAACACTTATATTTTTCTTGTTCCATTGTCAAAAAGTTCAACTATATAAAAGTTCCACTATACTACCACTGTATTTTAAATAAGGTGTGCATATGCTGCATTTTTTCAGATATATGCTTACAATATTGTTTTGTTTTAAAATAATAAATATCAACCTTACTAGTTGTCTGGCGTGCCCGTAAAATATATAATAAATATAAAATAAATTGTATGAATAAGGGAAAAATTTTAATCCTTTAAAAACATTCCATACCTTTCCCATAAACAAGAGAAGAAAATGGAACTCTATAACCCACATTTTCAACAACTCTAGAGAGAAATATGAAAGCACAAAAAAGTGGTATAGAAATAATATGAACAAGACATATGAGTTCAAAGTTACATAAAAGAAAACCACAATGTGTCTAACAAAACAACAGATAATCAAATGATGTTATTCCTCTGTAATAATAATATAAATTTAAACACCAATTCATATGTAGACTATTTACCTAAATAGCTTACTCACCTCACTGTTATCTGTCTGCAATCTTCTCACCTCTCATGGTGTTTCTATCCACATTACTTGTATCCAGACACCCGAACGCCTACAAAATTCGGCCCGAATGTTCTGTTTTCATGATACGGGTCACGGGTTGTCGATTTCATCAAGAACGATATCAGCAGGATCACCAATCCATGGCTTTCCTTCCCTCCATTGAAACTTGATCCTTAACTTTCCGTTTGCATCCACCCCGACCACTTGACCTTTGCTCGCGTGTGTCTCCATGCCCCAACCCCATCTCGGGTTAACCAAACCCTTTTTTATCTTCACTTTATCGCCCACTACAAACGGTCTGACCCGTTCCACTTCCCAGTTCTTGCAAAGCCATAATCTTTCCAAGAAACAAAACGCGACCCAAAGATCCCCGTCTTCAATGCGGTGCACCACCCCCATGCTTGAATGAGTCACCTCTCCCCAATGGTGGGTTGGGTTTGAGACGGATGGCTTCACCCGGACCCAGTCTCCGATATGAAGCTCTTCTTGCTCCACTACTTCCACCTCAAACGGGTCAAGCATCCATGATTTTGAACCCGAGGGTGTGTATATTCTTAGTTTCCCGTCGGCATCAATGGCTGAAATTACACCGATACTCGAGTGTGTGTGTCCTGACCACCCGAACCTAGGCTGAGTCACAGAAGACTTGACTCGCACGCGTTGACCATTAGTCAGCTTGTTGACCTTTTCAAGATGCGTGCTTGGCCCGACCCATTGGTCTTGTTCTCCACAGAAACCAACCGATATATTCCCCTCCCATTTATCGTCTTCATACACTATACCTTGTACAACTCCAATACTACCGGGCCCTATCGATTTCCAAGTACTTGAATCATCCGTCAACCGAACCCATTCTCCTACTTCAAATGTCGGTTCCATCTCAAAATCTGCAGGATCGCCTCTCCACAAACCTGTTAACCCGAAAAACGCGACTCGTAGTTCACCATCAGAGTTCACGCTGATTATCACACCTCGTGAATTAGGTTGGGCGCCTCTCCAACCCCATCTGGGCTCTTGTAGATCTGCCCGGAATCTCACGTGCTGACCGACTTTAAAGCCACAAACTTTCTCGATGTCTGTGTGGTGAGTCATCCATTTACCTTTACGGAAACAACATGCTAATTCTAAATAACCGGTATCTTGTACACTATGAACAACTGCTAAACTTTCTTTTCCAATACTTAACCAATCATAACTTGGTCTGGTCCCTACACTCGGTTTTGAACGGACCCAATCACCTACTTCAAACCCTGAAAGCACTTCTGCATCACCAGGAGATACTTTCCACAAGCCGTGTCTTCCAGCCACTTTAGCCTGATTAAAAAACAATTTTAAAAAAGTGTTAGCCCGTATAAAAAATTACACATTTTGACCGATCACCATTGAAACAAAATGCAAGTAGGGGAAGAGTGTTTTTTACATTTAAAGTTCCATCCATGTCGATTCTAACAACTTTACCAACGGTTGCTGGACTTTCGTTTGACCATCCAAGCCGTGGTTGACTGACCGAAGAAATCACACGAATTTCTTGACCCAATTCAAAAGGTGGCACTTTTTCGACATCTGTCACAGAACAAGTAAAGGGTTTGCTCCTGAAGCAAAAGGCGATTCCCATATCACCATCTTCCTCCAAACTATGGATCAACCCGATGCTGTTTCTGGTGACATCCTCCCACCCATATTTAGGGGATGACACAGAAGCTTTAATTCTGACCCAATCCCTGACCTGCCACATCACCAGAAATTTGTCAAATAAATGGGTCGATTTATTTTGGGTTATGTTTTATCTCTAACGGGTCAAACAGAAAAAACAATATAAAAAAAATTATTATGTAGCTTTAAGAGAAAAGGGTCAAAAAGATTGAAAGGGATAGTTACCCAACACGCATAAAACCTTGTAAATTACTTTTACAAAGAAATAGAATATTATTATAATTATTATTGAGATAACATGACTTTAGTAATCACATAAATTATTTGTTTTGATCCAAAATTCCAAATCAATTTTGACCTGTTACCCAACCCGTCCATTTTGTCACCTCTAGAACAAGATTTATAATATACCTTGAAGTCTTCCACCTTTTCCATGTCAGAAGGATCGGCTTGCCATGGTATGGGCCGATTTGGAATTTCAATTATTAAAAGACCATCACTTTCTATCTCAATAATTCTTCCAACACTATGATGTGTTTCACCACCCCAGGCATACCTGGGTTCTGCAACCGATCGTTTTACACAAACTCGATCACCAATCTGTAGACATTATTATTCTATGTTAAAAATTAACTTTGCCAGAAGTGAAACATATTATAGCAATAAGAATATTATTGGATTACCCTAAACGGCTCAACGGGTTCAACTTCCTCAGGTTCACAATGCCATGGATTTGAAAGATAGCTGAGTTCCAATAATAAACTATTATCAGGTCGAATGCAACATACAATACCAATGCTTCCTGGTGTGACTGATCCTAATCCATGCTTAGCTGTAGTAAGAGCGGGGCGGACCCGGACCCAATCTCCGACTTTGAATTCTTCAACCCGTTCCATTTCTGCAGGATCTGCCTTCCATCCTCTGGATGCTCCAGGAAACCCGACCCGCAAGATCCCATCATCATCAACACAGAGTACGGTTCCGATACTCTCTCGTGACTGACCGCGCCAACCAAACCTGTAAAAGTAATATGTTTAATGCAATCATGTATTAACTATAAGAATTACATATAAAAGCAGAGTAAAGTTTACAACTAATCTCATTCATTCAAAGATTAATATAATAAATGTTATACGAATCAATCTTGTGCTTATATATCTCAATCGAATGGCATGGCTATGCAGAAAACCATCACCTTCTCGAAGTGACAACACATTTGACCGTTAGAAATAAAACACAATCACAGATCAACTCATCCATAAGTAAATGGGTCGAAACTACAAGCTAGTAGGATTGTAGTCAAACCTTGGTTCACTGACATCTGGTTTGAGTTGCACGTGTTGACCACGATCCAACGGTATGACTTTCATAACCTCATTGGCAAGAACACGAGCTTCACCAGAACAGAATGATACAAACAGGGTATCTTTGTCGGGGACACTCTGAACAAAACCAACACTCTTGTGTGTTGCACCTTGCCACCCATATGTTGGAGTGTCAACTGTACTTTTGAATTTCACCCAGTCACCTACTTGATATCTAAAATTGATATGAAAGTAAAAAAAATTAGTCTTCAAATGGAAAATAGTCAAGAAACTCAAAGAAAAACAAGTTAACAAACATAGACTAACATTGTAGGAAACAAATGAATCCCTTTGTTTGCAAGTGCTTCCATCAGATCTTCTGAAATCCATTCCCGAGGAAGGGCCTCCAAGAAGTCACGCAGCGTCATGCCACTGCATCCATCACATATATAGATAACTATAGTAGTTCTAAACAGAAAACTTATCATTCAAAAATGAAAACTTTATCAAATTGGAAAGACAATTTTATAAGGTGGATATTACCTGTGATTCCTAACTTCTACAGCAGCCCCAGGATATTTAAGCATCACAATGATCCAGTCAAGATTTTCACGAATATTCTTTGCTGTATCAGCAGCTATATGGAAAGCGTTGTTGCCTTCATCATCCTAAAAAAGGAGTTGAAACAGGCAGCACACGGGTTAGAGGCATAAAAGCAAATAATACAAAAACTGTTATGTAACTCAATCCAGTTCTTAATTGCTATTTGTTTCATAGGTTTTTATGCTATTTTCAGATTTGATAGAGAGAGATTGATACCCGCAAATTACAATTTGCTCCTGCAGAAAGAAGCATTCCAACACATGATTTTGCTCCTGTTGCCAATGCCACATGTAGAGGAATTGTGTTTTGAACATCCCTTATATTCACATCAACTCCAGCATCAAGAATAATCTGTTCCAACAAGTTTTAAAGTTTTTCTACATAAATAACTAATGTGTTAAAAATGATTACAAAAGCTACATAATTACAATAACAATCTAACTAATTGCACTATCTACATAATTATGAAGTTGCATGTTTAAAATTACAGTTTTGGGGAATCCGATCCGTCTCCTTTTCAGCTTATATTTTATTACTTGGCCTATTTTACCCATTCAGGGAAAGATCATTACTTAAGTTGATCCATTTATAATAAAATGTGCCAGCGTTGCCACCTGGCCTACCTTAACCAACTCAACATCATTAGTCATAGCAGCAGTATGCAAAGCTGTCCGTCCATGCTGGGTGTCTTGGGCCGTAGCATCAGCTCCAGCAGCAAGCAGTATCTGCACCAGTTCCCGACCATCTGCAACAAAAAATATATTGTTTTTTGTTAATTATAAGTATATAAATACTTCAGGTTATTAATTGAATCTTTCTATAGATAGAAGCAAGCCTACATAGGGTACAAGATCGAAAAGAATGCTCTTTTTCATGCCCCAAATTCCCCTATATAACAAGAAATAAGCAATCTAATCAATAGAAATGAGATTAAAACTTACCAGCTTCATGGTCTTTCTTCAGAGCCGCTGCCATACTTAATGCAGTGCCAACAGGACTAGGTACATCTATGGCATCAGCAATATCTTCAGAAGATGCAACTTCTATCCATCTTTTAACAACAGCTACATTCCATGTTGTCACACATAAGTGTAGAGGCCTGTCCAATTGTGCGAGTATTAGGACATATATGACTGTCTTTACAAATTTTAATGTAATGCTGAGTTTTCTTGATGGCTTTAATTTAGATTAGATTCTCAAAAATGACGGAAAATTAAACCTGTACTTACGTTAGATTCTTTGAGTTTGAGATTCCCATAGATTTACAGCCCCCATTTTCTAATATAACAAGAGCACACTCTGTGTACTTCTTTGTCACGGCTCTATGTAGTACAGATTCACCTTCATCATCAACTGCATTTGGATCAGCACCAGCCAATAGCAATTCCTGTTGTCATTTATATAAAATATTATTACGATAATAAGCTAAATATTTAGATAAAACGAGCTAGGAGTTTGTATACACTAAAAATAGACTTAGGTTGGGTTTCAACCCATTTGACCCGTTCCACCTTTAATTAAATGTTTTTATTTGGCCCGTTTGAGGTAAAACACAACCCAAACTGATCCATTCCCATGTAAAGTTGGTCAAAAACTTACACGCATACAATCGGGTTGGCCATGATACGCACAAACATGAGCTACAGACGGGCCAAACCCGTCCCTTAATCTAGATCGGACATTAGCATATCTACTGAGAAGGGCCCGAACACATTCTGGGGATCCAGCTGCAAGAGCAAAGACAAGTGGTGGGTCCCCGTCTTTATCAAGAACATCAACATTGGCCTCTGGATAACTTAAAATAGCCTCAACGAGTTCAGCACAACCCCGTCTGCACGCCAAATGAAGGGCAGTTTGGCCATCGGCATTTTGTGCTTCAAGCAGAGAATGAAATGAGTTGCCATCATTTTTCAATGAAGCCCTTTTCAGCAACTCACTGTATTAATACATAGGAGAAACTGTAAATTACATAATTAAAGAATAAATGTATAAAAAGTATGAACTATAATTTATAAAGCACGTACAAAGGGCTACTGACCTCACACCAGGAACATTGCCTTCACAAATCATTTTATGTAGGAGACTTTGGTAATCATGGACAACTTCTAAGCCAATTGAAGGAGAAGGTGGCAACCCATTTGCTTTTGGTAATACATTTACGTCACTGCATTTTTAAGAGAAAGATGTAAACGTATGTTTAATGACTCGTAAGCAACAAGCAATTAAAAGTAATTCTGTGATGCTGAATAATCAGAATCGGATAACCAGTTGTAACAAAACAGACTAGGTGCTTCTGCTGTAATGTGTCTTTAAGTTGTAATAACTAGAAAATCATACATTTGAACGTTCCACCAATTCTGATTATTAAAGAAACTAATAGATAAACAGCAAAAAAAATTACACTTTCATCAAAACAAAAGTAGATTTTGTGAAATGGAAGTAAAAACCCTCAAGTTAAGTTAAAAGAAAGGGTAAATGGGTATTTCTAGCCCTAATCCTTACTTATCTGGGCTTGCAGGAGACCCACGAGGTATTTCTTGTAGGTGCCGGAGAAATATCGCCAGCATAGCACTAAAAGTCGGTCTTTTAGGTGCCTTGAACTGCAAGCAATCCCCAATCATTTTCCACAGATCCCTTGGTATTCCAACACCTACTACGCTTGCATATTGTGGAGGTTGTCTCTTCGCCTTGACAACTGCCCGATATATTTCCTCAGCATTCATACCAGCCCACCTACAAAAGGAATATTAACTCATTAAAAGTAATAACACAAGCTGACAATTTTGACCCATTCACTTAATAATGGGTTGATTTGGGTTGCCTTTTATATTAAACAGGTAAATAGGTCAAATCAAAAAACTTAGCTGAAAGCCTGAAAGTGAACAGCCGAACAGGTCAAACAGGTTGAAAGTCACCCAAACTCTAATTTTAAAGCATATGACCCCTTTAATCTTTTTATCCAAAGATTCAGATCATTATTGTAACAATATTGTTTTCTAATCGTTATAACATAACTAATTATAAAGTAGAGAACGAACAAAAAAGAGTTCAAAGGATCACTCAAACCATTCTTTACTCGTTACCCAATCCACCCGGCCCGAAAATGTTGTGGGGTCAAAATATCTAAAAAATATATGTTAGAATAAGGGAGCAGCCATACGGAACAGAACCAGTGCACATTTCCACCAAAGTACAGCCAAAGCTCCAAGCATCTGATTCCGGAGATATACCAAGGGCGCCATCCCAAAATATATTTAGTGATTTCTTTTCGGGCTCCCATGCCTCTGGAGCTGTGTAGTTTGGGCTCAGCATTGTGCAATCCATGCATGAATGAGTTTTAGAGGAATCACACTCTGCACGGATTCTTCGACAAGAAGGCTTCTTTAGAATGGCTGGAAGCCCGTAATCAGAAACTAATGCACGACCATCTTCGTCCAAAAGAAGATTTGATGGTTTAAGGTTCATACAAACCACACCTGCTGCATGAAGTTCAGCCACCCCTCGAGCAACATCTGCACCGTATCTATTAGGAATGAAAGAAGGCAGATTTGTTAGCTGACATGTTATATTTGCAATAAAAACGAAGTCTCAAGATGAAGGATTCATGATAATATCAAACTACATGGCATTCATAATTCATACATCAAGAAATATAGGCTATCCTGACACAAATTATCAATGTTAGACATGTAGCCTTGTGTTTTTCTTCTTTGTTCTTCTTTATTAGTGATCGGTAGACGGTAGATGTGGCAATATCAACTCATGTATTTGATGTATTTGTAAGTGGGCCAAATCCAATCATTTTATCTCTAACAAGACCTATTTGGCACTAACATTTTATCTCTTTCCCGGGATAATGAATAAAAGGGTTTGGATGCCTTACACTTTGAAACTGATATAATCTTAGGTTTAGAGGGTTGACCATCAAAATTTTAACAAATCCATTAGTTGTACTGCAGTTACAATACTCTAGCATGAAAGCAATTATTTTTATATTCATTTGGTAACAAAATTGGAATAGATTCTTTATCTGATTAACGTGTCTTCCTTGTGTGATTCATCTAAATCACAAAATTAGGTCAGCGTTTAAAAGTCGATTAATAACACTACAATATATCAAGATAACATTTTCTATTTGTTGTCTTGTAATCCACCAGTTTATTTTATTCACCTGTCTTCATGCATGCCAGATAACATATCAAACAGGAGTACAGGACGACAGTAAGATTAGCATAAAATGATAAATCAACAATTCGGCTCGCACCATAGGGGCATAAATCATCATTAACAGTTTCCATCTAGAAACATCCACAATTCAATCATGCTTCTGTAGTTCTATGATTCCAGTTACAACCTACTCGCCTTAAGGTAAAAATATATGATCATTCAACTATATGGGCTAATGTTTATAAACACCCTAATAAGGTTCAATCCCCTACAACTACCCGAATTAATATGTCTTACAGGTTAGTAAACCAATTTCTAGGGCAAAATCAACTCCATTCAACATAAAGATTACTCATCATGCAGCTGTAAATCAAGATTCAAGATCAACAACATACCTCAAGATTTGCTCAAGGGTAAGCCTCCCTTCATTCTTCTGCATCTCAGTCTCAACAGACCCATTACATTTATCCATAACCAACCCAATACACCCATCAACCTTCATAACACCATGAAACTTACACACATTCCTACACCACATACTCTTCCTCCTCAAATCCTCAAGCTCACTCTGCACCCACACCAAATCAGTATCCTCCCCCACCACCACCAGCTTCTTCACCGCCACACGGTGGCGGCACCGCCCCGATTTCCCCGAAACCACCGCAGACCACATCTCAACCCCACCCCCACCCCCACCCCCCTTCCGCCCCAATTCATCCCCAAATCGCTTCACCATTTTCAAATCATGATGTAACCCTAATTCAATCAACCCATTAGAACTCGAGGCGTTTGAACCACACCCCCTACGGTCTCCGCCCACCGCCACCGCCACCGTCAACCCTTCATCGTCTTCATCCTCTTCATCCTCCTCATCGGTGAAATCGCCATTAGAGGCTGAAGAAATCAACCCCAAAATCGCGTAATTCTTCCGTAACGCGTGTACGGAGTTCCCGACAACAGACACATGCCGACACCGTGGGCATGAAAGCGAAGTGTCGGAATGAGCCGATGAGAACATACGAGATAAACACTCCTTACAAAACCCATGGCCGCACTGGAGCAACAAAGGGCACCTGTCGTCTTCGTTGTAGCGCGTTTGACACACTGTGCAGCAGGGTATCTTCATAAAGATTGTGAATCTTGAATCGAGTGATTGTTTGTTCGAAAGTTGGGTGATTGATGATGCAGTTGTTGGTTGAAGATCTTACAGTGATTGAATCGGGAGTTGTAGATCCATTAAAGATTGGTGATTTGGTGATGGGTTGATTTGATTTGGGGAGATAGCTGTAGAGCACACACACACGAAGGTTTTCTTGAGGGTTTTATTTGGTTTTTTTTATGGGTTAGTGTTTTTCTTCTGGTTTTGTTGAATCTTGAAACATGTTTCAACAGGCACAACGTTGGAAAGTACGAGTTACAAGATGGACGAATATTATCACGAGTCAATACCATAATTTACTGTGTTTTGTTATTAGATACATGTTTAGGTTATCTAATTATGGTTTTATAACAGGATTTGGTTCCATCACTGAAATGATCAAATATGAGTGCTGATAATACACAAAAGATTAGGTTTTAAAGTCAAAGATATGAAAAGATTGATGAAGATTTGTAAAATCAGAAAATTATGTTGTAGGTTTGAATGGATTATTTCGGTTTTATGTATTTGTTGAAATATATGAATATAATACAAATCAATAACATATTGTTATAGTATCATTTTACTGTATGATATTGTTTATTTTTTATATGTTAAAAAATGACATACGAATAGATTGTTTTGTTGAGCTAAAGAGGTAGCTTGATTTGTTCGTGCAACGCTTGTTCGTGGATCATCTGGGCTTTGGCCCATGATATAGACAAAGACCGTAGAGAGAAGGATGCTGATGATTCAGTCATAATATGAATTCATCAGGTTATCGTATCCATCTTCTCTATACTAGGATTCAATTCCCCTAAACAATCCATCGTATTCGGTTGACTTCATCCTGTTGCTTCTCATTTGAACATCAACGCACAAACAGTCCCACTTGTTACTATGTTAGTCTTAATCTACAGTTTATTCTTCGTTTCCTAGTTTGGGATTTAGCATTCATCGCGTGCCATGAAGTTAGCATGTATCGTTTGTTTGTCTTCCTGATATCGGTGTTTTTTGTTTGTTAATTTTAATGTGTATGTTCTATCATATTATTCAATTTGGTTTGGCTATTATTCGTCTTGTTTTTGTATTGCATCTAATTTTAATCTCACCGTGCTGGCGAAGTTTCATTTATATATTTAACTATAGATTTGTCATTGAATATGTATGTTGTTAAATTCATATTGCTATTGTGTTTCATTTTGTTTGATACGTGTTTTGATAGTAGTCCCATTATCTTTTCCAAACATTTATCAATGGTATAATTATAAAGACCGAAAGAACTAAAATTCAACAAAACTCATTAAAAAAATTATGTATGGTTTGAGCTATTTTCTATACGTTTGTATCCAACTTTTTTTTCTAGTACGTACACGTATTCATACCAAAGAAAATCTACATCTGCCTAATACAAATGTAGTCTATTAGTGAAAATCATCAATAGGCTACCAAACAAACGTACATTCCCATTATCCTATTAGTTGGTAAGTTCTAGAAACATACTCATTGATTTTCACTAATATACATATTCATGGTATTTGCGTATGTACATGTGTTCATACGATAACAGAAAAATACCTTAAGGCAGATGTACATGTGGTCATACTCATGATTTTTCACTAATATACATATAAAATATACATATGCATGGTTCACTCATCCTCTTAGTTGGTAAGTTCTAGAAACATACTCATTGATTGCGGATGTTACATATTATTCGCTCAAACCTCTTAATGATTCAATACAATGTTGTCAAAAAGCCCTTGCCCATAAAAATACTTGACTTTAGAAATAACAGTTAGTTTAATAAATACATACAAGATGATGACTACATATTTCGTTATATTTTTATATATCTAATTACATGGATGGTACTTGTGGTATGTTTATATTGCAAACATTGTCCCAATTTTCAAGAAATTACATCATTGATCCAAAACGTTTGTCAAATCGTAACACGCAAACATAATTAGAAATTCAGGTGGTGGTTGACGATGGCTATGGCGATTTTGGAATTTAGGTGGTGGTTGCAGATAAACAAAGGTGTGTGCGGCTATGGGGATTTGAATATGACATATGATTTGCCTGACGACGATGATAATGGTAGTTAAGGGATTGTGACGATGGCAGGGATGGTGGTCATTAAGTAGTGGTTAGGCGTTGGTGGTCTTATGGTGACAACGGTGGTAATGTGTCAGTGGTCATATGGTGGTAGTGGTGGCGAGGTGCTTAGGTTTTGGTGATCTCATGGTGATGGTCATTGTATGGTGATGGTTCGATGATGGTGGTCGTATGGTGACGATGGTGGTTAGGTGATGATAATCATATGGTGACGATGGTTGTAATAAATATGGTTAGGTGTTGGTGTTCGTTCGGTGGTTGGGGGCCGGGGGCAATGAGATAACTAATAATAACGATGATGGCGATGATACCAAAATTAAGTACCGGTACCGAAAATGCTTAGTGCAATACCGGTCAGCACCGAACCGAAAACACCAAAAAGTGAGTACTGAATTGGTACCGAAAATATTTCGATACGAGAAATTTGGTATTGGTACTGGTGCGGTTTTACTGTTTGGTACCATATGCTCATCCCTATAATCAACAATGGTTATTTTAGAAATACTAACTTCAAAAACTGATGTTCATCAACTCTAAGAACCACACATATTACGATCTGGCAAATAGTTAGCACCAATGATTTAAATCTCAAAAGCCAAGACCAGTCATGCAAAATATTATACCATAAGAACCAACCACGTAACTACGCAAGTAACTCTTTTTTGAATTTTAAAGACAAAAAAGATTAAATGTATTCTAATATTTATACGTTCTTATTGTGTTTAAAATTATAATTTTAAAATTTTTAGTTAAAACAACGAATGGAAAACAAACTTTATGTTATTAGAGATTATATATATTATTTTATTTAAAGAATATTGTTTTTCCCATAGACTGGATACAATTCAATACCTGGAAAAATTCAATACCTAATTCATACCCATACCCATACCCATACCTGATACAACCCGAACCCGGTTCTTGACAAAACCCGAAATGTTCACATCCAACTGTCATGATGAAAAGACACAACACGGGTCGGGCCGTTACCCGGTCCAAGAAAAAGACGTTAGTTAGGTGCATCGGTTTGACAAACCGCCACCATTCCCTTTGACATCCATCATTCACCATTCAACCACGTAAACCCCACCGCCGCTCATCTCCGGCGACAATTTTCAACCCATAAAACCACCACAAACAGATATCACGATCATCAATCATCTTCCTACACACAACTTTCACCTCATCAATTCATTCATAATTCATCACTCTACTATTGCAGCTCACAGATAATCATCTCACAAAGAACAAGAACATCTTCTGCATCAATGGAGGTCAAACGCCGTACGGCGAAAACCCTAGTGGCGAAACTAAGCTCCGTATCAGAGCAAACACGAACCGAATCGCTATGCGAGCTTCGCATCATCTCCAAAAACGACCCCGAGAGCCGAGCCCTAATCGCCGAAGCCGGTGCGATCCCATACCTATCGGAGATTCTATATTCACCATCAGCAATCGCACAGGAGAACGCCACTGCAACACTGCTGAATATCTCAATCTCATCTCGTGAGCCGTTGATGTCCACTCGCGGTTTACTCGACGCGCTATCTCACGCTCTCCGGAACCCTGAGTCTCCGTCCACCGCCCAATCGGCCGCCGCGACGGTCTTCAGCCTCCTCACGGTGGAACCCTACCGCCCGATCATCGGATCGAAGCGTGATATTCTGTACGCGTTGATTGATATGATTCGAAACCCTAATTCGCACCCTAGGTCGATTAAGGATGCGTTGAAGGCGTTGTTTGGGGTTTCGTTGTATCCGTTGAACCGTGCGACGGTGATTGAGTTAGGGGCGGTGCCGGCGTTGTTTTCGCTGGTGGTGAAGGATGGGAGGGTGGGGATTGTGGAGGATGCTACGGCGGTGATCGCGCAGCTCGCGGGGTGTGAGGAGGGGGGAGATGCGTTCAGGAAGGTGTCTGGGGTTGGGGTGTTGGTGGATTTGTTGGATTTGTCGACGGGGTCGAGTGGACGAACGAAGGAGAATGCGGTTTCGGGGTTGTTGAATATGGTGCAGTGTGGGAAGAAGGAGGTTGGGGAGTATGTGAAGGAGATGGCTTCAATTGTGTGTAGTGGGATTGCTGATGTTGCTGAGAATGGGAGCTCAAAGGGGAAGAAGAAAGCTGCAGAGTTGTTGAAGTTAATTGACACTGGTTCAGGAATGAATGAAGATCAGGAGGTGCAGGTTGATAATGTAATTACACATTCTTCTTGAATCTTTTTGTTCGATTATCGCTGCTTACATGTTTGTTTTTAGATACTGTAGTGTAGTTTATATATATATATATATACACGATCTGTGGGCAATCTAAGAAGCTGTTCATAATCTTACTCTTGTAGTCTTGTGTGATTTGAGTGTCATACTTGTTTGGATTAGTATGGAGTTCTTGATGCAGCGTATTCAGTGACCCTTTTGGTTTGTTTGATCACCTGTCTGGATTAGTATGGAGTTCTTGATGCAGAACTCAATGACCCTTTTGGTTTCTTCATCACCTATGTCGATTGGTGTGGAGTTCTTGATCTAGAACTCAATGACCCTTTTGGTTTCTTCATAACCTATCTCGACTGGTGTGGAATTCTTGATGCTGAACTCAGTGACACTTTTGGTTTCTTGGTCACCTGTCTTGATTGGTGTGGAGTTCTTGATGCAGAACTCTACTCTTCGTCACCTATCTCGATTTGTATGGAATTCTTGATGCAGAACTCAGTGGCTGTTTGCCCGTTTTGGTCTTGGATTCTTCATCACCTATATTTCAATGTTCTCTTGTATTTCTGTAAGTATTCACAGCTTTTAGTTTATACATTCATTTTCCACTGTAAAGTTTGTTGCTTTAAATAAGATCACAATTCATCTTACCTATTTGACTCTGTTTTAACATTACTGGAGTTACCATGATTTATTATTGGTTCACAAAGTTACTTGATGGTCCAAGAAATCACAGGAAGAAGGTAATTGTTCAAAAACTACATAAATCTTGAGATTTCAATTCAGATCATATATAGAGTAAATCAAACTTTTGAAATAGATCAATTTTATTCTATATTTTTTTTATGTAAAAATTCTCAAACCATAATAATAGATCATGTTTTTACGTCGATATGTCATCTATTGGTTTAAATTAGTACTAGTATTAGTCGTCTCTGGGCGTGGCACAAGTGGTAGGAGGGTGAGATTGAGTATAATTCAGACGTGGGGTAAAGAACCACGGTTCGAACCCCGTAGCCTACCTTCCTATGCATGTTCGACGTGACGCGGCGTCTCGTTCCTGACAAGCGTGCGTTGCCTCTGGTGTCTTGGGTTTGAGGCAAACCTGTCGCTAGCCGGTCAGTAACCTTTTTCTTTAAACTAGTATTGGCTGGCTTCTTTTGAAAATTCTTGAATCAAATAGACCGGCCCACATCTGTAATGGGTTGTTGGAATTTATAGTTTGTGATCATATTGTCTCTTACTCCCTTAATAAGATATAAAATATGGAGATTAATATATATTTTGAAATCAACTTAAAAACTACTCCGTTACATCTATCTTAGCCCTTATATAGTCTTTTTATTGTTAATGCGGTACTATTATCTATTTATCTCCTATGCATCTTCTGCTATGGAACTAGAAGACCAAGCCATTGTTAGAAAAACCGAAGCCCATATCCGTTTATATGATCTAGTTCCGGCAAAACAAAACCCGACGTTAATCATGGATCATTACGGGTGTTTATCATAAGTTCATAACATATTTGGTTATTCTATGTGTGCGAGTCTGGTGTTTTGTAACATTGAGGTCATGAATTCAAGCTCATGACAAACAATCTCATGCACAAAAACACAAAGTGTAGGATATTACTGCGTACATAAGATCGTAAGTTGATCTGATCTCTCTCCAGCCCCTATACAAAATGAGAGCTAAATTAAGCATTAGGTGCGCCCGTGTTTGATTATTCTATGCCATAACTTATTTTAAAAAGATCTATATGTATCAAGTTAAAAAGATTTAAACATGAAAATGGGTCAATGCGGCTTAGTTTACCTTTTTGCTTAAACTTGCATTGTTAAGTATATATTTTATTTTGTCACATTCTATAATGAAGAGGTAGTTTGGGTTATCAAATTCTATATGAATTCAACATATTTCCAAATAATTGACTGATTGCGTTTGTCTTTTCTTTTGTTTTTATTTTTAACGTACATTATATACATAAATTTAAACCAATTTTAATTCCACTAGATGTAACAAGCTAACTAATATCTTGGGCAGCTTTACATGGATTAGAACCCATTTTATTGTTAACTAAATTTATTCTTTTTAAAAAAAGATGTCTTAACATGAACCTATTGTATTCTTTTACCCGACACGACCTATCTGTTTTGCCAGACTTAATACATCGTACAACCTATTATTCCGTAACTTGTGAGCTTGGGGTGTATATCAAATTCTCTCTCAAATGAGAAACACCAGGTGATTTGAAGCTAGTGGCAAACCGTTATTTTTATACGGTTGCTTTTATATCACTAGCTACTTTTCATGATACGATCCAAGTAAAGAGGTCTCTTTCATTTTAAGCTAATCTATTATATAAGCAAAATATAAGTTTATTTATTTTTTTGTTTATTTAAAGGTTTAGTTATCAAGATAGTTCAAAACTTGGGTATTGTTTAATGATTTTATCTTGTCCCTTAAACTTCTTATAATAGTTATAGTTATACCACACGGTTTATTATTCGGAATAACATAATAAAAGGTGGTGACGACAAATGGGATGAGTGACGGAGCGCACTAAACCGTTGGGAGTGAGTGGGTGACACAGTCACGTGAACACGCGTCCCTGGAATTCAACCTTTGGCTTCATTTCGACGCTAACAGCCAATACCAAAAATCACCCACTCATCTTTTCTTTTTTATTATAATTATAAAGTAACCAATATTCCCCATTATTTTCTTCCATTAAACATTATACCCCACTTCCCATTAATCACTTTTACCACTTCATAATAACCAATAATCAGGGCCGGAAGTTATTTAAGTTTCGCCTATAATATGTTAGTGTAAATTAGATGGAGTAAAATAAAAATATAAATAAAGCAACATTTAGTAATTTAAAATATTAATAAGCGGATACATTTGGGTTGTATAAAAGTGTGATTTTAATAAGTTTACAACATGTTCAATAGAGAATTGGGTAGAGAAACAAAGTTAAGCTGGCACATTGCCACCATAAGAGAGGTCAGAGGATTGAAACTTGTTCTAAGTTTTTTTTTCTTATTTTTGATCCTTACACTTAATAATTCTTATTAATTTATAGATAGATCTGTACAGTTAATTTATATAAAAAGTGATAATTTTAATAAGTTTACACTACCATATTTAGTATATAAACAAATTTTAAGTAAAGTATTGAAACATACAAATAAGATAATAAACCCGTAACTAAATTAAAACACTTTTGAAACTTGGTTACTAAATACGATAGTGGCTTTTGTTTGTTAAGGCCGTAGAAAGGTGGGATGCCGAAGACGCAAATCGGTCCACACCATACCACCCTAGGCCTAACACGTGAGAAGTAAATTGGACTAACTTAGAGGCAAGACGATGAAGGGGCGTCAACCATGGTTGAACACCAGATATTTTGTCTGTTAATGCTGCAAAGCACTTTATCCTTAAACTAACAGAGTAACACCTCCTGAGACGTAAACCGAACCACACCTGGCCCCGGTCCAACACGTTAGAGGTGAATTGGAGTGACTCAATCACTCAAGGGCACCGTGATGGAGGATGTTGACTGTGGTCAAACATCAGTATCTCTTGATCATTGTTGCTACAAAACACTCCTTTAAACCAACCAAGCAACACATTAACAGACAATAATAATGATTTGTTACAACGTTAACTTGAGTTGATCCAATTTATTTCACTTATAAAAGCGACATCTTTTTGTTTTTTTATTTTTTATACCTAAAGTAGTTTAAAACACTTTTGACGCATTAAACAGGATGGATGTTAAAAATCACTATCTAACTAAAAATGTGTAATATCTTTTACAATTACTGATTTAAAAATGTTATCACTATGATAATATTATATTTTGTCATATCTAATTATAAATAATTTAAGAAAAAAAAAATACTCAATCATTCTACAATAGACGATAGGTTTGAGTCATTGTCTACTACCTTTTGACTTTATTTCCACTTATCACGATTCAAGTTTCATATAAAGTTATTTCCACTTATAAAAGTTTAACGAGTTAACAACATTAAAAAAGAATAAAGTTATTTAAATCACTATTGTACATAAGTACATGAACGTAATTTTAAGTTATTTTTTGATAGAACCGTATTATCATTCGATGTGATGACTGGTATCATTTTTTAGTAATTAATTAATATTTAATCATATAGCATCACAGAAAAAGGTCATATAAGATCCTCAAAAAGCTGCCCTAATAAAATAATAAACAACAGAGATTACAAAGTGATCAACTAGATATTTTTAATTAAGATTATGTAGAAACAAATTTAATCAACAAAAGAACTCATGGACTATCACCTCAGGTTTTTTTAGGAAAATTTACCGACGAACATAAAGACCTTAACGAACCGGACATATCATCTCCTTCCACTCCCTTTAGTTTCTTCTTTCCTTCTCCACGGATGGTCCGTGAAGAAAGACTTCTATCTCTAGAACATACAATGTCTTAGAACCTCTAACGTCAGCTAAGGGCCAACTAGGCGGGTCAACATACCTCCGTTACGGATAGGGTAATAGATACAAAATGGTGATCAGTTAATAATGTAAAGTGGATCAAGTTGATCCAATCAACAATCTACATCACAATTGCAAAGTAGTTGTAGTGACAATGCATAAGTTTCTGATTCTTTTGCATGATGACTTTAAGAGAAAGGTATGTATACTAATCAAACAGCTATGGTCTACAATAAACTTTGCATTAGGTTCTTACATGAAAATAGTTTAAACACTTATTTGCTTTAACGAGAACATTTTTAAACAATTCTTATGCCTCATTGTCATTGTAAGAATGATTTTGATCATGCTTAGATTACTATTGAAATTACATAATATATATTATTATTTTTAGGTAACTAGTCAACCAAACTACAATCACTTAATCTCATACATGTCAAATACCTGCATACCAGGGTAATCCGTCAAAATATACGAGGGCGACATATTTTCATTTCACCCTCCAAATCTCTTTTTTTTTCCACCAAGCCGTCTTAACTATGTCTTCTTTATTTAGCGTATTACGCTCCTTGTTTTTTTCAATAAACAATTTTTTATTTACTCCTAAACTTGATCATGTCAAATTATCAAGTATATACATAATTTACGCCTTACCATTTTGTTAATGACCGGTCCAATCGGATGATCCGATCCAATTTTAAAAACACGATGATTTTAACGTCCAAAGTAACGAAAGTACAAAACCATGTAATTTCCATATTCCAAAATAATGCTTGATTTTTCATCTACATGGTTCAAAATTTCAAACCTTACCATGAGGTTTGGCAATATACTTTTAATACCTTTTAAAGTCATTAAACGCATCTAAATTAACACCCTTTGTTTTCATCCATATTAACTCCCAAAACATGATGAAAAAACTAAGAGCTTATGCCATGCAAATGTCATGTATAACTACATCATAGGCTTCGAAAACTACCCAAAAAAACTAGCTTTCACAATGCAAGGGGTCATACGTTATCATTTCCTTTTCTTTCTTCTTCTCGCACAAAACCTATAATCTTTGATAATCGATGCTTCCTGACCTAGACTCACCCTCTCTCTTTCACGTCTACAACTTTCTTCGCGTTGAGTTCTTAATGGTCAATAGATCTCATTGCTAATGCTCTAATTACAACAAAAATTATAACACTACTTAAACCACTACACTAGTGACATCTAAACTAAAAAGAAAAGAAAAAACAAAAGAAAAATGAAAATGTGTGAGAATTTGGTAATCTAACCAAAAGTAGCTTTTGTTAACTTTTTAGAAATGTAAATGCTAGTGGCTTTTCCCCACTCTTTAGTCTTTAGTCTCCCCCCTAACATTGCAAAAATGACACATACCCTCCACTCACCTTTCATGTTAGCAGCTTACTCTCAAAACATAGCATGAAGTCTTCTCACAATGGATGATAACAACCAAATCAACCCTAAACACAATGAATCCCCCTCTAAACACCTTCCCTCCGTCACCGCGCCTACCGCGGTCTCCACCGGAGACCGCATGAAGCGCGATGAGTGGAGCGAAGGCGCGGTTTCGAGCCTCCTTGAGGCTTACGAAACCAAATGGATTCTACGTAACCGTGCGAAACTTAAAGGTCACGATTGGGAAGATGTGGCGAAATTCGTGTCGTCACGAGCTAATTCTACCAAATCGGTTAAAACGCAAACGCAGTGTAAGAATAAGATCGAGTCGATGAAGAAACGGTACCGTTCGGAGTCCGCAACCGCCGATGTGTCGTCGTGGCCGTTGTTTCCGCGGTTGGATCTGTTGCTGCGAGGTAGCGGTGGTCCGGCGGTGAGGACCGCGGCGGTGTCCGGTGGCGATCCGTCGTCTTCGGCGGTTCCGGTGGCGAGTTGTCCTCCGATGATTGCGTTTGATCATGCGGCGGTGACGATACCACCGCCGGCGACGGCGATGGCGGTGGTTCAGTCGGCGGTTGTGCCGGTGAGTGTAGCGGCACCGTCGCCGGCGCCGGTGACGGTTGTGATTCCGGTAGGGCAGGGAACCGGACGGAATTCGGTTGATTCGAATGGTGTTGATCGGGAGAATAATAAGGTCAGAGGAGTTCTCTCTGTTTCTTTTATTTCTTTTTCTTAATTTTATAATTATTTTTTATTTGTTTTGAAAATTTATTTTTAATATTTTGGTTAAGCATACGTATACCATATTTATGTAGATGTACATGCGTATGCGTGATTGGTTAACAAAAAGTAATAGCTAATTATATATTATTATTTTTATTTATTAATTATATATAAATTTAATTATTAATGGAAACCTTTTAAAATATACAAGTCGAGACGCATGGTTTCTAATAATTACACAAATATCGTCTTCATGGGTGAAAACTCAAATTTTTGTGATGTATTTGCTGATAAATAGATGTGCATAATGCACTTTAGTTTTTAATAATGACTAAACCTTGGGAAAATTCAAATACATTTACACTATAAGGGTTATTTTAATTTGAGTAGACGCAATATTTTTTTTATTGACTGTATGGATTTAATTAAAAATATTAAATTTCAATAGTATCAATTTAAAAAGTTGTATTAATTTTAGAATGTAAACTTAAATTGCAAAAATATGATTGATTATCATGAAATTAAGAAAAAGTAAGCATCTAATCCCTACTAAGTTATGATTTGGGCTATAAAGAATAAAGCAAGAGTTAATTTGATCTAACTTTGATTTGTTTTGGTTTTAATATCATGTGATGTTTTGTGTTGCACTCACCCGTTTAATAAATATGATTTAGTGACCACATAACGCACGATACAAGGTTTATCAAGTGCATATGTAATGCTATTGTACTGACCCGTCATGTCATATTAACTTTACAAAAATGTATCATTTCTATAATTTTTATTAATAATAATGATTAAAATCAATGGGCTAATGGGCATTTAGGTGGTCTTTAAATTGGACGCCTCCAAACCCTCCAACTTTTAATTTTTTTTAAAAGACAAATATACAACATCGTTTCGAAATATATGTGTTATCTTAATCGAGCACATCTATACGTTTTTCAACTAGGACCACACCCTCAACCCTCTCAGAAGGAAACCTACAACCCCCCGACTTAATCTTAAGTATCTCTATTGAGGGTGAGACTTAAACTTAAATATTTCTATTGAGGGTGAGACTTAAAAACTATTTACATTTATATGTCTTAAGTATCTTATCCGTTCATATTATCCACTTAGGCTAAAGATCATTGGTTTTATCGGTTTTTTTATGGGGCTAAATGACAATGATACAATAATTGGGTTTGAATGTCTTTTTCGGAGTTACATTTGGCACTTTTTCATTGGATGATGGTTGCCAATAATTGAATTTCCGAATAGTGGGTTGTGACCATTCCATAAAGTATACACCTACTAAAACATATGGGCCCGTTAGCCAATAATCCAATGTAAGTACATGGGCCGTTGCTATTTATTTTTTCTAGAACTACCATCTATTTGCCCCCAATAAATGCCACTTATGGATTTGCTCTTATTTTCTAAAGAGGTAAATGTGACCATCAGTTGGGTAAATGGTTAAAACAAGTGATGGTTGGTTAAGGCGAGGTACCTGTAATATGTATATGAGAAGAGGTTATGGGTTCAAGTTTCATTCTAAACAAAAATGCTTAGAGTTAAGTCAGTAGGTTTTTTCAACAATGGGTTTCCTCCTGAGGGGGTTGGGGGTGCGGTCCCAACTAAGAAACAGATAGGTGGGCCCGATTAAGATAACACCTGTACTCCGAAACAGGATCGTATATATACCGTTATAAAAAAACAAGTGAGGGTTAAAAGCGTAAATTTTAAGGTTGATTATACCGGAATGGTTGGCCATCACCACTTTTTCTTGTTTGTTTAATTATATATATAAATAATGTATTTAATTTTAATAAGCTAAACTTGAGTAGATAAAATAGCACTATACTCTTTAAGGAAAAATTAGTTAGAAAGTCATAACTACTTAAAACAAGTATTAAATAATTTTTAATCTTTTGGCCCACTTGACATGTTTTTTTTACAGCCTACATTTTTTTCTTCTTATTTGTAACCTCTCTGATTAATTACATTGTTTTATTATATTTTAGGTCTATATATCTTACTTTTTAAAACTTCTAACAGGAAGAAGTAGTCGTCACAAAAATGCCCGAAAACCAACTATCCGAAAAAATGGAAATCGAGACCGATTGTAGCACGCCAGCATTGTATAGCAACGACAAGGAAAAGATACGGAAGAAAAATCACAAGACGAGGATAACCGATAGTAGAAAAAGACGAAGAAAAGGAGAAAACTGGGACGTTGCCGAGAGTATACGATGGTTGGCAAAAGTAATGATGAGGTCCGAGCAAGCGAAAGTGGAGACAATGCGAGAAATAGAGAAAATGAGAGCGGATGCTGAGGTTAAGAGAGGCGAACTTGACCTAAAAAGAACTGAAATAATTGCGCACACTCAGTTGGAGATCGCGAGGCTCTTCACGTCATGTTTGGGAAAATCCGTTGAGTCGTCTTTGAAGATCGGGCGAAATTGAGGCGAGGTTCGGAAAGTATTATTATCCGACCATTTATGCATATTTATATATTTTAACTATCACAAGAAAGCAAATTACATCTATGTAATGTAGATGTAAAAGCTTGTTATGTCACACTGATGGCGGTTTGTATCATATAATTGTAAGCAAACACCTGATAAGATTATATTCAATGAACCTACTGTTTAACATCTCATTTAAAGCTCAATTGACATGAAAAATGAACATATTATGTACAAAATTATAGATGTTACAAAAAAATAAACCAAGAATGAGATCTTCCCATGGGACATCCTGATTATAGATGTTTATATTTTTCTTCATCAACTGGTGAGAGTTCTAATGTAGCAATGTGTCATAATTATATTTCCTTCATCAATATCAATGATAGTTAATAATAGTAGATTATGTGATTGACGCATGATAAAATCAAAGAGAAAAATAAGAATGCATACAATGACTAAGTTATATGCTTACCATTTGATTAACACATAGCTTAACTTGCGACAACATGTTATTATTGTGTGATTATTCAAAGGAATTGCGTTTTGACCACAATGATTAATTAATATAAAAGTAAGAGTAATTAAACAGGCAAAAAAAGATGTAACAATGATTAAAGTATATAATTTGGTCACACAAGTCACATATTTTTCTATTAACGAAAAGTTACTTCTTTTTTATTAAACTTTAAATGGATTATTTTAATTAATTAGATTTCCTAAATAATCATATTCCTTGCAAAAAAATAATTGAGTAAATATAAAATAAAATAACTACTTTATAAAGAACATTATAATATAACGATCACATGCAAGAGATTATGAAAAACCACTTAATATAAAAAAAAAACCCGTGATAATTCTGGCATATATAAGAAAGTCACTTATCACTATCATAGTGCACAACAATAATAATACTTAATACTAGTACATAAATTCAAGCATAATATTATGAAAACAACAAGACAAGATACAAGAAGCCACATCTCACGTGCCTCACGAGCAGATCTCACGTGATATCCCCAGCCTTTGATTCGGAATATCGAACAGGACACGGTGGTTCTGCTGCTGCATGTTCGCTATGACGTTGAGCGCCGGAGATGATGACATGGCAAGGCAGGTGGTGGACCCTGAGGAGCTATGGATCAAGAAGTTGTCCTGTGGCAACGACATGTTGAGCCCCGGGAACATAAACGTCATCGTCGGGACATGTTTCCCGATGGGGACAGTGTAGCACGTGTCAAAGCCGCCTAGTGATGACACCACGGCTTTACCCATCCGACGCCTGAACTCGTTTCTCACAGCGACGTAGGCAGCGTCTACCAGCCTGGTGAACACAGTGCCTGTAGAAAATAATATTATGATGTAACGTTAATGTAACTAAAATAGCAAGGGAGAGGTGCATTCATTAATAAAGATGCACCCCTCCTAAAATAAAGACTGTTGTATTATTATTATATCCGTCACAAACATGTTTTCCGAAAAAAGTTTGTAAGAAAAATGATGAGGGATAGAAAAAAGTTGTATTTATATATAAAAAGTTGCCTTTGCTGGCTTTTTTCTACGGATTTGATTGTGACAAATATTGTTTTTAGTGTGTATTTATATATAAAAATTATATGAATCTTGAAATAATTACCTGAATCGATGATGGTGCCACCACCGGTGTTAGGGTTGAAAGCTAATGCGCTCGGGGGGATGTTGACAAGCTTGGCGCCAACTTTGATCCCGATCAAATTCACATAGTAAAGTGAAGTTCTTCTTGGGTTTACAAGTAATGGTGTAAATTTGATATTCTTAGGTTGCCCGTTTAGACCTAATCTTAGAGTTCCGGAAAAGCTGGAAGATTTGAAACTAGGCAGACAGTACGAGAAGGTGGATGTGTAAAGGGACTTAGATTGAGACACGAACGATAGTGGGCCACGACCAAGGCCTAAAACGCCTTGTGGAGGGAACGAACCTCCAGCGATCTTTTGTATGCAGCTGAAAGAGTAGCCTTTGACAGAGTCTGTGGCTAGGGTTAGGTTGTCTTGAGCCAAGTTAGCCGCGATGGTGGAGCCTCCATATGTCATGTTCACGGAACATGTTGTCCCGGGACAACTTGAACTTTGGACCTACAAACAACAATGACCTAGTTAATATAACCGGACCCAATCATTGAACATGTCACCTACCTTGATATCTTAGAAAAATGTATAACAAGTTATTATTATGTGCATCTTGGAAAATATATGGTTTATTAAAGAGTATGCAATGTTAGGTGAAGATATAGCCATATTGGACTAGCAATATTAACTTATTTAGCATGGTCGTTGTTTCAATTAATATGTGAATGAGTTTCAAGTTAATAAGATGTTTATTCACTTTCGAATCAATAGTTTTAATTCTTCTAATAAGTAATAACTAATAAGGTGCTACATCAAAAGTTATATTTTTTATCAAAGAACAAGAATCCGCTAGAGGCTGTTGATCGAGGCCCGAGAAGAGGATGATCAAGAATCAGCCATTAAAGACAAATAACAAGGAAAGAACAAGAATCCGCTAGAGGTTGTTCGATCTGTGTGGTTCACGATCGAGGTGTGATACCTATGTGGAGGATTCAAGCCCGTGAAGGGTGTAATGATCTGTTTCGCGACCAAGACAACAAGGAAAAAGAGATGGTTTACTCGTCTTGTTTAACAAAATATTCAGACTCGTGACTTGAGTTTAAGCAACATATTTTGTTGTTCTTGTGTGTGATACGCAATTATCGGCCAACAACTTTCTATTCAATATTTTCCTAAACGGCAATACCAACATTTTTAAAATAAAATCATCACATCCTACACTTTACACTCTACAAAACATACTATAACTATTTAAATTAGAGAGTACACCAGTTAACATAAGATATAACATAAAATGTCCTTTGGATGCTTTTAAGATTATTATTTTATTAATAGAAAGCGGTGTAAAAAGAAAGACAGATATGAAGCAGAAGTCACGGGTGGGGTAGACCCACAAAACCGCTTCACGGGTTTGCCTTGATTTTCCTTCATACTTATTTGTTTATATCCTATGGAATAATACTCATAACATTTTGTCACTTTTTTTACCGACACTATATTAATTATTAATATCCGTCACTATTATTAGATTTTAATTTGTATAGTATAAGTATAATTATAACTTATAATAAGGGAGAAATTGCATATATCAACATCGGATCTCGTCGATTTTAAATTTTGTAGCATTTATAACTTTTTTATGAGAGGATTTGTATAAAGGTAATATATTTGATAAATAAGAGCACCACAAGTCCACAACAGTAGGTCTTAATTACATGGCCACATAATACATAAATGTGGCACTGTAGCCAGGTGATCAGAGACATGTGTTTCTTTGTGAGAAACTTAAGTTCAAGCCTGATATTTAGAAGTATGATATGTTTGTCGTTCAAAAAGAAATAAAAAAATGAGTATATGCTCGTCCTGCCCGGCATTGCCCCTTGCACATCTAATGGACTGTTTGTTTCAGTATTTTAATGGTTTAAATTTCTGAATGATTCAACACTTAATGATTAAGACTGTTAGTTTCGCGAGCAAATGTCTGAATGGTTCAGACATCTGCATATGAATGGTTAAGTATTATACTGAGTCTATATGGTTAAGACCTCTTATCTGAATTGATCAGACATTCGCTTTTGAATAGTTAAACGATATACTAGCTCTTAATGGTTCAGACATTTTAATAGTTGAGTATTTAATCATTCAGAAATTACCAAACAGCCCCTAAGACCGACTTAGTTTTGCTATCCAAAAAGAACTAGTGGCGCAGTTTGTTGTCCGTTGCCTTCTATTTCAATGTAAAAAAATAAAAAAATTGAAAGGCATCTCCTTTAGGAGGCTAAGGTTAGGTTTAAAACACTTATAGTTAGCCTTGAACGCTCTAACAAGTGTCAAAGAAACTTTGATGGGTTAAGTAACTATTTAACGTGTCCTAAAAATAAATCTAACGCATTTAACCGTTAACAAACGGCTTAGAATGATATATTAGGTATATGAATAGTTTTCTTAATGAAAACGATCATAACCAAGTTATCTCTAACCATCTATCAACATGCTACAAGGTCTTACATACTTAAAAATCAAAGTTCTTTTGTTATCCTAGTAATCTTTCTAGGGCCACCAAAATGCTTCTTATCGGAAAACTCACGGATCCCACTAATACCAGATAAACCAAAAAAAGCAGGGTCTAGGGAGAATTTGTGCAACAAAAGACAAAATGCACGATTTAATATAGTAATGGGATTGAATTCATAAACTTATTTGAATTTTGTGGTAGAAAAATTATACTTACTTGTTTGCATTGTTCCGCACCACAAGCAAGTGACGAGAAGCTAACCGACTTAGCCGAATTGAAGGTCGAAGACGAGCAACCAACGCAACCAGCACAAGGAACTAACGCCATATCGGTGCTAGTATCCAAAGCCATAAGCAAGCTTTGAGCCGGTGTCCCAATGTTGGCCTTGACAATGTAGGTCGGGCTTTGTATGATTTGTCTAGCTGACCCAACGGGCACAAAAGACCGACCAGCGACCAGACTTGTGAGATACACAAGTCTGGTCTTGTCGTCGGCCTGCATTTGGAGTACACTCTCCTCCCAGGAGAGTGAGGTCTTAGGCCTAAATGGTGAGCATGGGCTAGACACATGGTAGACCCTTAGGGTTGACCCATGGCTAGTTGACTCACAATTTGGGTTAAGTGAGTGAACCACACTCAAGGAGACAAGGAAGAGGAGGGTGAGGTGTAAAGCCTCCATTAGTATGTTGGTTGTGGAGTGAAGTTTGTGTGTGATGTGTGCTTGTGAGTTGGTGTGTATATATATTTGGTGTAATTACACTTTCTTGCCTTTATCTTAGAACTATTAACATTTTCACCCCTCAACTTTTCATTTGTTGTCACTTGGTTCCCATCACATGACAACTTGGAATTAATATAATTCGAACGATATCTTTGTTTGATCTTTGTACTATTAGGAAGAATAGTATATTCGCATTATATAATATATTCTTTCATCTAGTGGCAGATCCAGAATATTATTTCGGGGGTATCACAATATAATTTTTACCGTACATTAATATAAATGAAAATAAAAAAATAATACATGTTAAAAATGAAGTTCCATAAATACCAATTACATAATCGCAAATCTCTTCTCTTTGACATTTGAAGGCTTGAAATAGGACCGGAGGTATTGTAATTTTAATTTAGGGTATCCGGATACATAAAACGACAAAAATAAAAAAAAAGTGCACTTCGGGACGATAGTTGAGGGGTATAGCCCGGGCTATCCTTGGGCCCTTGGTATGTGCGACCTTGCTTTCATCATAAGTAAATTTTGAATCACTTATGAGGGTTCGTTTTTCTTTTCCAACAATATATAGAGTCATTTGATAGATAGTTTATTTCAAAAAGATGATTGTAAAAATTATGAAAGTTGTTTTAATTGTAGTTATATTAAAAAATTATATACTTGTATCTTTTTATCTCTCGTATTATATATGTTTAACGTTATGTATAAGAGTTTATCGATTCAGTTTTCTACTTGAAATTGATTATGTGTTCGAACAAACTCATAGGTATATGTTTATATAGATTATTTCTTATGCAATAATTACCAAACAAGAACTAAAATATAAACAAAAGATCTTGAACTCTTGATTTCTTTAACCTAACTTTATAAGAAAAATTAAGTAAAGAAAGTAACAGACTGTATTCCATTTCCTTGTGGAGGAATGATAAGCACTCATGTCCAATGGAGATACTTCCATTCTGGTGGTCACACAAAAATATTACTTTACAAACCACACCTTTTATTATTATTATAAAAAAATTAATACAAATAGTTATTATTACTATTATTGTTTATGTTGTTATTATTGTTACTTATATTATTAATACAACTATTTTTATAATAAATTCTAGTAATCAAATTAAAGAAAAGAGTTATTATAAAGAAAATAAAAATATTTGATAGGAACTAAACCAAAGTTGTTATTTTGGACTATCATAAAAGCATTTGAGAATATAAAATGGATAAACAGGTAAATGGATATTTATATTTTGAATTCGTATTCAGATGTAAATTACGAACAACTTAATCTACCTAATCATATATAATCAGGATAATAAATTAAACGGTTAATCTTATATCTATAGATAAAATTTCTAAAATCTGAGCATGTGTGAAAAAAATAATTTATAATTCTATTAAAACGATTTTAAATATAAGTAAATACTTAATAATTTTAGCAATACGTGTTGTTATTTTAAGATGAGACTACAAAATTAGACATTATAAGGAAACGTCAATGTTGATATTTAAAGGCACTGAAATCATTTAAATAATTAAATATGTTGAATTATTTTTTCATAGTTTGTTATATATATATTTTATGACGATATTACGAAAAGTCTTGTAAAACATTATAACAAATGTTATAAAATAAAAATGTTAATTACTAATTGATAATGAACATTATAAGTTTTTATTAATTAGTTCGAGGAGTATATTTATAGAATTTTAAGTAATTACTTAATAACTGGTTTGGAAGGTCCATGGCTAGTTGAAAGACATCTTTTATACTTATTTGTTTTATTATGTACAGAAAAAGAAATTACACTGTTTTTGTCAAACTTTTATTATTACTAGATGTTACTATTTTTTTCATCATTTCATTTGTCCTCTTGCCCATCATTGATATTTAATGTTCGTTGTTTTGATTCAAAATTATGTTCAAAACTGACGTAAGAAAATGCAACAATTATCCTTTATAGTATGAGTTGGTATAAGAAAATGCTTTCACTAATCTTTTAAAAGGTGTGTTGGTGATTAATTACGTGACCAGCCTTTCCCGTTAACATTGTATTAATTAGCTCATATTATAAATTCAACGATAAATATGCCATATGTAATCTTCTAATTCACCGCTTACGATTGAAAATATGATATGTGTATATGAGACTTGTGCATTTGAAACCAATAAGAATGTCATGTTTGAAGTAAGAGGAGTGATATGTTTATAATGACCTCTCTGGCGACAAATTATGGACATATAATTATTCTTCGCGGCTTAGTCTCACCAACAAACGACTGAAAAGTCTGGACGAAAGTCTTATCCAAAGTTCTATCCTATTATCCTAAATGTTACGGACAACTTGTCAGTCGAAAGTACGTTATGTACAGATAAAAATTGAGATACCGGTGTTGGTAGTCCATCGGTTATCATCTCACCTTCATGGGTTTTGGAATCCGCCAGTATCACCGATGGTATACTTACATGCATGTTATTTACATTTTCCATTTTCTAAATTTTCTTCTAGATTTTGGTAATTAAATTCATCATTGATCTGCCGGTAATTACCCACGGGTCATATTCGCCGATATATTGTCATTGGTGATACTTTATATTCTAGTAGTATTATGTAACAATTCAATAACAAGTTTAGGTCATACCTAGTCAATGCATGTACTTTAAAAAATACATCAATGAGTTCTGGTGAAAATGAGTTGGATTAGATCACGTTCACTTGAAATAACATAAATTTAATTTTTGGAATTAAGTAATTGATGCAAGCGTAAATATATGGGAATTTTCATGAAATTAATTTTGTTCAAACCTATTAGTATTAGTATATTATTAGAAAAAATAGCTTTTATTTTCAAGAAAATGTATTAATCCTGCTACATTTATTTTTATCATGGACTAGTATGTAAAAAAGTTAAAGTTACATAGGATACCTACAATAATTGAATATCAAACAAATATCCGGATAATTTGATAGATGACCCAATTAAAATGGGTTTATATTATTGTAGTAAAAAAATTGTAATGAAATGGCTATAGTTTGCTATATAACATCCTCCATTATATATGCGAGCATGTTCGCTCCTTAATATATTTAGCACACTGTTCTTCAGAAGGTTAGATATAAAATTATGTTCGCTTTAAAAGATTTTATGATAACATACAATTGATAAAAAGTATCTTCTTATACAAAAATATGTACAAGAAAACACGGACGCGAACAAACACGGACACATACACATTAACAAACACGGACAAATACACTAGAACAAACACCAATAGTAGCAATATGTCGTCATAAAGAACAAATTGATTGATAATCCATATTGTTACGCGGGTAATCATATTACACTCAAACTTATAGATATTCGACTTAAAGCTTGGTTTTAAGTATAAGACCATAACCATGGACGTATTTTGAATCACAATTGTCTCAATAATATAGTGATAACCGATAATAACATGGCATGTTTCGTGTATTGGTGGTGTGCAAATGTGTTTACAATTGAGCAAGAAATAATTGGTTTGGGTATACATGTGAAATGTTTCTTCATAGACAAATTGAACTGAAACAGATCAACCAAAGGTGGTTTTATTTGTTTTTTTTCAATTATGTATGTTTTATATGTTGATATCAAACACATTTTATTTGGATAATGTAATAACATAAAATCAAATGAAACTATGCATTGTACACATACTCATGTGTCGGGATAACACATATATATTATCTAAACATCTAAAAAGGTTGGTGTTAATGTGTAACTAGGAATTGTACATGTCGTGGATAAATTTATAACCCAACCTCGTTTAATTTAAGGTTATAACAAAATACTGAATTGATGGAAAATCGACTTAAAGTTATACAAACTACAAACACATGGTTACCAAAACATGAATATCATGGACCACTATCATTAATGTGCCTTCATCATGAAGTAAAAAACGAAATGCAAACATGAGACGAAACGTGTGGTTTCAATAAAAATGATTGTGGAGTATATAACACCTTGAAATTTTATAGGAAATCAAATTTCATGCTACAGAACTATTGATATTGGTTTGATACGTTATAATTAAATGTTTTAATCATTGGCATTGTTTTAAAAAAATATTTAAATTTTGTTTATAAGTACGTAAATTGCTAGTGATGAGAAATCACCAGAAAACTTGAAGAAAACGAATAGATTTTATACTGGGTGCATATATGGTATAGGGTGCGAGTGTTAGGAACTGTTTGATTATACTGACTCAGTAAGATCTGATTGAGTCAGAAGCTGACTTAGTTAGAAGTTCTAACTGGATATGCATTTGACTGAAACTTGACTGTTTGATTCAGTATCTGACTGAGTCAAAAACCGTATATTTTCTAATCAACTAGAATCATTAACAATCTTAATCAACTACTAAATCAAAATCGGAACCACCACACCACCACCACAACCACCACCGTCATTGTACACATTCCGACCAAACACCGGAGAGGGGTCGCACAACAGGTGGGTCGCGCAACAGCAGGGGGTCGCGCAGCAGGGGAGTCGCGCAGCAGGTGGGTTTGGCCGAGGGGGGTCGCGCGCAGGTGGGTTTGGCCGAGGGGGTCGCGCGCAGGTGGGTTTGGCCGGGTCAGCATGTTTTAATTTAGGGTCTGGGTCAAAACCCACGGACCCGGTCAGAACACGGGTCAGCCACATCAAACACGCTGACCGGCTGACCGAGTCAGCCAGTCAGCCGGGTCAGCCAAAATCAAACAGCCCCTTAGCAATTTTAATTTGTAATTTATATAGTGGTTTTCAACCGTAAACACGAGATTTATGATGTCTAAGCCATAAGATTTTTTAACTTAAAATATCAATGTTTGTGTTGCATTTGTAAAAGAAAATGAAAATGAGTATCAAATTTGATTCTATACATTATGACACGACATCTTTATTGTCTATTGTCAAAATGAGATGCACCTAAAGTTTTACAGCCACTCTTTTTCATAAGCTTACGACTTTGTTTTTCTTATTACCCGAACAGCGAGAACTCAAATAGCGATAAGTATTTTTTTAGTTGTACTAGAAAAAAAAGGAACTATCTTACAACCTTAATTAAGATTCAATTTTAACTTTATTTAGTCCTAGTTAAGTTAGATTTTACTACTAACCAATTAGGGAGTTATGCCTTCCTGGTGTATAACAATCAAGTAACAATGATCTTTTGATCTAATGGTTTAAGAGAATATGAAAAATTTTGCTTTTCTTAAAAATCGAATGTTCAAACCTTTATATTGACGAATAATTAGTAACCAGATGTTACTAACTAATAACTACTTACATACCATTTAAAAAAAGAAAAAAAAGAAGTGAGAGGCAAACTACCTGCAATTAAGGGTATCTGCATTCACATGTGATTACCCATTATGGTAGAAGTTGACTTGTATCATTTATGCCATATGTTCTTTAATTCATGGCAATCATACGATGTTTTTACCTTCTTGCTGTATGAGTGATAAGTTATTCGTTTTCAAATAGTGAAATTGTCTAACCTGATTATCGGTTAAGTTTTTTGTGTTATGACAAAATTATCAATGAACAGATTTACACTCTAGTATTCGAAATAAATGTAGACAAATTATGCTATTAACTTTGAATCAAACAAGAACAGTATAGTAAACGTACTTGAATTGTAGAATACACGAATTTGTTTACAAGAAAACACAGATTGAGGCCTGCAACGCAGTGTCCTAAAACAGAAATTTCCGGTGATCGGATCTGTTTTGAGGATACAACAATCAATCAAGACGAATGCTTGATTCTGACGAAAATCGCTATACTCCCTTTCTTGAATGAATCCCAAGAACGAATTTTTGTGTGTAAGATTTCTGGTGTGATATTCTCCCAGAATATCTGTATATATATGTTGACAAAAACAGTTAAACCAAATTAACTGTCAAACCAGTTATTAACTGTCATTATTAAATATTATTAAAAAATCAAAATTTGTATTAAATATAAAAACGAATTTATTGGTTTTAGAGACCCCAAGAGCCCCAAGGGCCTAATCTTTGACCATTAATTATATATTTTATAATCCATTTGATTAATCCAACCATCCACATTATCCCAATTGGTGATCCACTTGAATGGTTAAGTGGATTTTTCTTTATAAGTAAGGAAGTATTCTTCCTTGGTTCCAATGTGGGACAAATCCCACACATGGATTTAAACAAAGTTCCAACATTTTGTAACTATATCCTTATTTGGTCGGTCGATTAGGAATATTAAACCATACCAAAAGGGCAAACAGTTTGATTTACATTTTACACTCGAAATTGTTTGGAAATTCCGAAAGTATTCATAGTATTTTGGCTATGTAACTTTTTATATTTTAATTGATGCTTCAATTATTTTAAGTTTGACTATACACATGATTCGATTTTTATTAGTAATACGTAAGGTGGTTGGTCTTTTTAAGTTTTAACTACTGGGACAAAAAAAATTCTTTAATTGTAATTTATGCATTTTTATTGCAAATGTCAAATATGCATGAATCTTAAAATCAAACTATTAGCAAAATTTTGGTTTGTTTGGTTTGATATTGATTTTGAATTGTTTGATTTCAGTTTACTATGATCAAAAGGACTGTGTACTTTAAAATATGAGCATTTTAAATAAAAAAATTTATACGAAGATCTTATTTAGATATTTTGACACAACGAAATAAAAATATGATTGTATGGTCTTCAATGTTGTCACAATCGACGGGACGGTTGTATTGACAACCGGAAACATAGTCAGGAAGTAGTGTTGTTACAACCAAAAACATAAATTAGTTTCATATTTTGTTTTAATTGATTATATGTATATATAGTTGTTAATTTGTAAATTATTTAATACTTATTTAGTTTTTAAACCGGCATGATCGCGGATTGAAACAAAAGAAAACAAGTTCAATAACCAATCCAAATATATTTTCCTACAAAAACATTAGTGGTTTCGGAATAATTGATAAACATTGCATGTGTTACCTAGGTGTACATTTTCTGGTTTGTTTACGTTTCTTAAATAAATGAAGAATTATTTAGTATATTTATTTATTATATTGTTTTTAAAAGGATAATTTTATGGCAAATAATGTACTCTTTCATCAAATAGTTATAAGTTTGAATCTTAAAATGTACAGAAAACGATTATTCTTCTCTTAAAAAAAATTGCCGTTAAAATATATTCATTATAATACTTTTACTAATTATTCTGCTTTTAGAAATAGAACAAAAAGAATGTGACATTTAAATAAAGTGATATCACTAATGAGTAGGTATAATCATAGATCCAATAAATCTTTTTAAATTAATTGGTGGGTCTACATCGTCTGGTTTTTTAATATATACTTATTATTGATTATTACTTATTTTGTATAGTACGGGCCCATGTTATGTCTGAAGTAATCCTCTTAGGGTAAAATTAGTTTACTAATATGGGAAGCTTAAATTTATATATTTAGTATAACGTAAAAATAATACTAATTATCATATAATCTTTCTCTAATAGATGTTATGAGAAGAATTATTGTCTAGTTACACTATTCCTATTATATATTCATTATTATATTCTAACAAAGACAAATTTAGATTATTAAATAGTCTTCGTTTAATAGATCTAAAATAGTCTTCCTTTAATAGATCTAAAATGTTTATACTTTTAGTTCATGTGACACACTTGTTTAAAAATGAATTAAGGTTACTTTTCTAAGACAACTAACATAGTCATAACTCGTTAAATGTTAAAATAGAATATAATGAATATATTTTAAATCTTTTTTGACATATAGTAATATTGTATCATGATATGAGGTGAAAAGTTGCACAATTAGTGAAATGAAATCCAATGAAACAAATCTTTCTGCAACATGACATCATGACCATTTAGCATTCAACTTGGTGTACATAGAAAAATAAATTAATCGTTTTATATACAATATAAAGCAATTTAAAAAAAGAAAAACAAAATAAAGAAGCAACTAAAGTAGCAATATGTAATATAAATGAGTTTTATAAAACAAATGTAGTCTTATGTTGATACTACCATTGAAATTTATAAAAATACATAATAAGATGTAAAAATCTGTACTTTTTAGTTTTTACATATATTATTTGTCTTTTCAATAAGACTAAAAGTAATATCGTATGTACCTTAAAGACCTTATTTGTTTCATTTCGCTAGAGACTTATACTGAAATATTGAATTTTTCGAATCAGGGTGATAAACGTAAGTAATTTGGTTGGTGACTCGACACGTTTGTAACGAATCTACATCATAGATATTCCTAGTCCAGAAGTTTATGGCTAAAAGTATGAAGTTGGTGGTAATTACCTACTACATTTTAAAACCTAAGTTTGGCTCATATTCTTAATGGATTGTATATTCGTAAAAGCCAAGTTGACAGAAAAAGTAAAGCCCCTATTTTTATGGTTCCAAAGAGATTTTAAAAGTAATTCTTCTGTAAAAGGTTATAAACTTTACGTTTTAAATAACTGTTCATTGTTAGTTTTTCTCTGTAAATATGTTTGTTTGCAAAGTAACAACAATAATAACTAGGAAGAATACGTAAACAAATACACCCTAAAGAAAATAAATATTGGTTCCGGTTGCTTACTGATATTATGAAATATCAATGGCTTTTAAATCAGGACCAGACCGGTTGAAACGAGGAACAAAGCCTTTGACCGGTTCTGTAACACCTGGCCTCTCATACCATTAATATTGTCCGTTTTGCCTACGAGGAGCTCACAGATTTGTTTTTGGTTGCTCGGGTGAAAACTTCCCCATCCTTGAATTGCTGCCATTGCTGCCACCTGAGCACGCTGAACTGTGAAGTTATCTTCTCATCCACAGCCAATACGCCCAAAACACGTTGATGATATTAGAGACCAGACATTCTTTATGAACCAGTAATCTCTCCTGTCCACGACTGATGTAGGATTTATATCGGATGTCACAGGTTCGATTCTCACTATTCAAACTTAGGACCTTTATTAAGTCATTAGGTTCTCAAGAGCGTTTAGCTGGTCCGACCAATGAACCTCTGTTTCGCTTGTCGGTGTGGTTTTCCCAACACATTTCAGACTGACATCTGTTGCAGGCCTTTTGGACCACGTGTATAGTCCATGCCACACACACAATGTAGCTGCATATTGCCCACATCCCATGTCATTTTACATTTTTACCCTTGTAAAGTTTAACAATAGTATGATTGGTAGTATTGTGAAGGGTAAAGTTGTGTGAAAATGGTAACATATAGAAAACAGATAATGGTGGAGAAAAAGTCAAAAGGTCCAGTGATGGGCATAGTGTAGGGAGAACTGTAAGTTCACCACTTAACCATGTGCTTCACCACAACCCTCAATCCAACTTTCTTTGTCTCACCCTTTGACCTGTCAGTTAATCTAAACCATTTTGTTGTTTAACTTTTTATTTTTTAGATCTATGAGACGATGGATAAGTTAAAAGAATTTTAGGGAAGTGTATAGATTTGGTCTTTGTTACGGCTTCGTATCTTGTCCGTACGTCATTTAGGTTTGCATATAGTCTTTCGTGTCGGTGTTAATTACTTCTTAGGTTTGCATTTCATCTTAGGTTGCGCTTTAATCTTAGTCGCTTCGTGTACTGCCTTGCGATTCACTTAAGTTTGTCTTTAATCCTAAGGTTTAATGTAGCTTATTATTTTCTAGGTTTGACTTTAGTCTAGTTTTTATACCATCCATGTTCTTTACATTTTCCACCACTAACGAACACTATTGTGACACGTTTACTTTTGCATCTTCTTAAAAGAAAACAAAAAATAGGTTTTATTAACGAGCAATCTCTTTGAGAGCAACATCTTTATCATCTGATATACAAGTAAGGTATACTATCATCTCATCTTTTTAGACCCTACTACATAAGTGTGATTTACATAGGTGGTGAAGGTTGTCTGTATTGTTAAAATATATAAAATCTGGGTTGTAATGAAAACAGAAAACCAATCCTTTAAAGGAAGTGATAACACGTGAAACACATGTCAAATAGATTCTTAAGCAGAGAGTTTTTATAGACCTTTCAGAGATAAAACATACGCTAGACATATATCGTTTGTATAAAAAGCATAGTAAAAGCTCGACATACTAGTCACAAACCAAAAACGCTTATCTAGAACTAGAAGAACAAAACGATGATCTTGTTTTTCCTTTGTGTTAGCTCCTCAAAGTATGCTCTCAAGGCGTTTAGTTCATTTAGGCACTATTTTAATCATGAAGTCATTGTATAATTCATCATCCGTTGTTTTTTTGTATATGATAATATGTTATTCGGTATCCCAATTCGGAATGTTGGCAGTAGCTTCATTCACCATCTTTACAAGAGTCACCTGCATCATGCATATAAAGAGAACTTGAGTATTGAAGTAAAAATGTACGAGAGTCTCATAACAGATTTGTTAAAACTATACTTACCACACTTTCAGGAACCCCGGGTGGGGGCAAAGGCAGATTTCTTGGTGGCGGTCCACGTAGGTGTGATCTCTTGTCAAACCGCCATTCCCCGATCTTTCCATATGTTAGCTCACCCTGCAAAATTAACAAGTTACACCATATTCCAACTGAAAGCACTAAAACCTAAGATTTGACTTGTTTGAGATACAACCAAACCAGATCAATCCACTCATAAGTAAATCGGCTTATATTAGCAAATTACCTTCATGTTGTAGTCACAGCCATAGGTGTAATGAATGATAAACCTTTTTCCGGTTTCCAAGTCCCATGGGGGCTGACAAATTAAGATCAAAGTTTTAAGAACAAATTTAATATAGCGTCAAACAAACAAACAAACATCCTAGTAAAATCTCACTCATAGCTCCTGCTGAGACCCTTGGCTCAATACCACAAAAAACCAACATATTGTAGGAAAAGGGCTTACACCCCAGTTTTTGTATACCAAAGTCCTCAAACTTATTTAACATAAACGTACTCGTGAATTTTTATAAAGAATGATCTGTTACCCTAATAAACTGATCAGATTTTGATGGACGCTCCAGAGACTACATGACATCCACAGCGGCACAAAATCACATATATTATACGTTGGCATTCCACATAGGCTATGTGTGGTGATTGTGCTAGTAACAAACATTTTACCATTAACTTCACAGGTTTGTGTAGTTTAAACAAATTCAGGGATTTTAATACACCAGAATTAGGTTGATGGGTTTTTTGTGCAAAATGAACATGTTGGTTTTTATGGTATCAACCGTTAGTTTTATTATACTAGACTAATAGTTAAGACTTGTGATTAGTACAGAATTATCAGTAGATTTAAATACCTGGAGCATAAAATCTTTTCGAAGAATGTGTTGTACACCATGCAAAGCAGAGGCCACAGCATATGCATACCTGACATGAAAGCCAAAATAAAAGTCTAATTTGTGGACAAAGTACACGATAGCAAAAGGGTAAACAATTGTCATGAACTTTAACTCACATTTCTAGTACCCATCCAAAAGTTTTATCGGTCTCGGGATCATCCTTCATTCTCAAAGAAACATTCATCCAAGTGGGAGCAATTTTTTCAAGTAGATCCTGCATAAATTTTACTTCAGTCGCTCAATTACATTCTCAGAGTACGGTGGTAAAAATTTTCAAGTAGATCCAGTATAAATTTTACTTATGAATGATTTGAATCAGGGTATGTGTTATCTTTAACAAGTCAATTGGGTAAAATCAAAACGTTTAGTTAAAAAGGAAACAAGTAGAAAATTGCCCCAATTGTATTATTGAAATAACATAATATTTGTAATATTTAACACGCTCTTAAGTTTCTAACATAAACATATTTTATATCCATTAGGCCAAATTTTGCAATCACTGCTTTTATACATAGATCATTTCAAGAAGTTTTGAAGGTATGTAAATCCATGGATATTATTTTAGTAGTACCTTTCTTATAATAACAGGGGAATTACCAATTGGATCAACATTATTCACAGGCCCGTTCTCCTTGGGAAAATATTTCCTGATTATTTTTTCGTTTTCAGCAGGCTTGATGTAGAAAAATGGATATCCAGCGGGAAATTCTCCACGGGCCAAATTAGGCAGCGGGTTTACAAATATGTGGTCTGGCTCTGCCATCAATATGTATCTGCAAGGGGCAAAATAGTCATTAACTTTTGTTAAATAAAACACGATTAAAAATCTATGATCAGCATAAGAAATTAAGAATACTAACTCCTCTTCAATGTTCGCCCTCTCCAGCCATTGCACAAAGGCCCAAGGTCTATTCAAAACTATGTACCCCTGTTTACCAAATGAAATCCGTGTCATAAAAGAAGAGAAAAATAAATCTACATAGATTATGCTGAAAGTTATTAATTGCAGAATAATTTAAAGGGCAGCATACTCGGACATATAAAACTTTCAACATGCACAAATAAGCGTATGTCATAAGAGAAACAAGCATGCATATGCACCACAAAGGTCTAATCAGTTGGAGCCACAATATGTTCAATAAATAGACATGATAGTATGATACCTCGAAATATCTTACAAACATATACAGATATATTGAGAAAAACATATAGACATGATTCCTAGGAAACTTGGAAGATGGTTTCTAGAAGTGGCAATTTCATGCCATACCAAGAACTGGGTTAACTTTCATATCCAATTGGTCAGATGCTTTACACCACAAAAGTCATAACTTCGTTCGAACCTAGCTGACCAACTAACCGGACCTCCATTAATCAATCTTCTGTAATTTTTCATACTTTTCCAAGCTTACCTTCACAATTAAACTATCCTGAACCAGAAATGACTCAAAGAAATCAAAAAACAAGAACAAGAAAGAGATAAATGTGATGAGGATTTAGAGCGACACTGCGACGTTGTTTTCAATTTAGAAAGAGATAGAGAGAGAGAGAGTTTATTTTAATGCAATTTTGGCTTCAATACTAGTTCAAATAAGCCTAACTGTATCTTTCAATCTCCTAATAACTTGTTTTGTCACCCATTGCTACAAGAGTACTCCTTTAAACAGCTACAAGAACGCCTGATTAATGGTTGTTTCTTGGCATCCTCCTGAATAGGCATTCTTCTGGACATTTTGTTCAAGAATTTAAATAAATCAAGAGGTGACAATTTCAATCCATTAATCTATAAATGGGTTGGTTTAAGTTGGATTTTATTTATAACAGGCAAATGGTTTTATTTATAAAAGTGTTGGTTTCAGTTGGGTTTTATTTATATCAGACAAATCCTTAAGCTACTGGATTTACTAAAAAGGTCATACTGTTTTATCAAAAAGGTTAATTGCTTTTGTAATAAAATAGTTGTATCGTTCTGCCAAGTGCCAAACCTGACCCAACATGTTGCCACTTGCCCTTACTAATTACCCATTGTAAGCCGTTACCCAACCCAGCCAGCCTGCCCATTCTGAGATTATTAAACAACCCTTTAACCTTTCGATACAACAATTGCATCTTAAAAGGCTCATAGAAAGTACACCAAAAGTATAGAATCTTGTATAAAAAATGCAACTGATATGAACTGAACACACGTGATCCTTTCTCCCACCTGCTTGATCACAAGTCACAACACTTCAACACAAGCTAGAAAGTTCCATATTTTTCAGGTTGAAATACATTTGTCCCATGAAAATTACTATGAAAAGGCTGGTCACATAGTCTAAGTATTTAACTATCTACCCTTTAATAATGACATGTTAGATTTAGTTAGTGAAGGGTAGTTTTGGTAGACCATAGTCTAAGTATTTAACTATCTACCCTTTAATAATGACATGTTAGATTTAGTTAGTGAAGGGTAGTTTTGGTACCGGCATATTCCAGTGAGTTTACAAATAAAATGGTCGACAACGAGGTGGGGCTACTTATAATATGTTTGAGTAAGTCAGTGTGGTTCATCATCATAGGGACTCCCACACCCTGATTTACTTATATATATAGACGTTTTATAATCTTAATTTACTTATTTTATAAATAATTGGTTTGATTATTTCTGTATCTAAGCAATATGCTTTTGTCTTGGTCCTTAGTCCCATAATGACATAATAGAAGAATCTTGTAGACTCATACCGAGATCACTAATTCATTGTGATAATAGTGGTAAATATGTAAGAATTAAGCAAAATCTTGCAGCTCCTGGTTGTTAATAATGTGTAACAGCTTTAATGAGACAGAGAGAGTGGCATTAAATGGATGTTGCAATTTCACCAATCCTTTGTTTATGAAAGGGTCCATTTGATTTATGTTTTTGTTTATCTACAACAGGTAAAATAGAAAAGAAGAGCTAAAAAGAATACAGGTCAATTCTAATCCACATATGCTTAATCCATAAAACCTAGTGTTTTCTAAATCATTTTGTTCAAAAAATTTAGTTATTATTGAGTGTGTGTGTTTGTGTAATCATATATGACAAACAACTTTTCACAGAAACTTAAAAGGGTTCAACCCAACCAAACTCGACCTGCTTTAACCCCCACCCATAGATGACCCCTTTTGACCCATGACCTGCCCATTTTACCAACTCCAATAAGAGCTTACCAGCACAAAAGAAAATTTACGATAAATAGATGGGAAAAAGAAATAACAGAAGATTAGATCTCTTACTCGATCCAAACCAGATGGAAGGGGGTCAACAACAAAAGTTGGGATCTCTTCCATCAGATTATCAGGTTGGCCTGAATGCAGAATCCTGGTGAACTTTCCCATATCTGATCCAGCCTTGTCTTTTGTTTTTTTGTACCAATAATACATGATTCGGCATTGCCATTTGCTATAAGGAGCATCCGTGGCTGTAAGTGCTACATGGAATAATGCCCTGGTACCCTTTGATCTTTTCATATTTTCAGGCATCTCAACAATAGGATCATAAGATAACCCTTGAGAATTTGCAGTTTTGTAGTGAACTACCATTGTTAATAAATTATATGTTGCAAAGAATGACCCAACAGCCAAAAGAACAAGAAACAACGTCGACGAACAACTGAAATTTTTCCTTGCCATTTGAAAAGCTTCTATTCCAGAAACATGAACCTACAAATTACCACTTCGAATAAGCTACCAAAATCTGTAAGCAGGGCCTCTTAATTTGTTCCAGAACAAGGCAGTATTGGTGCAAAACTTATAAATCAATCTGCATTACACACAATCAAAGTCAATGTATGTAAGTCAACCAGTTGACATTGATCATATAGATACACTACCAAACCAAAACATTAAAATATGATACTCAACATGAGGATAATGCTAGCAAAGTTATCGACACAACTATATAATACAAATTCAATATGCACAGGAATCAAAACTTATCAACACATTAGTTCAATTTTTTACCAGTAACACAATCAGATTTACATACTAGCAACATAAATAAATGAGTGCAGAACAATCGTAATCATTTTTCTTGGCTTTAGCATTCAAAAACACTATGGCACTTGGGTTTAGCTTCCCACAAACACAGTGTGCTCATGAAATTAACGGCGAATATTTCAATCTTTCCCAAGTAATGGTATATGCTTGATTTTGAGAGATAAAAACCATAGATACTTGAATTATGAGGTGGGATTTAATCAAATACTAGTAGTATTTGTAAGCAGTAGCATGTGAACATCAAAACTAAACACAGAGTGCCCTAAAATCCCAATAACTTCTAGAACTATATTTGGTCAACTCAATCATTAAAACCAATAGATTGGTAAGAATGTATATATAAAATCAAATGATCCCAAATTGAACTTCGATTCATGAACCCTAAGTATAATGTAGCTACAACATCCTAAACATAAGCTCTCAAATTGAATCCCAAAAGTTAAAGATCAAAATGGATAAACTTCCCCAAAAATCGATGATAAATGTGGTAATCGCCAAATAAACCCGATTTTCACAGACAAAATCAACAGGTATCAACCCGAACACACAAACGATCATCATCTGAATAAAAAATTAACTCCAAGAACACACAGATTACAACTAGTTGCTACATAAAACCCCAAATCATAAACAAACCCACCAGTAATCTTGGCTTATTTACCTTAATTGACCAAATGGGTAGCCGAAAAAACACGAGAAACTTCGAGCACAAGGCACGAATCGAGGCGTTAACGCACAAAAGGAAAGTCGTAATGAAGCAGCAAAATCAAGAAGAAGAATCTTGAGGTATAAAGGTTGTTATGAATCTGGATGTGTGTATTTGAAGAATGATCAAAGGAATTCAACGCTGAAATGCTGTTGAGAGTTGAGATCCATGAGCGACAAAAGAGACTATAGACTATAGAGATCATCTGCATCTGCAAGTGAATATATATAATGTAAAAATTGGGCATGTTGTGAATATTCTTAGGTTTTTTTTTGTGTTTGAATCACGCTAGAAAAATCATAATTGGATGGTTTTTAAATATCAAATATATTTTTCTTTTTTGTTTTCTAAATATATGTAAATTTTTATATATTATTTATTTATTTATCTATTTATTTATTTATTTCTTATTTAACTTTTTCACGATTCAAGTGAATTCGAATCGGGTTCTGATCGTTTGAAACATAATTGGTTCGAAATTATAACAATTTCAAACCGTTAAACATGAAATATGATATCTGAACTCACCTCTAATATTATGGCATTCACTTGAAAGGAAATCAATGATATTTACTAGGGTAAGTGTTTAATTTTAAGAATTAGAAATTGACAAAAAATTATAATAAATCGGGATAATATGTCATAAGGTACGATACATAATACGTCACTACTAACATTATAGTCGTGTTTGCAATATGCAATACTAGAGATATAATAATGTATGTATGGGCTTGTATAAGTCAGTCATCATCACCAGAGCGTACTCAACAAATATGTTTTGCGAGTTGCATGTCGCTGAGCATAACGTGGCATGATTTGGGTTGGTCAACGAATGAATTTAATATAAATGAATTGATGATTAAGTTAATTGAGTTTTTCATTGAAAATAGATGTTAAAAAGATGGAAAGAGCTAATTGGATCTTATATTAAAAATCGACTTGAATTGCTATAGTAATCTGGGTTAACTTTGGAATTTTATTGATATTTGCGTGGCTTGACACGTGATCACACTTGTGTGTTCACTCAAATGGAGAGAGAAACCTCTTTTTTAATTTATTTTGTCATTAAGCCTAAGCTTCAGTTATATTATATAATGAATTGTATAATTAAAAGAAGTATTTTGAATGAATCGGCACTTGAAATTGAGATGTTAAAATAGGCCAGTTTTAAGCTTTAGCAAAATAATCAAAAGTATTTTCTAAACATGTAAAGTTTATACTTTAGTTATTTAGGGTTGTAAACCTTCATATATTTTATTTAAGAATGTTACACTTGTATGATGTGGTTTGGAGTACACACCGAAGGTGAAACTTGACATGTGCATTGTAATATGTGTATGACAACAAGTTTCATTCAGACATGTCATGTGTTCAACTAGTACACCCTATTTTGATAAGAGAACTTGTAATTCTTGTTAACATTAACATTGTAATTTTGTTTGTAAAGTTTTTTAAGTATGGCTTGGATGAAACAAGTTCCAGTAGTATAAATGCATTAGATTAAACACTTGTGTATTACATATGTTAAAAAAATATTAAATTAAATAATAAGGACTAAAAGATAATTATAAAATATATCTCGTCTTTGATGGTAACAATTTTTTTTATAATTAGGACCAAAAATGGGAATGAAACAAAATAAATTATTTGAATACTTTCGGCTACAATAATATGATAAAAATATCATGTGATTAAACAAATCATAACAAATATTAGATATTTGAATATGTAAATATATGATTGAAGTTTTTTTTTATCGTTTTTGTCTATAAAATTGTTTTTGGTACGTAGGCTTACTAAATATATGATTCAACAATTTAGTTGATGATTAAAAAAATTTTATTTAACAAAAAAGGTAGATAAAAATAAAAATGAATTATTAATTTAGTTGCCTAAAAATATTTAAGTTAATTAAAATAAAAATTAATCTACTTGCCTAAAATAAAATAAAATGTAATGAAAGTATCAAAATAAATACGTAATGATTTTGGGCGGAAAATAAAGGTGAAAAAACATCACATAATAACATGTGGCACGCTGTTTATTTTTTAATATAGACTATAGATATAGATATAGATTATTAAGTCTCTAGCATTTCTATTTCTATCATGTACAACTAGAAACTAATAAATAATGGACTCTAATCATGTATAACTTGTTAAACTTACTATTATTTTAATATTATAATTACTATTTAACGTATTTTGTTTTTCTTTTATAACTATTCAATATAATGTTTTACAAAATTCCAAACAAGCCGTTATGACGTGTTTATTTTTGTGTATGTATCGATCTGAATTTTATTTAAACTCACATGAGTCAGATATATATATCAGAACTATAAAGATATTGTTACGATGTGCTTGTGTTGCACAATTAATTTTATTTAAAACACAGCTTCAATAACACGACGTAAGTGAATACTAGTTATATAGTATATAACCATACGCTATGATTTATATTGTATAATTAGATATGAGTATACAACACGTTTGTTTTAGACGATGATGCAACACGTTTTTATATGTGTTTATATGATTATTCGCTATAATTATGTAACATGTAAATAAAATTATGCAAAAGTTGTATTTTTGTATGCATAACCAAAAAATGATTATGCAACTTGTATATATAACAAAGTAAAAGTTGCAGTTTCACATACATAACCACACACAATTACACAAATTATACATACAATCACATAAACATATATTTATGATCACGCACTAATCTAACAGCCTTAGCACTAATCTAATTAACAGCCTAATGTAATTACGTAACATATATACAATTACACATGTTATATTACTAGATGTCAAACATTCTTTTAATAAACTTCATTTTAGAACATAATAATATCATACTTAAATTAAAGATAATAAAGTTATTGATTTTAAGATCTAAGTTAAAAAAAAACAATGCATGGTATAAAAGTTATTAATTTACATTAAAATAAATTTGATGAAAGCAGATTTAACGCTAACAATGCAACAAACGAGGCTTTTGTCTTTTTTGTATTTTCAGTGTTTTTTATTTTGTTATTGTTTCCGATCTTGTTATCGCTCCATATTTTCCGAAAAACTTGATCAATGGTCCCAATTAAGAAAACAAAATTCGTATTTAGTGCTTACACTATTAATGTTTACCACTATTTCACTTTGGTTAACAAACAACGTGATCATTTTAATGCATCCTAATGTTTTCTGTTTTCATGTGACTTATGAATATTAACACGGATATGATGAAAATAATGTGTAACAATAGACACATGGGCAAGCGAAAAATGAAACGTTTGTCATACCTTTTTTTCCTTTTCAAGACACTCCACGTTATATGTACATGAGTTACCTAACATACCTTGTTGGTTTTACATTATACACGACTAAAAAAGTAAGTTTAAATGATAGCAACATTCAAGTAGTCCCTAATGTTGTAGAAGTTATATATTTATTGAAAGCAAGACGATAATTATATCCTAGTGATAATAAGTGATTGCATTTTCGGACACTTGTTATCATCAGGTTTCACTTTACAAAAGTTTTATCGTCTAAACCCATTTACTTGTTTACCCGTTCAAAAAATATTTTTTTATAATGAAAAAATGATTCTTTTATAAGAAAGTAAAAAAAATCTAAAATTTTATTACTAATTATTCTCTATTTTGTTTATTCAATATGTGTAATACACGGATACTAAACTATTAAAGAAGATATAAGAATTATCATTCCTATAGTATTTCTTTTCCAAACTCTAATCAAATACTTGTATAGTTACATGTCATTTTTCTAGATGATATTATGTTCAGCAAATATATCTCCTAACATGCTGAGGTTGTTTTGTAATTTACATAATCTAAATAAGATTTTAATAACTCTGATCTAAAAAACACTTCTATTACGTTATAATCAGTTACATTAGTAGAAAATAAATTATAATATATATTAAAACCTTATGTCGGTGGGTGCAGTGTGGTTGTGATGCTTTTAGTTTTAGCCACAAAAGTTTTAGGATTTACATACTTCACCCATTCTTTTGTAACACATAAAAAGCGATTATCTGTCTCCGTCTCCATCTCTTTGTTCTAGAGAATCACTCTTTGTAAAATCCAGCAGTTGAAGAGATCCATCAAAAAAATCAAAAAATCGGCTTCAGTTCATAAAAACAGAAGGCTTTAATTGCTGACGCATGACGCTTTGTCTTCTCCGATGAGTCTCCCGCTCGCTGGTTCGTCTTCTCCTTGCAAAGTCCAGATGATACTCATCCGATGATGAGGCCAGACATCAAAACAAAGTTCCAAGTCAGCCACCATCCTCCGCCATGCGCAGGCTTTCCTCCTTAAATCTCTGGCGACTGCAATTGCTTCTCGGATGGCTTCATTTGTAACAGAGCATTATAATATCTATGGAGAAGATAGAACCAAAAAAATTAAAATAGTACCATAATAGTAGTTGAGCAGTTGTTTGCACAGTTTTACAGCAATTGTTTTCCCTATTTCTCTCTCTACCCACAACTTTTTCAGAATTAGGGAGATGAAAAACGGATTTCGGCATAATTTTTATTTACATTTATACATTATAACAAATATTAAAAACTTATTAAATTACGTGCACAAAAGTTTTGATGCTTTTAATTTTACCCATAAAACCGTCTGGGGTTTTATTAATTTTAGTTTACGGCTTTAATTTTAAAAGAAAGTAATATTATTAATTTGGTAATGTACCTTTTATGTTGATTATATATACCACAATTAAAAATTATAATTGTAGTGTGTGTATATATGTATGTATTATATTATTTCTTCTTTCAAATTAGTTCACAGATAAAAGATAAACTTCATGACGATTGAATACAGGGTTATGTTCTTTATTTTTTATTTCATTCTTTATATTTTCTTTTGAAGACATTGATATATTAACAATTTTAGTTCTCTCTTTTTATTCACAACATTGAAAAGGGATGAATTTTAGTACGATTTTTCTTTTTTTTTTATTTTATAAAAACTCTCGAATGCGTCAATCTCTTTCACATGCAGTTTAACTCGCCACAATGTCAAACTGTAACGGTTGTACGTTGCGTTTATTTCAAACGAGTTTTCATAATATACATTTGCAACTCGAGCCGGCTGCAACGCGCCGGGGCAAATTACTAGTTATACTTAAAAAGTTATATATTTGTATTAAGAAAAGAGTCTAGATTCAATAAACCCAAGGGATGAATGTGGGTTGGTTCATTTTGGTTATGGACTAAAACCAAATATGTAACGATGTTTTAATTTTAGATTTTTATTGCTACTCGTTTTCGGCTATAAACATTTTGATTGAACCGGTTATTATAAAAGATGGGTCAGTTAACTCGGTTAAACATCAACATGAGACGTGGATGGAGTCCAATCTAATTTAATTAATAGATTCAATTATATATTGGATAAAAAGTATTAACAATCCGCTTAATTTATACAGAATTACAAGTGACATCTAATGTGTTATTTCGGAAAAACTATGACAAAAGTTTTTGTAAAATATAATATAATATTTAGAAAAGGTATAAAATCTAGTTTGAATGTCATAATCCAATTATTCATACGTATACAACCATAACTGGACCAAAAAAATGGTTTTTGAAAAATCCATAATCAAACTATCGGTTTCTTAATTGGTTAGACTATTTTGGTTTGATACGATTATTTGGTTTTCCTTGAAAACTAAATATATATAATATCAACAAATGTATTTATCTAATAAAAATTAATAAATATATAACTTTAACTCCACATGTAAGCCATTAATATCAATATTATATCTCATTAATTTTCTTGTGAAGTTTTTCAAAACACATAGGAGTGTATGACTTTAAGCTTATATCATTCAATGATTGCACACAACATTTCAAAAGTTCTTAAATATTTGTACACTCTTAATATTACCAAACGCAATCTTAATTGAAACGATTATTTAATTTAAAAACCAAAAAAAATAATTTACTATATATAAAAATGGTATATCATTGCGTGGCTAAAATGTCTTTTTCTCTCACAATTTTACACCTTTAATGAAACTAGTGGTTACGCACCCGCGCTTGGAGGCAGTAACCGACCAATGTAGAGGGACGGATTTGAAACCTTACAAAGTTATGCTAAATACTTGTAAGACCAAGAAATTTCTAGTGAGGGTTCCCCTCACACTATTATTAGCCTGTGTACCGTCTCTTTCAGCTATATACATCAAATCTCATGTTTGTGTAGCTAAGATAGAACTATATGTGAATGTCACTAACATTTGAATACTTGACAAGACATTTAATATCAACTAACAATATATGCATATACACATGATACAATAGCAGGAATGAAATGATAACGTTACAAATGTATAACATATTTCAATTGGCCTTATGATGTACAAAATTGCCTTGTCATCTGCCAAAGCAAACGTATTGCTTCTATTCTAAATTCAACAGACGATCCTTCAAAAGTTTTGAATTTGATTTAATAAAAACCCAAACAAAAAATTATCCGTCAAATTAGCGTTCAAAAGTTTTGAATATGATTTCAAAACTTATTGACGATGATGGACAATGTTATTTTGGGTATATCTTTAGTGGTAAGTATATTGTCCGTCGAATTATCTGAATCATTAATAAATCAATGCAAATCATACTTTGATATTTAATAGTTGCACCATCATTTACAAAATGGTTAAAATATTACATGTAAAACATCCCAAACAGTAAAAATCACATCCTTATGTTATGATTGACTTTTTCGACATGAAAGCATGTCTCAAAAGATGATCAGAAGAGTTGATAACATGCAAAAATAGAAATAAGTACCAGTAGTTACAACAATTCATAAAGCTTCTCCATTGTGTAAATTGTAGAATGTGGTGTTCTTAGCTGCAAGTAAGAAAAAAAACTAACACAGGAGTTCAACTAATAAAAGAGAGGATCTCACAAATATAAACAACCCCTAAAGAATAAAAAAAAGTCAAGGTTTGAAAGCATCTCATGCATTAATATGTGGGGATTTATACTACCCTAAATCATGTGGGGATTTTACAATTAAAAAGTAAGATCAAGAAAATCACCACAAAAGCCAATGGATTCTTTGCCGATCGATAAAGTGAATGCCACTTTTGATAACCGTAGATAAAACAGCAGACGACCACGATTTGATAAACTACTGTTCATCAACGTTTGTTTTTTAACAGTATATATAATATAATGTTAGATCATTCGACCATATGCGCGAACACAGGCACGTGTAGGCTTGTGGATGCACGTGCAAGCGTTCAATCAAGAACCATTATGAGTATGAGAGCATTTCAATTCATAGCTTGTAAGAAAAAACAAAAGCTTTGGTCCCTTAAAATCTTAGGGTCCTACATTTTACATTTAAAAGGGTTGTTTGAGCATGGCCCTTTTTAAGTATTAACTTCAAGTGATACATTGTTTCGGTCTTAGACCTGAGACCATTCGATTTCTTGCATACTCACAACCGCTAATAGTTGAGCACATCATTGGAACATATTGTTCCAGACACTTTTTATCACTAGTGAAACTAAAGAAGTGCTATCAGCATTGAAACACCAATCATAATATAATGATGGTGATGAATTGATGAAGATATTTATGGTAAGAATCTACGATGAAATACAGATCAACATGAGAAGAAGAATATATGATGAAGTCGGAGCATTCGAGAAACTTCACATCGCGAATCAGGATATTAATTTTTTTGCCCTAGGAACTTCTGATGCTATGAAAGTTAGATCGATAAAGTATACCAAATCTAAAGGTATTAAATTATCGATTTATTGGTGATCGAAAGCACATTAAAGACACTATATGAACATTCAAGCACCTCGACATTACTTCTCAAACTCATTATAAAAACCATTATCTTTAAGGTCCAACAATATTACAATTGAAAGATAGGAAAAAGAGAATGATATTGTTCTCGAAACATATTTTTTATATATATTATGTTATGATACATACACGTACAATAACTAATCGACGATGGTGTAAGAGTAATAAAACTATAAGGCTTGTATATATGATCAAAACCTAACAAACATATTTGACAGATGATATGGAATTATTAAGAACTTTAGTTTAAAATAAAAAAAATCAAGATATGATGCTTTAAAACTTAAAAGTACTTATAGAAGTAAACTAATAATTTTGGATATTATAAATTATAAGAACAAAAAGTTTTTTGTTCTTGTAACTTTATATGAAATAGTTCCAAAACACAAAAGGAGCACTAGATTAATGTGTGGAAACCATTAGCAATTATATAAGGGGATCTACACCTATAAGATCAAACATTAGAGGGTTTATTAAAAGATAAAAGTTTCAACACTCATCGTACAGGATCTTTATTGTTTTGTTTATGATAATTGAGATCACCTAAGCTTTAATGTTTGATATTTTACTAATTCATGTTATCGGTTATTTTATATTGCGTTTAGCTTATTAAAACTTTAAGGTAGCGTTTGGTATGCAGGAATGAGAGGCGGAATGGAACGAACCATTGAGGGTGAATGAACAAAGACATGTTTGGTTGGTGAAGATAATGAAATAAGCTACTACATAGTTGATTCCATTCCCTCAAATTCATTCATCCACCCTCCCCCCTCTTTTTTTTCATTCCATCCCTTCTTCCATCATTAGTCACCACACCACTCACTCACCCACCACAACAACCACCACCGCCGGAGCCCGTCGCAGCCGCCGCCGGAAACCACCTGAAGGCCACCGCTACCACCGGGAAACACCGCCGGTCACTTTCGACGCCGGAAACCACGGCCACCGGAAACCACCGAAGGCCACGGCTGCCATCGTGAACCACCGCCGGCCACTTCCGTCGCCGGAAACCACGGCCACCGGAAACCACCACCGGGCACCGCCGCCGCCGGCCACCACCACCGCTCGCCATCACTATCATAACCACTTTTACATTTCATTGATTCGTTTTTTCGTACCTAACAAACAACAAAAAGTAATGATTAATTTATTTCTAAAAAGTAATCAAACAGGACAATAGAATGTAATGATTCATTTCATTCTCTCATTCATTTTATTTCCTCATTCATTCCATTGCTTCATTCATTCCATTGCTTCATCCATTCGATTACCCCATACCAAACAGACCCTAAACAATCTTTAAATAAAGGGCAAGAACAAACAAAAAAATTATTAAATTGAATTAAAACAAACCTCATGAGAATTTACTCGTTTCGCAACCAACTAATAAATTACAAATTAAGGTAGATCAAACAGTGAATCTCGAACGTAAGGGAATTCAGATGATAGCTCCGGTCCTTGAATAAACGACTTAGCAATTATAGAAAAATCAATACTTTCAAAATAGGTTTTATGATAAACAAAAAATAAGTTATGAGTTATCTACCTGATATAACATTAATTATATTTGGGTAGATTTATACTAAAAATAGTATTTAAACTAAAAAGCTTAATAAAGATTGTAGGTTTGACACGCATCCTTCTATTGTTTTAAAGAGGATGACATTTTGGTCATTTTGTCAAATATATCAACTCATTATGTCATGTGCGTTCATTGTGCGAAATATCAGTTAATTATGTCATATATTTTACATCATTTGCTATATGTATTTATTATTGTGTTTTACGGTTTAGATCATTTTTATATTATTTTTGTCATTATTTCTATAGATTATATAAACTTGTTATTTATCACTGTATTTTACAATTAGAAGTGCACAATGATATACCTTCACCGATATATTTATCAAAACTCATAGTGTTGAAAGTAACACAATATAATAACAAAATGTGATATTTTTGTTATTATATTTATACATTATAAATTTGTTGTTATCTATAATTATGTTTTACAATTAGAAGTGCATAATAAAGCTAGTTGTTAATTTATTATTGTGCTTTACATATTAGAGATACACAACAATGTTATTTCACCATTATATTTTTTCAAAATTCATCATTTTAAAAAATACAATGGTATTTAGAAAAATACAATAACTAACAAAAAGACACAATGAAATGATATGAGCTTAAAAACGTAAAATAAATGTTATTTTTATATAAAAATATTGTACTTGTTTTGAAAAAAAAATCTCAATTTTATTTGTAATTATTATAAAAAAGATCATCGGACATAGAAGTTATGAACGTTTAATAAAATTGAGAAATTTACAAAAAGTCAACAAAAGTTGTTATTTCTAAAATAGCCATCTAACAAACTTTTTCTTACAAATTGATACCATTGATTAAGAAAATGAATGACTGAGATTACTTATTATATTTTTTAGTTTTAAAAACTTTTATTTGAATATTTCCCTTTATATTTATTTTCAACAATTCTAGTTTTATAGTATTAGAATTCAATAATTCTGAAACTTGTTCATGTTATCAGCCTCTGTATTTAGTTCAATGTTGGGCCTCACATCCGTATTTTCTAACTCAAGGGTTTTTGGGCTCTTGTAAGTTGTATGTCAACCCTTTGCCATTTTAGTGGGCTTAAAACAGCCATATTTGTAGATTTATATATATTTGAAATAAACTTAGTTATCGAATTTAATTTTTACATATACTTTGAAATAAGTTTGCTTATAAACTATAGTTTTATAAAATTTTGAGAACTTAGAACAGGTATGAGGAAGATTTAGGTGGCCTAGGATTCGTGCTCTACATGTATTTTTTTAAAAGAAATTACAAGTTTTTAAAGAATTTACATATGTTTCTCAAGGTATGATTACGGGAACAATATGTAGTGCCACCCAAATGTGTACATAAATCAAGCAGTAGGACCGACCTCTAGATTACTGGAAATCTATGTGTGTGTTTTTGCTATGAATTCGTGAGTTGTTGTGTGTTTTCAACTAAGTGTCATCTTAGTTTTATATTGAAACAAATATGAAACCGCTCGATGTAAATTAAACTAAGAAAATAAAATTTTGTATAAACATGTTACATTAAAGTAATAAGGTTTAATGTTTTAACTGAAACCAATAATCTCTTATGTTTCGGTCCGCAACAGTAATTGAGCAACAATAACTTATTGTAGCCCGTCAATGGTAAGCTATGATCAATTGACAATGCTTGACCACGTCCATCAATGTCCAATAGTATAAGAACTGCGTTACAATCCACCAAACAATAAGCGTCAAATTCATATAATGTTATCCTTAATGTCTTCACCACACTAGAACATTATACACAGTAGTGCAACTCAATACCAAATGAGCACATCACCAATTCTCCTCTCCACCCCTTAATGTGTTCAACCATGTCACATCACATCATATTGTTTTTTATAATTATTTTATTTTTAAGTATAAATCATGTAAAAATAAAAACTTACGGTCATTATTAATAAAAAAACATTAAGTAATGTTGAAACATATATAAAAAATAAAAACTACTTTTCATCATCGCCACTATCATCGTCCACCTCTTCTGCTTCGTCTATGTCGTCATCATCTTCGTCTTCAATGGGTGCCAAGATTGCAAAGACATGCTCTGATATATCATTCTAAAGCTAGTCGTGTATATGTCAGTTATATAATTTGAAATTTTTTGTATATCTTTGTTACGTACTGATTTCAGTAGATGGGCATTTAATATTATTTTGTTCGTACTCATAAAATACCTTATTATTTCGAAGCCACTTATGTATATATGAGTTATATAATTCAAAAATTTTGTTTGTCCTTGCTACGTATTGATTTCGATAGATGAACATTTAATATTATTTTGTTCATATTCATAAAATACCTAATCTACGTCCTCTAAAAATCATATTATGTGATATGATATACACATACATTGTGGTTTTTATTATTTTAGGTGACCATTATCAGAGACGGTTTTAAATTATATAAAACCTTTATTGGGAGGAATTTGTTTGAGAAAAATGTAGGATACTGGGAGGAATTTGTTTGAGAAAAATGTAAAATGTAAATGATAAACTAATATATTATTAAATTTATAATAAATCAATGGATCCAGATTCAGAATAAATCTTTATTTTAAGCAGACATTGACTATGTGAATAATATTTAAACCATATCAACAGTCGTGCGTATTATACTTTTAAAAGTTTTAAGACATGTAATATTGCATATCCTTCCTTAAAAACGCATGATATAAAAATACAATTTAAAATACATATATATTTATTTAAGGACGACCGGTATATATTATTTTATCTTTCCATACATATTTTATGTATGTATATAAAACGAAGAGGGAAGCACGACACAACACCATGTGTCAATAAATTACAACTTATTATTATAATGTATATAATATCAAATAAACTAAAACGATAACTTATTATATATTTATAGTTATGGTTGTCAATAAATTACAAATTATTACTATAATGTATATAATATCAAGTAAACTAAAAAGATAACTTATTATATAATATAGTTAATGGTTATCAACAGTTTGACCAAGTAAACTATCATAATTTTTAACGGGAAAAAAATATATTATTATTTATGAGCCGTATTGAGAAGTCTTCTTAACATAAATCAACACCCATCTTATTTTTATATGTCATGTATAATTTTATACGGGACAAATTATCTCTCTAATAGCCCCTGAATTCCTTTCTCATTTCAGTGTCAAAATTTGTTATACGACGTGTCGTATAAATATGTATAAAACGTATGTTGTTGTCTCTATATATGTACAAGCCCTAGGACCTAAATTGCATTAATAGTTTAATGCCACAATATTCATTTGCTCATTTCTCATGTAATACATATGATGATGAGAGCTAGTTTACCCCCTTCAATCTACTACCTCGAGTAAAACATTAAAACCCTAGTGTGACATCACCAGCAAGAATTACGACCCAATAAAGAAGCATTTGCAGAAAAAGTCTTTGTTCGATTCCATTTACAGCTTTTTAGCTTTCGTTTTCAATGGAATGGAACAACTCGGCACATTCATCTCAAATTTGGAAGCACAGGTACCCCACTTTCCCCCAAATCTAACACACCCATCACAAGAAATTCCTTTTTGTTTCCATTCAGCCTTTCATCTTTGTCATTAGCCCCATTGGTGTCTCCGTGATCTGGGTCTGTTTCGTTTTCCCCTAGAATTGCGTCTTTCTTGTGTTGCATTACAGGTGTTTGTTGTAATGCGTCTGAGAGTTATGTTGATGATGCAAGGTGAGCTTGATTTGGGCTAACTGCATCACTCTTTTGTATGTGAATTGGGTGTGAATTTGGTGTGAATTTGTGTGATTGGGGGTGGGAGAATGAGTAAAGAACTTGCTGGCATTTTGAAGTCATGGGAAGTGAAAGTTAAGAAATCACAAGCATCTGCTAAGAAAAGGGCTGTGAGCATGTTTACTACAATGTCTGTAGCCCATGTGGATGAAGAAAGTGGTGAAACTGAGGCTTTTCATGTGGAAAAGATCTTTTCTAATGGTGATATCTATATGGGCCAGTGGGTGGCTGAAAACTGCCCTCATGGTGCCGGAAAGTACTTGTGGGCTGATGGGTGTATGTATTTTGGTGAGTGGTGTAAAGGGAAGATGGATGGTAAAGGGATGTTTAGTTGGCCCTCAGGTGCTACTTATGAGGGTCAATTCAAGAATTGTTATATGGATGGTGAGGGTACTTTTACAGGGTCTTTGAATCATACTTATAAAGGTTGTTGGGTTATGAATAAAAAGCATGGTAAAGGGTGCATGAGTTATGCAAATGGTGATCATTATGAAGGTGATTGGAGGAAGGGGTTATATGATGGTCAAGGGACATATCAATGGAATAGTGGTCATCAGTATACAGGGCAATGGAAGAAAGGAAAGATGAGTGGGAATGGTATCTTGATTTGGGCTAATGGGAATCGGTTTGATGGGAGTTGGGAATGTGGATTCCCAAAAGGAAATGGTACTTTTCGGTTTGAAGATGGGGGTTTCTATTCCGGTGTTTGGGGTAAGGATCAGAGGGAGCAACACGTGAAGTATTATCCATCGAATTCAGCTGTTTCTCATGATGATTGGAATCCTAATCAGCTGTTCTCCTTTGAGATGAGTCAATGTGTGATTTATGAGTTGGATTCCCTTTCGGTGTTCCCTTCAGATAAGATGTTTAGTTGGTCAAATAGCGAAGGAAAACATCAAAAACAACTTGTAAGGAAGAGTTCTAAAAATGAGAACAAGGATAGGAGACAATCTATTGATGCTTTGGGCTTCGATGGGCTCGAGAAAGGACATATTCGTGGATTGGGATTTAACCAACAACCAACAGAGAGGCAAGGGGTCACAATATGCAAAGGCCATAAGAATTATGAGCTCATGCTCAATCTACAACTTGGAATAAGGTATATATTAGATAACCATGTCCCCTTCATATGTAGCTCAATTAATTTGTATATAGTTGTAAAGTTTTTTGTATATTTCTGAATTTCTCTAGTATTGATTGTTGTTACTGCTTATTAACCAATGGTGCAATTCCAGATATTCTGTAGGGAGGCCTACTCCAATTAAACCTCCTGACTCGAAGCATGCATCTTTTGATACCAAGGAAAAATTATGGACTAGATTTCCTCCTGACGGATCCAAACATACTCCGCCTCACCAGTCATGTGATTTTAAATTTAAAGACTATTGTCCATCGATTTTCAGGTTAGTTGATACTTTTATGTCATTTGCATATATCATAGTATATTTTGGTTGGTTGTAGCTGATATTAAAGGATATATATGGGTTTCAGGACGCTTAGGGATTTGTTTAATGTGGATCCAGTGGATTACATGTTATCAATATGCGGGAGTGAGGCTCTTCGGGAGCTCTCGTCTCCTGGAAAAAGTGGCAGTTTCTTTTACATGACATCAGATGATAAGTATATGATAAAAACAATGAAAAAGGCAGAAGTAAAAGTGAGTCGATTTTCCAATCTATTATTTTTGATACTTGATGTCAATAAGTATAATGTTTGTTTGACATGATTTTGTTAATAACCATTTTAGGTACTAAGGAGGATGCTTCCAGCATATTTTGAGCATATGAAATCCTTTGAAAATACACTCATCACCAAATTTTTTGGATTACATTGTGTAAAGTTGAGTGGATCTTCGCAACGAAAGGTACGCATGAAAGTAAAACACAATTTAACTTTTTTTACATTTTGTTACAATTAGTTGCTGATTATATTTTTGGTTCATGAGTAGGTGCGCTTTGTTGTTATGGGAAATTTGTTCTGTACCGATGTACCAATTAATAGGCGGTTTGACTTAAAAGGGTCTTCTCATGGTCGAGTAACGGATAAACCTGAGTCTGTAATTGATGCAAACACCACCCTCAAAGATCTTGATCTCAATTGTATCTTTCGATTGCAGGAAGATCGTTTTCAGGAGTTCTATAGGTGAACTTTTTAACAACCCTTAGTTGATTTTGCAGGGTCTAATAAAATCTAATACTACTACCATAATGCAGACACAATTTTAACTAGTAGTTTGTGTTGATGCAGTCAGGTCAATAGGGACTGTGAGTTTCTTGAAAAGGAAAGAATTATGGATTACAGTCTTTTAGTTGGTATTAGCGTTCAAGAATGCAATCAGGAGTTATCAGCAGATGAAGGTGGTTGTCTAGATCTTATGCTCCCTCTCTCTTATATTTGCAAATTCATGAGCCTGAAGTAATAATTGTCTTGGTTTCTCTCATAGGGAACACTGAACTGGTTAGCAGCGGGTCAAGCCCGATGGTTTCTTCAGTAGATACAGATGCTTCTCTTGACCCTACACGGTAACTTATTAGTTGGTATTTTTTACTCCATTTGTAAAAAATGGGTCGATTTGGTTGTGTTTTATTTCGAAAAGGGTCAAATCAAGAAGCTTAGGTAGAAGAAAACAGTTTGAATGGGTTGAACATGATGAAAGTCGTTTAAAATTACTTTTAACGCATACAACCTCCTAGATTGTTTTATGATTAAAATTATCATTGTAATAATATTTACCATGTTTCAACCATAACCAGAAGTGACATCTTTCAATCCAAACATGTTTTGACCCGTTACTTGACCCACTTTATTTGTGACCACATCTTTAATATTTTACAACTACCATTCTGCAGGTGGGCACCTGTAAGGCTCGGGCTTAACATGCCAGCTCGGGTCCAACTCACGGTTAGAAGTCACGAGACTCAGTTGGTTGGTGAACCAACACAAGAATTCTATAATGCCATCCTCTTCTTCGGTATAATCGACATATTACAAGATTATGACATCAATAAAAAGCTTGAACATGCCTATAAGTCATTCCAATACGACCCGACTTCCATTTCTGCTGTGGACCCCATACAGTACTCAAAACGCTTTCGAGATTTCATATTTAGTGTTTTTAAAGAAGACAGTTAAAAGCTACAGGATTGGACTCAAATTTTTTCAGCGAGCCTAAAAAATGTACAGCCCTTGTGATCAGAGATTGACCCTGCTTAACCATGATCTGGTTCAACAATTGATGATATAATGTATACATACATACATACAACGGTCTTTCGGGCCGATTTTGATTCATATTTTTTCACTGATTCCAGTTGTAAGTTAGGTTAGTGTTTAGAAGTTTTTGAAGGTGTAAATGGTTTATATTTGTCAATGATGAATGAGTTAAAGGTGTATCACATTTTATAGTAATGTTTTTTTTTTCACTCAAAGAATAAGGACTGGTTGTTTTGGTGTGTTCATTGGCTTAAAACCGTCTCTGATTAAAATCTTTAGTTAATATTAAAGTCGAAAAAATAATAAGTACATCTCATTAATATTATACACATGCATAACTGAGTATTTTAAAATTTTAAGAAACATATATGATTAAGAAGTAAAGATAATGTTTGGTTAGCTTTACACGACCCGTTTTAAAGTTCCAAACCATGTATTGAACTATGAAATCCTATTTTCAATTCGTCTTACCGACCCAACAAATATGTTGATTAGCTTTATTTTAAACGGTTAAATCGGTTTTAAGAACACTCTAATGGCAATGCTAAAATAAAAAAACATGTGAACTATCTTTTAAATGTATGAATAAATATGGTGCATTTATGAAGGCCTGATAAAAGAAGACAAAGACAAGACAACATGGGTATGTGAAGGGAAGAAGTATCCTATAGACCATTTCTCATGTACGAATGAAACGTGTGTCCAATGTTGTTCTTGGAGCCCCAACATGTTACGGATATAATAAATAACAATCAGGATTTTATAAAATAATATTTAATACCATTATTTGTTTCTTTAATTCTTAAACACATATTTTTTCCCAAAAAGAATCTCAAACAATATCTTGTTAATATCCTGCAACCAATGCAAATGAATTGAAGGTTAAAAGAAAAAAAAATCAATGCCTTTACATATATACCAATATCAAGTCATGTATATTTCATATCATTTATTTTTTTCTGAAAATAAGATTTGTTTAATCGGCAAATTGACCCTGCTGGTAATCCTAAACTACTCCGGACTATTTAATCACATGTTTAGATTTAAACCCGAAACCTCTTATCTAAAAAACAAAAGATTTTATCAAGTGGAATACTTTCTATGAATATTTTTCATATTTTAATAGGAGTTAGAAGTTAAAAAAAGAATGATTGTTAATTTACTTTTAGGTATAGGTGCATATGTTTGGTTAAAAAAAGAGAGCATTAATTGAGCAAAAAATGAATGCAGAAAATGAGGTGGTCGTGAGTGTGCTATCACGGTTAAAAACGGATACATCATTATAATACTGTTATATTTTCAGTTTTTGTATAGCGTAGATACTTTTTATACATTATTACCAATGATACGAAGTGGTTAAGATGAGTCACCACATGACTTCGAAGAAAACAAATATATATATTCAAGTGAAATATGTTAACTAGCGTGGACATATTTTAAATTCGTATAACTCGGACACGACCCCATTAACCTAGACTAAACAAGTCAAACGGGTTGATAGCTTGGAAGGTTGTAATAATTCGGTTACAAATGTCATAAACAGGTTGACATGTTTAATTACACAAGTTAAATATGTCAACCTAAATTCTACATGTTTAACGCTAGTTAGATACGATAACTCAAATCCTCATGATTTTCTTGTTTTCTCAAGTCGTGCCAGAAATTTGCGCTCCAAAAATAATCACTCAATTTCAACTTATACCGGAAAGTTTTAGATTTAATAGAAAGAATTACATATATCATCCTTTTAAAAAAAATACATATTTCTCAAAAACACAATTGGTAAGTCTCCAGAGTTACAATTTTAGTTGTGAGTCCTCAAAGTTTCAAGTTTGCTACATTTTAGTGTAATTTATTTCTCCCCTATGTATTGCATTTAATTGCACATTTTTGGATTCAACAAACAATAAATACAAATTGATACATTAGTGAGAGAAGAAAATAACAAAAGATAAACAAGACACAAAAAAAAAGTTGTAAATCAAAATTCATGGGCCATTGACATGACCATCACTATTATCATTCCAACTTGGATTGTGCACAAGTATATGCACGCACGTAATCAACATATTATAGTTAATGACATCTAAAATCTCCTTTAATATTAAATAAAATAAAAATTAAGAATTGTGCATAAGTATTCATTGAACTGGCATAAAAGAAAAGTATAATATAAAAGGATTAAAATTAAGTTTAAGAAAAAGTAGAATCTAAACTAGATGTTTTGGACTAACTTGAGATAGAGGAAGTTAAAGTGCTAGGTTAATTCATGTTTTGTTTTATTGATAATAGAGGATCAAAGTTAACTAAAAATAAAACGGGTTAAATGAATTAACGAGCTGATGAATCGGTTTCATGTTAAAATTACTGCAATACCATAAGTCGTTTTATTTGGAAGAAAGCATCGGATTAATACATTATTAAAATAGTTTACGGGTGTTTATGATTCGCTTTAAACTTTTAAAAATGCTTAATCTACCTATTAGTTTGATCCACGTTCGGATTTTTCTAAAAAATATCTAGTGGTCGTCTTATAAATGGTCATCGGTTTGGTTTATGGTTCAGACAAAAACGGACCAGAAATCCGGGCGGGACCACTAATATTTACAAAGCTATTTTCGAATAACATTTTTAGTAACTTTCCTTAATGCTTTATTCTTAAAAATACATATATTCAAAATGGCCTTTGTAATTTTCTAGTTATGCCTAAAGCTAATCAAGATACACAACTACTTTGCTATAGAAGTGCATGAAAAATGATAAATACAGTGAATGAAACTGGCACTAACCCCCATTGGACAATGATATCAAACTACCTACTTATTATACTCTCATCTAGTGATCTTCTTACATCTGTGTATTTTAACTATAACTCCTCTTGGCTCATAGATCTCAAGGATAAGCCTGCACGCCACCGACATACGTAGCTGCAACTGAAGTGGTTTCTTGTGCCAATTGGTCCCACGTATGAGTGGTCAATATGACAAAATCGGCTATCTTGCCAGCAGACAATGAGCCTATATCCTCATCAAGAAAGCATGCTTGTGCGGCAGAAATAGTGTGCCTGTGAAGGTGGTTAAACTCTTAGAGACATAAGCAAATTATTAGAGATGGTGAATCAATCAGTTCTGAAAACGGGTCAAAACAGATTTGGGTTTAAATGGATAATTTTAATGTTGGTTCAGCCGTCCAGGCATCCAGCCCGCAACACCTTTTGGTCCATTTTGATAAAAGTTTCACTTAATTAATGTATTCACCATGATTAAATAGCTATCTAATACAAAAGTGTATAATAGCTTTTAAAGAATACAAATTTGAAAGTTGTGAGCATTTAAGTACACATTACAAGACTTTTGACCCATAATATGATATGATCTCATGTGTACTTACGCGTTTAACGCATCAGTTAGCTTCATGCACTCTGCTGAATTCCAAGCTGTATCCCAACCAGGAGGTATCCTTTTGATTGCAGTCCTTATACTATTTAATGGATTAATGTCTGCTACCTGAAATTTTACCATCAATACAAATTAAAAATAACGATCACAAAAGAAGTCAACGACCCTTAAGTTCTAGACCTAAAAGGTGAGCAATGAAAAGTGTTCTCACAGGCCAATCAGAACCAAATGCCACAAGTGCATTGCTAGCAACGAGTGACTGAAACAGATACGATCCTTTCTGCGCCCTCTCTAGCCCAATTTTTTTAATTGCTGAGTCAGCATCATCCAACAAATGATCTGGCTGTCAAGATTTTTTTAACCACTGATCTCAATTCACATTATGCACTCACTACAAGTCTACAACATCAATATATATGTGCTAATTTAAGAGTCAGATATTGAATACTTTAATTACCTGAACTGAAGCAACGATTCCTTGTTCACCAAACTTTGCTACACTTTCAAGGGTCAAATGTTGGGCATGTTCAATCTGTAAAAACAGGTTTATTATGAATTCATGTAAACATCCATGAACTACCATTACTCACATAAAAAAGGATTCCACATTCCATTAGGCAACGACAGTTATTGGTTATCCCTAATTATAACTTTAAATAAAATATACCCGAAATCTCCGATCTCTCATCCCATTTGTTGAAACAACTGATTTGTACATATCCAAAACCAAATCATTGGCCTTGTCTCCAATAGCATGAATAGCAACCTGATGCATTTTTTTTTGTCAAGTGATAAGTGTTTACATATAAACAATGAAGCATACTTTCAATGATAAAAACATTAAGATGTAAATACCTGGAAGCCAAATTTGTCAGATTGCACAGTCATGTTATATAAACTTTCTACATCTGTAACTTGGAGGCCAATATTCCATGGCTCATCAGCATACGGCTACAAGTAGCACACGTTAGTTGTTATATAAGAATTATTTTGACTTATAAGTTAGAGTTATTCATACCTCATGGAAAAGCGCACTGTTGGACCCCAAGGATCCATCAGCAAAAGCTTTAACGCCGCCTATGGATATCCACTGGCTCAGCCTACGGCCTGTTGTTTGAACTATATCCTAAGAAAAAATCCAAGAAAATCAAAATTAGTGTTAATAAGCAATTCATTAGCAAATGCAAGCAAATATTTGATGTGTAAATAAACGAAGAATAGAAAACATATTGGTTTAATATAGATAATCAGGAGAGTCATACAACGAGACGTGACCATGTCGGCATTGGAAAGAAAAGGCAAACCCTAATCATCATTCTTCCAGATGAATCAGCCCATTTGTAAACTTCTGTAAGTTACCAAGGAGGTCAAAACTTGGTCAATCGTAGTTCAACGAAAATATGAATTAAAGAAGATATCAAGTGATGGCACATACAAACTAAAAACCTGAAAAATCTTCCCATGAATGTTCTACTGGTGCACCAGGAAAATATCTTCCAACATCAACAACTGTGGTCACACCCCTCATTAAGGCATGCCTACTAGCGCGGTGCAATGCCTGTCTTCTTTCTTCTACAGAAACTTCTGGAATGCAGGAAAGGATAACCTTCATAGCAGAATCAATCATCAGTCCTGTAGGTTCTGCATACAAAGATTCCAATACACGAGTCAGCAAGCTGACCTGGCATCTACTCAATACTGATCGTTCATAGTAGGCCGCAAGTTCAAATTACCTCCATCTTCATTTCTGCTAATAGTTCCACCAACTGGATCTTGCATATTAGCGGTAACCCCAGCTATTTTTAGAGCCAAAGAATTAGCCAAACCCATGTGACCATCCATCCTTGAAAGCCATACCTGCGTATCACAGAACTCAAGATCAAAAAGACTTGTGCCGAACCGAGTTTATTAAATCGTGTGCAGTGTTTCTTACAGGATGATGAGGTGTAATATCATCAATCCAAGAGGCTGATGGCAATTCTCCTCCCCAAAGATCATTATTCCATCCACCACCCAACAACCAAGTACCTTCTTTCATGTCTACAAACAATTTAAAATGCATATCATGTATAGATTTCATAACTGTTTTTATAATTGAAAACATCACATAATGAAATAAATCAATACGACACAACATGGTGTGATTGGAGCACTTACCTTTAACTGCTTCTTTAACCTTTCGAATGAAGCCATCCTTTGTGTTCACACCTCGCACTTCCACTCGCGCCATCTGTTTTCATTTCTCATTCGTTTAGCATATCAGTTGCAAACGAAATCAAGAAAACAAGAGGTAGACTTTATTACTTTCAATACCTGCAGTCCTCCAAAAAGCAAGTGGACATGAGAATCAATGAATCCAGGAACCACAATTTTCCCCTCAAGATTTAACTCTTTTGTTCCATATCCACTAACTTCCTGCATACACATATAGATCACACAAAACTCAAATGAAAAAAACCTTCAAGAAAATTGAAGTCTGATACATACTCACAAGATTTATGATGACTAAAACTAAATCACCCTCAAGAAGCTAATAGTGACAGAGGTGGAACCAGAGGAGTGTCAAGAGGGTCCGCTCACTACTCATCATCATAATTTTTCTTTTTTTTAATATAAAATGCAATTATTTAGGACAAACACGACTTGAACGCTTAGTTATAGTCGGTAGAGAAGAAAATCTTATTACGACCAACATTGGACTCCATGCACAATATGGACTTTGGTCCATGTTTTTAATCTTTTATATATAAACAGGGACTTAACCTAATCATGTCCTACTTAGAGCTACAGTATATAAACTTGCTAAATTGGAAATAAGATGATCAATTAGCTCAACTATGAACACAGATAATAAAAGTTCATAAATTTCACACCCTACCCTGCTTAAAAACCCTAAAAAACAAACTATATGATCATTCAAACACTGCTCTAACATCAAATTGAATACAAATAAAACACCTGAACAAACGAATAATTCCCAATGCGGATGATTCTCCCATCACGAATAGCCATTGAATCAGCAAAAGGAAGAGAAGAATCACTGGTGTAAATGATCCCATTCGTCACCAACAAATCAGCAGCAATTCCCGAAGAAGAAGAAGAAGATGATGTTGATGAAAACCACCATAATTGGTTGCTCCAGCTTGATACATCTGCAAGAACAAGTGTTGGTAATATGAATTGAAAATGAAAGACATCACAGGTGGATGAAATTGATAGAATTGAAATGATATTTGACCATGAATGTTGTGGATATTGAGTGAAATTAGGAGTGAAAGAAGAAGAACGAGTGAAGCAGAGAAGAAGACACAAGTATTCATGGGGATGATGATGATGATGATGATACTCTCCAAAGGTGGAATCTTGTCGCCAATGTTTTAAAGATTCAGCGACATCGACTACTGTTGGAATCAAGATGGATTCTATCTATGTTTTTATTTTCAGGGTGATTTACATTTTTTTTTCTTTTTATTATAACGGTAAATGTAATACACTGCTGCTTCAAATGATAGGTTTTATTTTAGTCAAGGTTATCTATTTGTTTCCTAATAATGACCGTACCTTCAAATCCATAAGGATGATACCTTATGTGTTAACCATTTGAACTAAATATCATTGGTATAGATTTCTCTTTTCTACTATTGTTAATTACATATTTCACTAATAAACAAATCAATTATATATTTCTTCTTCTACCAATGATCTTTAACTCAACTCTCAAGTGGTTGATATGAAATACCTCAAAACTTCATTAAACTAGATGAATGTTTTAGGTTCAAGTATCATCTATGATATAAAAGTGGTTTCAAGTTGATCCAGTGAATTTTCTCACCTAATGTGAGTTTTCTTCTGATGTTGATCTCGGGTTCCGTACTTAAGTTAGAGGATGATTTGGTGGGCCAATGACCCGTCAGTGTTCCGTTAGCCGTTCCAAAAATAAATATATTTATACTTCTTAAAACATATATATTAAATATTTATTCATTTCATTAAATTAACTTATTAAATAATTAATATACTCTTACTTTTAGTAAGAAATCTTTACACAGTTTACTTTTTAAACCATCGATTACATATTTTTTTAAATTAGTCTTCTGTATACAAAAACAACAAAATTGTGTCTCTAAATACAAAAGCGTAGCTAAGACAATCAAAACAAACATCAAGCCAAAAGGTACTAGTAAACATAAGGTGATTGAATGAATAGTAACAAAAGGTGATGAGTGAAACCATAACATATAGCTTTTTCTGCTTATGCTTAGAAAAAGGACTAATAGCACAAAGGCCGAAAATGACACCAAATTAATATAAGCCACTAATCATTCAACTTTGAGATAAAGAAAACTAGTCTATTCTTTCTAAACACTACAAAAAGCTCTTGTGTTAACCCCTTTACTATTGCCATGCAACCTTGCACTAACATCTAGAGAAGAAAATATACAAGAAAAAATAGCACAAACCCCTCCAAAACCTATAAAATATAACAAGATCACCACACTACTTGTGCTAAAAAGAAAATAGATGACCAAAAAGCTGATCAAAGAACCAATACTCCAAGTTTAACACTTGAAATCTAAGATCATCTGGGTGACACCTTCGGTCGCCAACGCGCTTTTTTTTGCTTGGTTCCAACCACCGCCCTTCTCGGCTGCCATGCTGGACTCCTTGTCCTGTCCTCATTAGCCAAGGGTGGCACCCTGGTCACATGGTTCCAACCAGACCAAGAACGAGGGACCCTGGCTTCATCTGGACCAGAGCCACGGCCCATCTTCCTACATGGTTTGGAATTCTTGAAATATTTGGGAATGAATTCATCCGCTTTGTCGGGATATTTTCCCCTTACAAAATTCTGCATACATTTATGGTAAGAAAAGTCTTCTTTTCGACCATCCATGGACACAACGTAGAAACACCGAGTTCCTTGGATGTTCTTATACTTGCTTATCTGTAACGTCATAATTATTCATATGAAAAAAGAATCACATAGTTGGTAATCTAATGGTAGTGAAGACAGGAGACAAAAAGAGAGAAAAATATGTGAACATTCGACCCATTTGACCCGTTCCTTTAGAAATAAACAAATTGGTCAAGACTGACTCATCCATAAGTATATTGGTGAATTTTTACTTGGTAATTAAAAGGATAATTGCAGTAAAAAAGAATTTATTCATTTGTATTTTAATCCAAGACACTTTTAAAAATCACAAGGGACTATACATTATTAGTTTTTGTTGAGAGACCATGTTACCAAACAGCCAACAATCACATGTTGCAACTGTTTTAGACATAAAACATTACACCTTAGTTCTGTTTCTATTCAACACTATATGTTATTATTGTAATTCTTCCATACACCACACTACACTTATAATCATGACTATTTCAGAGAAAGTATTATTGCTGAATGATGGTTTTAAAATGTACGAGACCAAAAACAGAAACGGGCATAAAGAACGTTAGTTATGGCATCATTTCAATCAATCCATAATTAAAAATGGCATTCTGCCATTACCACTAATCCGTTTGTGTGTTAAGGGATCAAAGATTGAGAAACAGTCCTAAGAGATCTAGTAGTCTAGCAGGTTTGCAAATTACCATGATGTAATCGACTCCAGCACCCGATTTCTGAGTTTTTTTTGGATGGTGAATGAAGACATTATCAAGAATATAAGTTTGATGATCAGCAGACAAAGGATCACCATCATTGTACCTTCACAATCATGTTCCAAATCTTGAGTTAAAACAAGAAACTTGCATTTAGCAAATAAATCATTGTCGTGCATGAGCGAACTGACGGTGATTACTAGAAAAAATAATCTTTAAATCTACACCATCTATGTTTCATCTCTAGAAGGCAAAACAGGTCAAATAGAGAAAGGGTCAAAAATTCCCTTAAGTGAATTTTTAATGCATAAAACCACCTATATTATGATGTTTTAAGAACCAGACTCTTATAAACTAATACAAATTTTGTAATCGCATTTGATACAAAAAAAATAAAACATCTGGACCAGGGTCCAGGTCAATCCAAGTATCAAAACCCTGCACATTTTACCAATTTAAAAATTGGGTTGATTCAAGATATTAACTATTCTAACAAGGAAAAGGGGTAAAATACGAAAGGTTAACTTATAAGAAAACAAGTTTAAAGTCATCCAAATTTTGTTTTTAAAGCATAAAACCTCCTAAATTGGTTTAATTTAAAAAAAAACAATTATTATCAGAAAAAAAAGTAACTTTTTGTAAGCTTATCTGACACAAATACACAAGGAAAAAATAACATTTGAACAAAAAGCATCTAGGTCAGCCCAACACAGCCTGTGTTGACCATCACCCAACCTGACCCACCAATTTTACCACCTTTAGCAATCGGTTATAGAGATTACCCGCCCTGATGCATGATGCTGCTGATTGATTGCATAATAGGTTCGATCTCATTGAGAATCTCTTGCTCATCAGTTGTGAAAACATCCAAACGTTGTCTTGTTGCAGTTAACGGGCCACTTGATATAGGACCGTCATTTTGGCCCTCAACTGAGCTATCTGGCTGTTTTCGTTTAGGACCCAAGCCTTCCCCCTTCCGCCCCCATGACCCTGGTTTCTGACTCTCTTCCTGGTCCTTTTCATTTGACCCTTCATTGGTTACTTGTGCTAGAGGTTTATTGTTCCCTTTCTCACCCCAAGCACCCCAACCATGTTTTGAATCGGAATTTTCTTCAATTAATTTACTCCAATCACGACCTTCATCGAATCCCACAGACCCCCTATCATACTTTACTACATTATGCATTGCTTTGGACCACGAATCAGAATCTTTCTTATCACACTGATCAGAATTCAAAGAATCTTGTAACGAAGCATCAGTTTTTTCAGCCATTTTGTTCCCCCAAGAGGCCCACGAGCCTGTTTGATCTTCTTCTTCTTTAGTTGTATCTGTTTTATCTGCCACTTTATCTGATGAACCCACCCAAGATTCTTTAGTTCCCTGCCAGTCAATCTTTAAATGATCTTTAAAAATTTCATCTTGACTCGTTTTGACATCCTCTTTACCCAAAGAACTCCATCCTTTTTCAGAGTCATTTTCAGATTTCTTTCCAACCCATCCAGTTTCATCAGCTTCCGCCACCTTTTTTCCAAACTCCTCTGGCTCCCTGCCTCTTTGGGTTCTGCGCGAACCTTCAAAGCAATTATTTTCAATTTCCCGTTTAACTGTATCTACATGCAACCCCCCAAAAGGCCCACAAAAATCCTTCACCCTACCAAAATTAGTCCCTTTTGGACCATCTTTGCCATAATGGTGAGTATACAGGCCGACCCATCCATGCGGGCTGCCAGCCCCCTGTGGCATCGTTTGCCTATTTTGGTCACCATGATGAAGCCACCCTCTTGTACTCCAGATATGACCATTGGTTTCCTGATCATCATCATCTCTTGAAATTTCAGCCCTCCATGGTTTTTCTAGCCTAGATTCATGTGATGGCCCGCCATCACGTCCCCTTATTGTTATCGTCTTTCCATCATCATGGTTTATTCTCGATTCAGTTCCTCCCACTCGCATGTTCTTTTCAGTCATATTACCATTCCTTTTCTCCAGTATGTTTCCAATTCGGTTTTGTGCCTCTACTACCTTCTTCAAAAGCTCTTCAATTGCTGTCAATTTATGGTCCACCTTAGAAAATCCATCTACCATCATGGCTCTCACCCCCTCAATTTTGGACTCCATCTTCTTTTCCAACTCGTCCATATTTGTAGTCATTGGTCCCAAATCAAGCTCTGTGTTAGAACACATATTATGTAGGTGGCATTTGGTTATCATATTTGGGTATTAGAATGCTACATAGAAGACACTTTCTTGTTAACAAATAACAGAACATGATCTAATAAATTTAATAACAAGAAACCCAATTTCTTGTACAGAAGCTGGTACACACACAAGATTAAACACAACATTATGTATACTTGCATAAGAAACTTATAGGCAACCCATCTTTATGCAGAATTAGGTTAAATTGCATAACCCTTCAATGGTTTCATCAAAATCTGCAAATTCAGTACATTTAAGCCCAAAAAGATTCAATTTATGCGTAGTTCTAGTTCTATTGGCAACCCAAATAACATCTAACTTGATAGAACAACGTAGATTAACACAAAAACATAAGATTCGAACACCGCAAAACGGAAGTGGGTTAAAATCTACGTTAGTTTGTGGTGTTTAGAATGTTTGATTGAATGTAATAATTAAAAATAGAAAAGAAGACTCACATTTATCCCTTAAAGGCCCCAAATCGATACATAGGAGACGAAAAATCCAAACGAAATGATGTGAGGAAGATGAAGTAGCAGGAGGTATGAAGGATTGAAGGATACGTATGATTATACTTTGATTCTCCTTTTATTTACATATATGATATTTTATCTGCGTGAATTTGTTTATCTATAAGAACACAACTTTTGTTTAATTAACGTAAATAAAAATTGTAAAAACATTTTTAAATAATATCATATTTTAAATGTAAAAACATTAAAAACATCTTTTGTGACTTTAACATTTTTATTAAAATTTATATAAATTAGTATATTTAAAATTTTATAACAAAATCATATTTTAAATGTAAAAACATTTTTAAATAATATCCCAAACATTAAAAAACATTTTTTGTGACTTGTACATTTTTAAAAATATATTGGTAAAACATCCATATATCTTTTTGACCACATCTCTCAACTTTTTTTTTATCAAATTATCTTTCTTCAAATATGTAATCTAAAAAAATTAAACAACATTTATACGAACATTTAAAACCAGGATGTGAATACTAATGTACAAGTCGTCGAAACCAAACCTTACAGATTTCAACACACCCGTCGCAACGCATGAGTTCACTCACTGGTATTATCACATAAGTTTAAACCAATCGATTCATATTTAATTTTTATAAATTATTAATGTAACGATCAGCTACACGAAGAGTAAGTGAGACTTGCTAAGGACATAGAGGATTTGGAAGAAAGGGTTGTGTATTATAATGAGAAAAGTATAGTATATGTCTAGAATATATAAGCAAAAGGTTCCATGCCATAAAGATGGTAATATCTTAACTCAACATACACTCCTTTACTATGTTTGCTCTTATGTGCGTGATCTATATGATCAATTCGATTCTATATACTATATGATCATATCCATACAAATTTAGGATTTTCCAATTTGTGTAATTCATCATGTTTTACATTTGGAGATGAAAAATATGATGTTCAGAAATGAAAAGTAAACCCTTTTAGTTGTTCAAGTAACTACATTTCAAATTGTAAAATTTTAACTGTTCTTTGTAATTCTATATCTTAACTAATTAGGCGTTGCATATATAAAGAGCTAATTATCTAAGAATTAACTTCAAACAGCTAGTTGTTCGATCTTAAATGGCATGTAGAACAAGCGATAAAGTATCATCCAACACGCTTTTAATGTATGAAATCTCTTAAACTATTTTGTTTAAGATTTTCTTAAACTAAAGTTTATGGCTGGTAAAAGAACATAAGAGAAGGGGCTGATATGCAGGGAGATCCACAGCGAATGCTATCATAAAAACATCAATTTCACTAATAAAAATAATCCATGTTAACTCTTGATAGTTGATTCTACCTAATGTGACGCAAATCAGATAACAAAATGAGAAGCCTGCTATTTTAAATTAAATTCAACAACTCCAACCAGAATTCTGATTACTACCATCTAAATTTTGTTCAAAATCGAGTCGGGTTGAATTTATATCTTAACGTTCGATATAAATTTGACCCCGACTCGGTTTTGAACAATATTTTTTCGCTACGTAGATAAAAATAAGCATGTCAAAATGGTATATTCAAAATTTTATAAAACTTATATTTTGAAACTTATAAAGGAAAAGCAAAATATGAGTAAAATTATTTATATTAATATAATAATAATCAAAATCATAAAATTTATCAACTTTTTTCAAAAGTTCGACCGACCTTCACTTTGGACGGACAACCCTATAATATAGGCGGGACGCCCGTATTTTGACATGCGGCATTTTTTTACTTTAGAAAATAAGTTTGGACAAGCATATGTTAAGGTTGTCTCCGCCCGTATTTAACAGGGACATAATAAAAAAACGATATTGATCAAAAGGACATTTTGAAAATTTACAGACTTTTAAAACCTGACATGACATATCAAGACTCATCATGATCCTTAGACTATTCTTCATATGAATATGCCTTATGAAGATATGTATGATATATTACAAGGTATTACAATATAATATGAGTAATTAGAGTGTGGTTCGGCCCTTTAATATCTAATATGACATATCAAGGTATATCATATTCCATTAAGATTTATGATCACTCTTCAAACATAATATAGCTCATTAACACACATATGATCTGTCATAACTCATCACCGCATAATTTATGACTTGTTACAACAGATTTTGATCCTTTAATACCTAATATAACATATCAAGACATATCATACTCCATAATTATATAACTCCATAACATATCAAGACATATCAAACCATATCATGGATTTGAAACTATATACAACACATCAAAACATGTAAGACTTTTAGCTCATTACAACCTACTTTGATGTCTCACAACCCAATCTAAACGCGTTAAGACCTAACTCAAAATAGAATTGATTTCTTGAACAAAAAGACTACTTTTTCCATAACTATTTAATCTTCGAACCTGAAACAACATTTTTGTTTATTAAAGGCTTTTATAAACTTCCATGAAGAATGACTATAATATGTACACTTTTATGTTTCTTTCTTTCCTAAAGGGCGTTTATTTTATTTTTATGATCAAATTAATAATAAAAAAAGTTTTTTTCTGTATGATTAAATTTCTATTTTTTTATTAAAGATTTTCATTAAATAATAACAATGACCATTAAAAAAAGTCTTAATACATGAATTTAAGCATTTTTCACTCAATCGGCTTTTATTAAACTACAACACCTGAGTTTGTATACATACAGTTTACCATCTGTTCGAGATCGAACCGAGGTCTGATTCGCGGTTTCATATTTATTAGTCTTTCATCCGTTGATCCAACAACAGATAATATAACAAGAATTCAAACAGCACACCCACATATACAAATTCTATTACTGACAGTGTTAATCAGACCAAAAATCCACCTACTGGTGTAAATTATTTCAACCTAAGTAGTTTCAAACCTGATAAACAAAACACATCAACAATGAACAATACTCATCTATCTGCTATCTAGCTTTCAAAGTATCAAAACGGGGGTATCGAAAATTACCATTACTGTTAGAAATTAGATTTCGAGCTGTCACTAAACCAACATGAGTCTTAACTTGAGCAGCAAAGTATCCTACATCTGAGCACGGTCCCAATCAATCAGTTCATCATTGACTCCATATTCTGATAGCTGGAGCTTGTTACGACCCAACTTGGCCATCACCGAAAGACCTGGAGATAAGCGTGTCATGATATGGCATTTTAAGAATGATCATACAGTTTAGAATAATAATAATAATCAAATAACCAACTGTAATCAGTGTTTTGTTAAATCTTATATAAGTTAATATACTGATATATACAAGTACCAAAGAGCTACATACCTTCAACTACTTTATAGAGAGCTGACCACCATCTCTCCCTCGGGACGTGGGCCCGTTCAAGTGACTCGTCAATATCTTCATCATGTTCCCCTTTCAAAACACCCTGAAGAGTTACAACTGCGTCCTTTGTTTTCTTGAGGATATTGTTATCATCTTCAGTTTCCATTTGCACAAGGTCACTTTGGGATGAAGAGAGGCTAGATGAAACTGCTAACTGGACAGCATCCGCCCACCGTGTGGAGGCAAGCCACCTCCTCTGACTGTCTATTGCTGCCTTCTCTGCCTTCACTCCTTCTGCACCAAATGCTAAGTCACGCAAATATTGTGCATTTGCAGCACCTGTACTTTGAACCATTTTAGAGAAAGCTGTGTGTTCATCTTGTAAAAGTTTGCCCGGGGCATCGTACTCAACAACCTGGAATAATAAAACCAAAAAAACTCCTTATTCAGTTTTTAGATAAACTGGATAACATAGGTGGCAATTTTAACCCATTTACCTATGGTCGAAAGTGACCCAAAGTGTAGTTTTATTGCATAAACCCTTAGGGAAGTTAAGAGTCAATGGCGTACAAATTGTGTTACTGTAATAGAGATTTTCGAGACAAGTTTATATAGGGTGATGAAGAAACTAATACCTGACCAGCATCAAGGAGAAGAATACGGTCACAATCAATAATCGTGTTTAGACGGTGAGCAATAATGATCATAGTACATGATTTGAATTCTTCACGGATGGTCTTTTGGATAAGTGCATCTGTTCTAACATCAACAGCAGCAGTTGCTTCATCAAGAACAAGAATCTTTGATCTCCTAAGCAATGCACGTGAAAGACTTAATAACTGTCGTTGTCCAACACTAAAATTCTCTCCAGCTTCTGAAACCTTTGTAACCAGAAAACACAAAAATAAAAACCAAGTCAATGGAAATTTCCTGAAATAAATAAAGCGGAATCTGCTTATCCGGACATTAAAAACTGACTATTGTGACTTCACATGATTAGTTTCGAAATGAATATCCAGACAACCGTAAATAGGGGAATAAAGAGGTAATTTGACGAATAACACAGTTTGTTTAGAATAAATGCAAGAAACAGGAAATGAATATGTACCTCAGCATCTAAACCCAATGGATTCCTCCTGATGACATCCTTTAGATGGGCCCTCTCTAAAGATTCCCACAGATCAGCATCATTGTGTTCGTTGAAAGGATCGAGATTAAATCTCACAGTCCCTTTACAAAAACAATTCAAATAAATCATGAAAATGAACTTAATAAAGCATAATATTATTGGTGAAAACAAACACACTAAGAATGTCATTGTATCAGTTACCACGTCCCAGAAAACAGCATTTTCTGTTGTAAGTCGTCAAAGGAAAAATGCAAAATATTATTGACTGGTTTTCATTTTATTAGAGGACAAATTGCAATGAAATGGTAACATACTGATAATTTAAGTGATTTTTATAACAAACCTTAAACCCAACCGTCCTACCATCCCATTTTGTCACCTCTAATGTAACTTAAATAGAGCAGCAGCATCAAGATACCTGAGAAAAGAACTGGTGCTTGAGGTATAATACCAAGAACTTTGCGAAGATCGGTCAACCCAAACTTTGCGATATCACAGTTATCAATAACAATTCTTCCTGTCTCTAATTCCACAATGCGAAATAAAGCATTAAGCATGCTGGATTTCCCTGCCCCTGTTCTTCCCACTATCCCAACCTTATCACTTGGAGGAATAAAAAAAGACAGACCCTTTAGCACGGGTGGAAGTTCAGGCCTATACCGCAAAACAACATTCTCAAACTTAATAGATCCCGAAGAAGGCCATCCAGGTGGTGGGCGGCTATTTTCAATAACGGCTGGAGCCTCAGATGGCAATTCAATATAAGTACCAACACGTTCAACAGCATTCAAGCTATTTTCAGCCAAACTTGCAAGTCTAAGGACAGCTGTCAGTAAAGTTGTAATATTTAATGCGTAACTTAGAAGTAGACCCATGGTGGATGCAAAAGCTTCTTGATTTCTTGCTTTCCCATTTTGCATAACAGCAAAAGTGGCGGTTAACCAAATCATGAGACCCCCAACAATTTCTAATCGGATTGCAAGCCAACGGTTTGCACTCATGTTGACTAAAGTGAACCTGATGTTATTGTCCATAGCATTCCCATTAATCTTTGCCATTCGATCGTAGGCTTTATATGCACGAATGGTAGAAATACCGTTTAGTGCTTCCCCAAATTGTGCATACACAGGAGATCGTGTGATGGAATCCAATCGCTTTACCTCACGAGCAGTGCTCTGAAGAACCAATAACCAAGTAATTAATTATAAGAAAAAGTACAGGAGAATGAGTTGATTTGGTTATATTTTCTCGGGTCAAATAGGCCAAATGAATAAAATCAACCAAAGTGTATCCTAAGTCACACATGCAAAAGATAGTGTAGTAAAATGGGAAGCGTATTGGGCCAACATAACTCGACCAGATGCGTTTCAACCTGTACAAAAATTTTGCCCGTTTTGACTAGTTACCCAACAAGGCCGACCCACACATTTTGCCACCTTCACTTAGAGTATATACATGTAAAATTGTGATACCTGATAATAGAGATAAGCTGCATAGAAGAGCAATAAAAGTGGCAAGATAGCCCAAAGAGATATGGTGCTCAATAGTCCAATAAGTACAAAGGTTGACAAGAGTTGTGACACTTGGCCCAAAAACAGGTTAACGAATGGGGCAATATTTCGATCTATGTCACCCATATCTTTTGCAAATCTATTAATGATCCGTCCAAGTGGATTGGTGTGGAAAAAGACCATAGGTGCCCTCAATATGGAGTTAAGCATAGCATTATGCAACTTTCTAGCTGCATGAAGGCTTGTGATAATCAACCAATAAGAATTCACCAAAGTCACCATAACCTGAAAACCAAATTGTAGTCCATAACTCCTGAATAGTCTAAAATCAACTATGCTGTAATTGAACTGATTAGAAACATACTTGACCCAGTGATAAAAGTGAATAGATAATGTTATAGAATAATGGGCTGTAGAGCTTTGGTGTGCTTTCATCTGTCCATATACTTAACCATGTGCTACTCAGTATTCTAAAAGTTTCTGTAGCTGCGTAGCACCCAAACAGTATAACCACAACCCACCATCCTCCTAATGCATCTTTATACCTGAAATAAAAGCATAAAATATTTAATCAATTAAAAGGTTTCTATTTTCAGATGCATATCTATAATTGGTCAAGATTCACACAATAGTACTTGTCTTACCTCTTCAAAACACTGAAGCTGACAACACCTGTCTCTCGTTCTTCTTGCTTGATAAGAACAGATTTAGTTTCTTTCTTTTTATCAGAATCTTTAGCTAACTCACCATTAGTAACGGGTTTTGATGTTTTTGGATCAGTATCTCCTACTTCATCTTGTTCCTCACCATGTTCTTCCATTTTTCCTGCATTTTCCATCAATTTTTGGAAAAGTACACCATTCTGAGAGAGTTCCTCATAGGAACCCTCCTCTTCCACCCTGCCTTCATGGACCAATAGGATCCTGTCCACTTGTGAAAGAAAATGTAGCTGGTTTGTAACTAGAACTCTTGTTTTTCCTCTTAATTCTTCTTTAATACATTTCTCAAAAACCTAGTAATTGAGATATATTCATTTTCCACATTATATCAATTATTGCGACTTCAAGAATCATAGTTAATCAGATGATTGATCAAGTGCTTAAGGTTATGTAATTTACCTGCCTGCCCACGTGAGCATCAAGAGCACTCAAAGGGTCATCAAACAAATAAACATCTGAATTAGAGTATACAGCTCTAGCCATGGAAACTCTTTGTTTTTGTCCTCCGCTGATATTCACCCCTCTTTCACCAATCTCAGTAAGATCACCGCCCTGCCATAAACACCATAAATTATAACTACAAGTATGTTTAAAAAAAGGTGAACATATGGTAATATAAATCCGTATTTTATTGAAACACAATGATTCTTACGGGAAGCAATTCCAGGTCATGCTCCAATGCAGTTACGTCTAATGTCTTCTCATACTTTGTAGGTTCATAGGGAGATCCAAACAATATGTTGTCACGTACCTGGAAAATAAATGTATAAATATGAACCAAATAGACTTCTCTGGAGCTTAAAATATTCATTGTTGAAAATTATAACCAAACTAAAATGATAATACAAAATGATTTTTACAAGGACAATGAAATTCATGTATAGGAAATTCAATTAGAGGTGGTTGTCCAATACATTTAATTATGAACTGGTTGATTTGGGGTGTTTATTTCTTGGTAAAATAATGAAATGGATCAAAAGTTACACCCATATTGTATTCTAAATGCCTACAACCTAATGAACCTCCTTATTGCAATCATATTTAATACATATATCATTTGAAAAATATCGCGTTTGAATCAACGCGTCCTGATCTTTTCGCCCCGCATAAGAATGTACCCTTTTGGCTTTTGATCTGTTAACCAGCCTGTCTATTTGCCACCCTAAATTCATTGAAAACTTTAACAATAAAAAGAAAGAAAAAAACAATGACATGACATACAGTTGCATTGAAAATCCATGAGACTTGTGGGACATAAGCAACTGTTCCTCTCAAAACAACACGTGCATCACTAACTGGAGGCAGTTCTCCAAGCATAGCAGATACGAGTGATGTCTTTCCCTCCCCTGTACTTCCAACAATCGCCACCAGACTACCAGTTGGTATATCTAAATTAATATTTGACAAGGTAGGTTTATCTGACTGCAACAATAAAACAAAAGAGTAGATAAACACTTAGCATTGTGACACATCAAAAGAAAAATAAATATGTGAAAGAAGACCAGAAGACCTTTGAATCCCATGAAAAGAATCCATTCCTAATTGAGATAGCTGGAAGTCCTGGTTCAAGAGGTGGATTTGGAAGAAGAAGTCTCTCCTCGGCTAAAAGTAGATCTTCCATACGTTTCAAGGACACTTTGGCATTCACAACCTATACATGAGCTTATATCAAATATATAATAACTTAGAACGGAAATAGAAACAAATTAATAAATTACACAAAACCTGAGAAATCATATCTGGAAGCATGAAGAGTGGAAAACGTAGTACAGCAAACAAAGAGAGTGATGTGAAGGCTCTAGCAGGTGTCAGTTCCCCTCCAAGTAAAGTAAACAGCCCAAATGAAGCCACAATCACCACCACTGGAATGGTGTTTAATATAAACGTATTCAACTGCAAAAAGAATTGTTAACAAAAATTGAGACCATCAAATGTATGCAAAATGAAATCATGTCAAAAATTTTGTTTCGTGACATACCGCTCCTAGCATTTGTACTTTCCGGAACCATGATAACTCTTCTGTTCGAACACTCTGTACCTTTTCTTGAAAACTATTCTCCCAAGCATAGCATCTGAAACACAAATTAAAATGAGTCAAAATGCTTATTAATAATTCAAGTTATGTCCATTAACAAAAGCTGGTAAAAAAGAAATTTGAGAGAGAGTACTTGACAGTGTCCATGGCTGCTAAGATTTCATTCATGAACCCAATTCTCTTGTCCGTCCTTTGCAGTCCTTCCTTGGACATTTTTTGCATTTTACTGATAACCAAAGTCTGTTTCCAAATGAAAGAATTTTTTGGATGAATATACATGTATGAAAATGTATGCATGTATGTATGTCATTGTACCTGTACGGGAAGCATGAGAACTAGCAATAATGCACCAAGGATTGAAGCAACGCCTAGTTGTTGGTAGAGAAGAACCAAAGCAAGAATGATACGGAAAGGGGCAGACCACAAAGTGTGAAGGGACTGGGTCACTTGCTGCGGAAAAGAACATGAAAATTTTATTATGCATTAAAATAACTAAAAAAACATCATGCTCAAGAGATTGCTTATGCTATCATCGTCATCATAGGTTAGTAACTTAGAATACTGATTGTGTTTAACAAAACCCTCCATTTAGAGGTAGCATTTTCGACCATTTACTTATGAACTGGTCAATTAGATGATGCTTTATCTCTAAAAAATAAATTAAAAATTAAAATAGCTAAAAAATAAATGGGTCAAAAAGCCAAAATTGTATTTCTAATGCATAAAAACCTCCTAAATCATTTTATTCGAAGTATTATATTATTATTAAAATGAATAACTTGTGTAACCATATTTGATACGCTAATTTTTATTAACAAATTTAAAAGTATGGACATAAATGCTAATGAGACATGCCTGGAGTGATTCAGAATCAGTTGTCATCAAGTTGGTTATCTTCCCGGACGCAATTTTCCTACGACTCTCATTAGTTAGCCTTAAAGTTTTCCGGAAGACTGCAGCAACCTTGAAAGAAACAAAGAATCAACTAAGTGTACCAGAACAAACTTCACATATCCAATAAAACGACCAGAAAGAAAATACCAATGAAATTGTCAACTAAGCTATGAGTATTTCAAAACAATAAAGATTCTAATCACAGTTCTGGTTGATAAAATTATAAAATGGAATGATGGAACTTGTTTGGTTTTCGGTATATACTTGTAGAACAAAAGAAAAGGGACGCACTCAGTGGTAAATGAAATGAGTCTAGATAGAAAGTATATAACCAATATCAGAAGTTCAGAACATAAGCAAGCAGTAATTGCACTTGATGAGAGCAAAGTAGTTACCAGAGTTGAACGAACGCGGTAACCTACTCGCATGACATTCTGAAAATATTGAGCCTCGCACAGCACACCAAGTACCTAAATCGAAAACCAACATGACTTATTAAACTTTTAAATTAAGTTCAAAACCAGGAAACCAACCAAACTAAACTAAACTGAAATCCACAAGTATTAAAATCCCAAAATGGTAGAGATAAATGAAATTAACTGTATTCTTATATTCCCACGAAGAGCAACAGTTCACTTAATTGTGAAAATCAAAGAAATAGATTCCCTCTTTTGTTTGCAATATCAAAAGAAGCATATGATCCGATGCATTAGAGAATTTTTGGAGGTCATACAGATCTTTGAATTAGAAAAGAATAGTACTGATAAAAACTAAAGTCATAGAGCTTGTACCACTCCAACGAAAATAGAGAATGCATAGATATAACCAATCTGAGCGGGACCACGTTCTTGCATAGACTGAAAAGTATAAATCAAATGATAGATATTAAGAGGCTACTTAAAAACAAGCAACAAATGTAATTAAAGCAGCAAACAGTTTGGATACAGAGAACAAAAAACTATCTTAATTGGAAATGTTTGGAGATAACAAACTCACCAGCAATAGCTCATTTAAAATCAGTGGTCCAACAAACTGAGAAAGATCATTGCCGATCTACACACGTGTGATCCATCAAGAAGTCAAAGTTAATTATATTCACCAAAATCTTATTATCATGGAATTGTTATGTTTCTAAAGAACCAATAACATGTGAGATTCAAACTAAGTAAAAATCAATGAACTTGATACTGGATTAAAGCATTGGATACCTTCCAAAAGCCTCCCCACCAAAACCTGTAACCAAATAAACATAATATATTCAGAATTTGCTCTACTGAAACTATTTATGACAGGCAACAAAACTTTGTAACAAAATGTCATCATACAAACCTTCCTCCAAGGCTACGATGTAAAGCCCTTAAAAGCCATGGTTTAGGTTTGCGGACCTCTTCTGCCCAATATATCTGGAATCTAAAAGGCAAAATTTTAACTCATCATAAAGAAAATAAATCTTTTATTGAGAATTTAAATTCCATTGGTTAGAAAAAATGTAAGCAGAAACAATAGCTTACTTGCTATTTAGTGTTTCTGTCCGATCCCAGTTGTCCAGTTTCCATATATCCTTCTCTGTAAGAGGTCTTTTGTATCCCAAAAACATGAGTGGATCCATCCAAGAGAAGAAGATATCTTAAAATAAAAAAGATGATACATCAAAACTAAATGCAATGAAGTATATAATCAAAAGGTAACAATAAACAGCTTCCATACATCACTGTCAGGAAATACAACTAAATTAGTAAAGCTTAGTAGCTTACTAGAAATAATGTTCGTGTGCCTCTCAGGACAGATTTGCTCTCCACCAGCAAGTTCTTCATAGTCAGCGTCATCCAAAGATTCGGCCCGCATTGGGGTGTAACCCGGGTAAGGATCCACAGTAGGTAGATAGAAAAGCAAGCATAGCCCAAACAGAACCTGCATCAACAAAAATTATATACATAAAAACAATAAACTTCTGTTGTTAAACCATTTTACTATCCAAACATACTACAATCATATCGTATGTACATAATCAATGTTGAAATACAATAGGATTATAATAAGTAGAAGAAATTGAGTTATATGAGTGACATTCTTGATGTTTGCTATACAGGCATGATACACCAAGGTGCCAATTTGCAATTCCGAATGAGGTGGGCTTAAAGCAATAATGTATAGAAGATGATATTAGGAGTGTGAGTGGAATTATAATTACTTTACTTATTGTTACTTAAAGTAAACACCAACTTACATCAACAGAGAATCTAACATGAAGAACATCTAACCTGTATGGCAACCTCACTAGCAAAGAGATACATTACATATCTGCAAGTAACAAGTTCAACCATGAGTTCACATATAATCCTCTTTCCTGTTTGCATCTTGTTGCTTGATTTTATACCTCGTTACCAAATGTCAAAGTTCATGCAAACACAAGTAGCATCTTAATACTAAAAGGCCTTTGTCATATGGTGTCAATATACCAAATGAGCTAAACAATCAAATTTCAAGTGGTAAAGAGACAAACCTGGTGTAATATTCGTTCACAGAAAGCACAAGATTGAGCAACACTACATCCCCAAGCAAGGCATAAATGACAGCGAACCTTACAAACCATCGAACTTCATAAACATAAACTGTTGTTTCTAGACCAATCATGACCAACATACAGCACCATGCGATAGCTTTGATAACTAAGGTCACAGCCTGCAATAACGAATGAAATATAGAAACACAGTAAATATCACAAGAAAATACTTCATTAAGTATGCAGAAAGAAACAAACCTCATATGGAGCAAGACCAGACTCTCCATCAACATTAAAAGCCGAAATACCCATTATCAATCTAAACAAAGGCTCAACAGTAGAGCATAAAGCCAATAAGCCCAACCAATAGTTGTAGATGTTTGACCTCAATTTAAACCTTTGCACTTTGAAATTCTTCTTTGTGACCCATATCCTGTATATGCAAGCTCCCAGGAGGACCAAATGAGAAATGCCAGTGACCAAAGAATCTGTTGCACAGGGTGTGTAAGGCCCGAATTCATTTTCCACTGCCGTTGCCCAAACACCATTTTCCACTGGACGGCAATATGAAACAAAGGGATTAGAACTCATATTCCCCTACTAAAGATGAACCAACTGCTTCTAGATTGTAAACTTCATTTGTTTTTTGCCTTTTCTCCTTTCCTGCAGAAACACAAGCATTCTAAACCACTCAAAATCCTGAAGAAAAAACCTGTTCTGTAGAGGTAATGGGCATATGAAATTAGACAAGCTTTGTTCATAGATATACACTGGTCATCATTATGATATGCTAATTATTCAGGATCAAAATAGTTAGAACTCAATAAGCTTCAAGAACCTGACTACTGAATAATTAATGATTAACTACCTAACTCATAAACCAGATCTTTGGTTATGATTAATCAAGTAGCAATAATAATTTCTGAAATAGCAAATCCAAACACCATTTACATGAGTTCCATTACCAAACTCATACATTCAATCATGCTTAATATATATATAATATAAAAAAAAGAAACATGTGAGGTTAGTGCTGCAAACAGTTCCCAAATTGAATAAAAGTCAACAGATACTGATTTAGGGTTTAAATCTATGAATTCACATTCACATTAAACATCAATAATCACGTATCCAAACTATCCACTCCTCAATTCATTCAAACACTATATTATATAGTTACATGATTACATCCACTTAATTAAAATTGATCTTCAAACAAGTGAACAGTAAACCTATTCCACGAGAAACAACATTAATCAGAAGACAAAAAAAACAGTCATTGCATTGAGTACCAGAAGAAACAGAGTAACACACGAGCATGAAGATCATAATCAGTAGTGTTGATTTCATCAACAAATACCTGTGAAATTGAGGCCTTTGGTAGAACAAGAGATTTGAAACAGGTGATATTAGCTAAATAGCAGCTGAAAGAGATTAATTAATGATGATTAAGAATCATGATGAAGTAGTTTGGCGGGGAGAAGTGAAACTGAATGCAGATTGAAGGGTTAATATGGACTTAAAAAAGTCAAAATGCGAGGGAGAAAGGGGTTTTTAGGAGTATTATGTTAATTACCATTGAGTGCTTGTTATTATGGTGCCGTTAAAAAAGTGCTTGTTGTTATGATGATATAAAAAAGTGTATTCATACGGGCTTGATTCTAGATACGAGTGTTTTTTTGTGTTTTATCTGTTTCTAAGAATACTGTTGATACGAATGTTTGTGTTTTACCTCTTTGTAAGAATATTGTTGATACGAATGCAAGATGGTGTGTTCACTTGACCCATTTCTCTCAATTAGTCGGTTGCCAGAATGCATCTGTTTCATACACCCTCTCTACACTTGAAAAATTACATATTTTTTTATAACACAAGTTTAAAATACATAAGTACAACGCACTTTAAGCATGATTTTGAAAAATATACAATTTTACAAGTTTAGAGTGTGAGATATGTAATTGTCTTTTTTTTATAAGACATGTAATATAATAATTTCATAAAATCTGATAGGTTATTAAAGGAAAATGTGTTTTTATTTTTACTTTGATATCCTGCTTTAAGCAATCTCAATAAATGGACTGGGTTGGCATAAAGAACCAGATTCATTACTGGCGAGCAAACAACAATAACTAAACATGTAATCTTCAAAAGCTTGGTCCGAAATTTGAATCTAATATATTATATACTAGAAGGACAACATATAACTATTTATTAAGCTTATTTTTTAAAGGAACACGAAAAAAACATAACTCGGATCTTAGTTTTGGTTTGCATAAACGAGAATATATAAAAATTCATGAATGTCTCTAGAGCTACGAGACTAGTTAAATTTATATTTTTATAATTTGTATTTTTACATAGAGATGTGTATGTTTATGTACATAATAATCATCAGAGTATTTTTTTCATATGTTTTTAGAAATTCATTTGTTAACATGTACATGACTTAAACATGTGATGTTAATTTTATATATATATATTATTTTTTGATTAACTGGCATGCGAGTAAATATTATATTTTTAATATTTTATCTAGGAAACATATATTATACGTGGTTGATAGAAATTATTGTAGTTCTAAAAAACTTATTATACTTGTTTTTTTTTGGAAGGTATTTATTATCAAACTAAATATGAAGATCTTTAATTATGCTCATCATTTGACAGTACCTAAAATGGAACATTTAAGAATGTACGCTAACAAGTGACAAATGAAATTCATTAAAAAGTTCTATATGCTATCCTGTACCAATCAAAATAAAAAGATCAACCCAAAATACTAACACATATGGTTTTGGGTAAATTTAAGCTGTCTACCTTTAAAACAATTGATGATTTAAGTTGCATCTCATGTATACAAGTGTAAAATTCATGATTAAAAAATATATATCAATATAAAATATTAAGATAATTGTATTTTTGACATTTTAAATTTTGTTATCATGGTCGAAAAAGAGTACAAAATCTACATAGTTGATATATTGCGACACTTAAAATCAGTTTTTTGAGAAGTTTGTAGATTGAGCATGCCCACTTAAATATTTTAATAAAGAAAAATATCATAGGTGTGTTTATTTCAAAAATCATTTTTTATCACTTTTCGTAAAACACGTGCCCACTTAAATATTTTATAAAGTTGTCTTATGTTTACTTTCATTAGATGGGGAACAACTACGTCACCGCTTACGCAATCAATGAAACCGTCAAAGTAGCGGTGGTTGGTAAAAATCCCAAAATTTAACCGTAATAATTTTGTCAATTAGCTAAAAAAATACCTAAATAAGACCCTTTTAAACTTAGATTAATATTTAGTAGGCTATTTTCTAAGTGTAGTTGAAGTGGACCAGGTAAGAGGTGATGAAAATCCAGGTCTGAGTCGGAACATCAGCAAACCACCATTCTACTTCAAGTGATCAAGATAACCTCTTATCTAAAATAAAAAATATTTACTGGTACTCATCGGTTGATTTTACGAGCATGTGATTTGTATAGTACACACACATGCACTCAGAAAAAATAAGACGACGATTCTCTACACCAGAAAATTTAAAAAGAATAAAAGAAATATGATATCTCATTGATGTGTCACACGTGAAAACTAGGGAAAAAAATAACTCTATCTCTTTTAAAATTGCATGTTTTAGGTTAACTTGAAAAAAAAGTTACTAAATAATAATAATTATATTTTATAACTGTTTAACTTTTAGACAAATCATCTTAAAAAGGATTTAATTGGATGTATCATGTATGTCGAAATAAACTCTTACTTCTATAAGCGACTCATTGTTATTATGTGTGTTTTATAAAATCGGTGGTGAGATTGAACATGAAGCACCAGTGGTCTAGTGGTAGAATAGTACCCTGCCACGGTACAGACCCGGGTTCGATTCCCGGCTGGTGCACACGAGCCATGATGACAAGCCTTCATGATGGTTGGTTCCATCATAATACTTCTACTTCATAGAAGAAAATATAGGCCCTTCTGAGCTCCTTTTTTTTTTTTTTTTACTTTCTGCCTCTTTTTTCTTTTTTCATTTTGTATTTCTTCATAATAGTTTCTCTTTTATATCCGTAACGTTGATATCATGAGTTTCTTTGATAGATATTTAAACTGTTTTATAAATAATATGATATTGATTGAAATATAAATGTAGTAATCAAATCGGTATTATACTGTTTTTAATTGTGAATTGTGATGTTAAGTTTTACTAGGTCTCAACTGAAGTTAATTCTACCATTTAGTCGAAGGCAGTCATGATCTGTCATTAATATGATAATAATAAATGTACTTTACAAATGATTTAATATGGAAATTTAGCCTTAAAGAAAACTGGTTCAAATCATCGCTCGATGTCTATATGACTTTTTGTTCATATTTGACCCTTAGGGGTTTAGGTTGATTACGGTGACATATGACAATTTCTTTTTATTTCTTTTAGTTTATGTTATAAAATATTTAAAACGAGTTAGGTTGCCCCAGGACTCTTCTTCTCCTAAAGTTCAAATGTAACACCCGGCCCCTTACACCACTAATATTGTCCGCTTCGCCCTCGAAGAGCTCACAAATTTGCTTTTGGTTGCTCGGATGAAAACTTTCAGGGAGGTCACCCATCCCTGGATTGCTCCCACCTGAGCACACTTAACTATGGAGTTCTCATCTCATCCACAACCAATACGACTAAAACGCGTTGTTGATATTAGAGGCAAGACATTCCTTATGAACCAGAAATCTCTTCTGTTCACGGCCGATGTGGGATTTACCTAGGATGTTACATCAAATCTTTTCATAATATGAATTGAAAGGTTTTATGTCTTAACGTACACTTTGCTAGAAATTTTAATGTTTTGTTTGTTTTCTGTATAACGTTATAAAGAAACATATTATCCATAGAAAAAAAACATTTTGATGATAATGTTTTCAATGAAGTTATAAGAACATGCAAGTAAAAAAAATCAAATTATTGAAACGGAATAGATGTTCTGGTGTAGAACTTGTTATAGACTAGGTTTAAAAAAATTAAGAGTTTATGGTATTAGAAGTAATAGTGGAGATTGAATATTTTTATTGTGCAAGGGGAGATTACAAATTTTTAAGAGTGTGAACTCAATATATATAATTTTTTTAAGATAATAGGCTAAAAATTAACTCTACTACGAAGCTTCGCCCTTGATTATATGATAGGCTTCATTTAAGTAGTTTATATTATAAGAAAAAAAAGAACTTATTAAGAAAGAAAGATGACACAACTCGTATAGAAAGATGACGACAACTCGTATAGACCTATCTTGCTTCAAAATCAAGAGTTAAAAATCACTGATCGAAAATATTTATTCTATATTAATATATAATAACCTTAAAAATATAATAAATTGTTTAGTTAAAGTTCTTAAAACTTGAAACTATTAAAGATTTGACTTTATTAAATTCAATTTGTTTGAAAGAATAATCAAGTATTTGATACTTCACATCGGTTTTTGATATTATTGAACTTATTAAAAACTTCATTTATTAAAACTATAAACTTATTGATACTTCATTTATTGAACAATTAATTTTAAGACCATCACCGATAGAAATACAGATGCTTACATGACATATTTCTTTCCGGTCAGGTTTGTTTGGCATCTACACCCCCTGCCCTTCAAACACTATGGGAGCCTTTAAGCTCGTACCGCTCACACTCCTAGATCTTCACTTGCCTCTCACTTACTTCTTTTTATTTAAAAATCTGACACCTTCTCCATCCTCTCTCCACCTCCCACTCACATATTACGTTCTTGGATATAAACTACCACATCCCTTCTCTCATCCACCTAATCATATATCTTCTTCACATCACTTTCTCTCCTCTAAAAACACACAAAAACATCCCATTGTGGATGCTATAACGACCTATAATTATTATCACGAGTATACCGTATACCTACAAATATACATAATTTCCTCTTCTTTTTTTTCCTTTTTTTCTCTGTGCAACATATCAAGATAAAACAAACCAAACCAAGATGAAAAGATGCAAAGTGTCACACGTCAAGGTTCCAAAACAAAGTTTCTCAAGAGAACAAAAAACCATGAGCTACAACTTAATGCAATCTTGTTAATTCCTCTACTCTCCTCATAAGTTCCTCAACTGAAACATTCATAGATTTTGAAATCTCCTCCATTCTGCTTCTTCCTAGATCAAGAAACGACTCGATCAAATCGCCATCCAAGAAGTTTCTTGAGTCAGCGGTTTTCTTCTCGTTATAAAACGACCGCCATTGTTCATGGCTCAAACCGCCAACTCCTTTTATAATCTTTCTCAGATTCGTTTGAAGTTTCTCCATGAAAATGTATTGGTCTTGAGGGAGTGAAGCAATGACACCAATGACACCGTTGACCGTCCCGAAAATGACAGTTGGTATTTGGCCGACATCAGAATCGGGTAACCGCATCACGAGTGAACCATGTTGGAAACGGTTGATGAATTCACCCAGGTGGTATTCACCAACCACCTCTAGACGCCCACGTTCCTCATCAGTTGCGCCTTCACTATTTTTGCGGACTGTAAAAAGGTTGAAGTTGTTTTCAGCACCGAGATAAATGTCATCATCGAGAATCTCGACTGCTGACATCCAATTGGCGTTGTAATCACGGGCTCGTTCCTCTATAGCACCTTCCTCATGCTGACATGGCAACAACAATAGTGCTATATATAAGTTAAATATAAGAATGATGGTAATGAAGTATAAAATGAGTTGGGTATTACCTTATAAATCAAGAGTGAGATTGATTTCATTAAATCACCAACAACGATGAAATCCCCACGAGTTTGTACATAGAGAGCAAGTATGTGGCCATGATGCCCGCATTCAGATTGCAATTCGCGTGTACCATCATCACGAAGCATCCACTTGTACAGTTGAATTTTTTGATTTATAGCAGCAAGGAGTTTACCATTGAAGGCATTCAAAGAGTAAACCGCACCCTTAGTTTCTTTCTCAGCTACAAGTTGAAGCTTCCCATCTTCAACCATGAAAACCAAAATACGTCCCTGCACTTGTTTATCAATATACAACTAAGAAATGTATTTATTATCAATATAATGAAAGAAAGAAACCATAAGAATCACGCATTAGAGTCGGCCAGAAAGAAACAAATGATGGAGCTAAATTGAAAGGAGCAAAATTGTTATGGCATTAAGATCGTAGCAATTGTATTAAAAAAACAAAGGATCACTATATAAAAGTAAAAGAAGGCATAAAAAGATTTGCACAATATTGACATATTAAGAGCATCATACCTTTGTTGGTTCATTCTCCTCTGGCATAACATAAGCCGTGCCAACACAGTAATACGCATTGTTATCATCTGAGAAAGAGCAATTGAGTATGGAACAACCATGCTCAAATTGATCAAGTGAATAAGTTGACATGAAATCAAATGTTTGATCATCTAGCAACCGAATGAAATGCATTTCAGAATCCTCTGTGCTTGACTGGTTGTACTTTAAACTACATATGGCAAATGTATGACTCTTTTCTTGATGGCAGATACGCCTTGCATGTTCACCAAGAGGGATTGAACGGATGTGAAGCTTCTGAATATCATCAATTGTCCCGATTGTTAACTCACCTTCTTTAGCAATTGCAAGACTGTTGCGGATTGCCACAAGAAAATACGTTACTAAATAAAATTCTAAAAAAAGTGGATTTATAATTTAAGAAGGTTAAAAGGTGAAGATAAGTAACCTGTCTGGAAAAGCCGCAGAATTGAAAGGACACATGTGACTGGCTTCTTTAAGGTTCACATTACTGTAGAGTAACTTCTTGTTACTGCTGTATATAACAGTTGGCCTATCAGAGGCTGCAAAAACATGAGTGGTATTTTTTGATGAAAATGTTCGAAGTATTATCGGCTGGGTCCCGAGTGACACTTTTTTCCTATCTTTTAATTCGCCTGTGCTCGTGTTCAGTAAAAAGTTCAAAAGATGACCATCTCCAAGTGCACACAACAAGTAAGGTATCTGAAAATAAACATCAAACACTCGTAAGATGAAGATGTATAATCTCTACCAACATAACTTCAAGATCGTCAAAGAAGAATTAACAATCATACCCCTTCAAAGGCACAAAGAAGAACAGAACGGGGAATAATTTCACCACCTAAACGTTCTTCAGTCAAGAGATTTAGGTCAGGGAGTGAAAATATTCTGACACTAATATCCGTCCACATACCGACAGCAGCCAGGTTACTATAATTAGGATTTTCACCTATCGGATTTATGTCAAGGCATGAAATATCATATTTCAGTTCGGCATGTTTTTTCTCTACTAAAATTCCATCACCAATTTCAAGGTAAACAAGATGGCCACCTCTAGTAGCCAATAAAACCTGTCACAAAATTATAATGTTAAGGTCACCCTTTTCGTCCTTTAAATTAAAAAAGAATGAGGAATAAAACAAATATTCAGATGAAAATTGATTACTTGAGTAGCATTAGCAGTGGCAACATTAATAGAGTAGTCAGCAGGTGCATGCCATTCATGTCTTAATTCTCTTGATATTGAACTCACGAGTCTCACAGAGCTTGAGGTAACCTGAAACATGATTTATATGACCTCAAGTTAACAAAATACAAAATAAAATGAAATATAATGCACATACAAATAATTACAGATGCTCAAGCATACCTGAACAAGTTGATTATACACAGCATCATGACAGAACAAAGTTTGTACTTGAGAACAAAAGCCCTCAATCTCAGTTTCCTCCAGCTCATCTTCTAGATTCATTGCTAATATTCGAGTCTCACTAATGAAACTAACAACCAAAAATGTGTCAAACTGATCATCTGTAGCTGATCTTAGTGACCACATTCCTTTGATACCTTGTAGTTCCACAGATGCCTTAACAAATGGAACTTGACGTATAAATTAAATAATGAACATAAGTTAAAAAATATAATCAATTAAACGAAAAAAGACCGGCATTTACTTGTTCATTAATCCCAATCCCGTTTCTAACAATGCAAAGGGAACCATCTTTATATGCTCCTGAGCAAGTAACAACCTGCCCTTGACCTTGCCTCTCTAAATCAACCACACAAAAGTCTACAATTGGGCCCAAGTTGACATATCTTTCTAGCACTTCCACATAAGAACCTTTTGCATCAGGCTGGAGGTTTAACTTAATAAGCTGCAATAAAAAATTACAACTTCAAAGACATCCGATATCCCAATTCAACTGAAAGGCAAAAACATTGCAACAATAAATACAAATACATATTTCAACTAAGAAAAAAGGGCAACAAAAGACCTCACAAGAATAATACACAAGTTTATGATTGGCAAGCTAGGATGAGCATTGTGAGCCTACAACATATGCTAATAATATACTGATATAAATGATAATTAATGTGCACAAACATTTTTTAAAGAGATGTGTTCAATTAAAAATCATTCTTCATTTTGCATTGCATAAGCATATCACACATAAAAGCATAGGACAGCTTAAATTCAAATGCATAAAGATCATGTTCAAGTAAACTTTTAGCAGAATATGAGTTTGATTTTCCTTTTCTGTTTTTTTTATATGAACAATACCCATAAGCATCTCTAGAATTCCAATTTTTTTATCATACCTAAAAATCTTATTAGCCTTAATTGATTTGTAAATAGAAAGGCACATTAAACTTTAAAGAAAATTATTGACCAGCATTCGGCATCGGATTATGCAGCTTATTGCCAGCATGTTCTCATTCTACGTGATACACGCGATTAACAATATCAATAAATCACCACTATCATCTAATAACAGGTGCAAGAAACCAGAGAAACTTCATATCAACAGCAAGTTAATGTATGTCGTTAACTTATTAAGCTGTCAGTTGAAAATTTTATCTATACATTCCATCTAAAAAAATTAATGAACTAACAAGAAACTTATATGCTGAGTGTTTACATACCTGGGAATCTCCAAAGCTTGAGCCCACGTATACAAATGCATTATCAAGATATGATATGGTTGATGCTATAGATGTTTCCCCTAGAAGCTCAATTTTGAGTCCAGTAACCCTGAAAACAATAAAGAAAGTGTCTTTTAGAACAATCATGAACAAGAACATCAAGTAACCATAAAGAAGCAAAAATGTGTCACGAAATGTAGAATCACAACTCACTTTTCTTTCTCGTGCGCTATGACAAGCAAGTGAAGCAGCCCACTAAGGTCACCAAGTAGATACCTAGAACCATCTGCATCCACCCTTCCATAGGCTCTAGTAATAGACTACAACGTCAAACAATACAATGTTCATCAATCAAGAATAAATTTTAATAACATGTATTGTTCCACTTGACTTACAGGTCTAATTGGAATTGCTTTAAAAGCAGAAGCACTACAATACACGATTGTCTCCTCGCCTATGATTAATACACCACAAAGAGGTGCTGGAACTGGTATTAGCAAATCCGCCCCATTGTCAAGATTGTTCTGAGACCATGGACCTTCAACAAAGTCTTTATCCTTCAATGATACCTCGTATGTTTTTACATGCCGAGCATCTTTATTATCCTGAAACCAGGCAACATTTAATTTATCATTCTTAAAAGTGATTTTTGATCTTCATTAAATAACAGTCAGCTGCCAAAATCCTTGTAAAGAACCCCAACCTGATAAAGAACAACAATTGTAGGCTTTGGACAACCATATAGAAACTTGATATCCAAAACTTGAAGTTCTTCTAGCCTGATACATACAGAAAGACAACATATGACTTTATAATTAAAACGAAGCATATATAGTGAGAATGGAAGAAACACATACCTGATGTTAAATGCTTCTTTGAGTTGTCCTTTGTTATCGAATGGAATAACCTGAATAAAAAGAACAGTGTGGGTATTCCGATGACATAAGCATGCTAAGAAGATGAGTTGGAACTTAAATGCTATACAACATCATAAGTCAAAAAAATTGCATAGATTATGGAGGAGTCAAATCAAGAATAGCTACCTTAAACAACCCATCATACAAATGGAGTCCAATGAGTCTGCAGTCTGGGTCAATTATCCCTATCTAAGAAGGTCAAATAAGTGGGGACACATTATAAATTAAAGCTGGAATTTGGCTCATTATTTCTATGAAATTATGTATCACTATACATGCAGCTTGATATGTACCTGGCCATTATCTGTAGGTCTGCCTATACGATCCGAGACATCACCCATAGCTCTACACAATCAGATACAAGATTGTAAAAAAGGAATATGAAAATCTTGTTGAAATGAAAAGCATGGTTTAGCTTTGTTATAGGACCAAACCTTGTAATAACCTCATTTGCATCAGCATCCCATTGAAGAACACAAAATTTGTATCTTTCTGTTGCAATAAAAAGAAGGTCTTGTGTTTCACCCTTCAGTAAAGAAAAATCATAAATGAACACCAGAACATAAACAATGCAAGAATTGTATCATAAGTTCTTTCTATGAAGACGAAAAATAATTTACTCACATGAGAACGGAAAAGTTCAAGGGTTGCAATTCTTCCATATATTGGCACGTCCAACATAGGCTGCAAATAAAAGCAGATGCAATTAGATAGAGTATTCGCTTTTGATTTATTCACCAATAAAATGTATTGGGTCATGTCACGTGTTAAGACGTGTTAAGGATACGGGTGATGTCATTCTAATCGGTATATGAAGATTCCAGCATCATAGTTAATCAATACGCATGATAAAGTACAAAATTCATGTGAAATCAGTATCTTATATCATTCCCATTCCAACCATTACACCTATTTTGTTCTATAAAGACAAACCTACATTTCATCCTGCCCTTACTATCCTTTATACTCAGCGTTTTGGGCAATTTCTAAACAAGGTAATCTCATAATCACACTCTCTACGTTTTTCTTTGATCAATGACTAACAGCCATTTTCTTTATATAACTCTTCTTCTATGGTTGGAGAACATTTTGAAAACTAGATTAACCAACAATTTATCATTTGCTCCCTCATAACAATAAAAGATACCTTTTCCCAACTTTCCAAATACTCTATTGTTTATTATGTACCAACTCCATGAGAGAAACCCACCTGCAAGCCTTGAGGAGTAAGTAAATGAATCTCGATACGGGTACATTTCCTGGCAACAAATGCACGTTGAACAGAAATGAGTCATAAAGAAAAGTGATTCAAATATCCGTTTTTCACTTCTAAAACATAAAATGCTAAAATTCCAAGAAAAGGCTACCAGGAAGTAGCTGAAAAAAAACAGTTGTCATCAGTTCTACGCTAAGTGGGAGCAACCTCTCTATTCTAGAGATTGTGGTAAGGTTTGCTCACTTCACACCCCTCCCTGGACCTACCAATAGTTATGCTATGAGTGGGATTATATAAAGTACGTTTGTTTGTTTGTTTACCAGTTTTACAAGAACAGCCAAAAATAGCCAGAAGAAAATGCACATTTCACATGTCTGCCAAAGCTCACAGCCTACTCTCTCATTTAAATAACAAAAGCATAAACTTTGAGTTCTCAGGTCAACACCAGTATTAATTGAATGCAAAGATCCATATATCTATACATAAACTTCGTTCCAAACTGAATAACAAATGGCTCTTTTCTTCCCACAATATAGATCTCATATTCCATGCAATTGTCAACAAAATCCTATCTTAGCAACCAACAATTTCGAGAAAATACTCAATATCACCTACAAAAGTCCAAAATCCCCAATAGCAAACCTAGCTACATAAATCTTCTAGCATGATCTCTTGACCCTTCAGCTTTTGCTTGCGTCAACTAAAGCACTCTCAATCTTATCTCAACCTCTTACGCCCAATTCACATCGCTTTACATAGCATTCTTAGCAGAATAAACAGCAATCATACTCTAATTTCTACATTTTTAAAATTTTCCCAAATATACCATCTAATTTCAGAGGCAGTGGCTCAAAGTTCTGCATCTAATCCATAACTAGCAACATTTCTCAAATGTTCATAAACAATTACAATTACATGGGGAAGGCGAAATTAGAATTGATGACACAGAGAGGAATATTTACGCTATAATAAGATTGAGTTGTTGTGGACCAGTGAAATTGCCGACACATGAATGTGTGACATTCGTAGGCTTATGAGCTGTAACGACGTAATTATATGTACTCATCTCCGTCTACGATGGAACCCTAAAACCCTTTCTTTGTTTCTTCTTCTGGTGTTCGGTTTCTGCAACTTGTTTTTCTGATGGAAAACGACGACGTTTAAGCCTCCACGGGTACAGTTTCACCCTTCATTCGTTAAACACGACTTTTTTCATGAAAGTGCAAGCGTTGTTGTACAAGTCTCTCGCATAAGTAACGTAGAAGTGAAATCTTGTGACGAAAGTATGAAACAATAAACTTTAGTGGTTAGACTCGAAAAATACGTGGCGAGAGGTTTGTCGTTTTTCTCACACACAACATTGTATTATTTTGGTTGTTATCGTTTCGGCTCGTCAAAACCATAAACACGAAGTTTGGTGAAACTTTAAAATATTAAACTTTAGTGGCTAAAGTCGGAGAATAAAATTTCACTGTAAATAGTTTAGGGACCGAACTTTAAGACCCTAGAACTTTAGTGTTCAAAGTCCAAAAAACAAACTAGTGTCACAAACCATAAAATACTAAAATTTAGTAGGCATTCTTGGCGAAACAAATGTGATTATATATAGTCTAGTGGCAAAACTCTAATATTCAAAACTTTTGTGGCAAAAGTCAAGAAACCTGAAGTATACTATCCTTTACTTTGTAATTGAATATCTATGATCTCTAATAAAGCAATGTTTCTTTTGCCACTTGTCATTCTCTTAAACCATGTTTTTTACACTTGTCATTTTTCTAGATATCCACATATCAATTTTCCCTTCAAAATGGTATTATTATAATTTAAATACTTCTACAAATTTATCTCTCTTCTTAAATGTAAATTTTATTAATTGTTATGTTTCTCTCTCTTATCTATTTTTTTTAAATCAAACTATATTTTTTAAAAAGATTTTATGAAATAAATTAGAAATCACATCTTTTAACTAAAATCTAAATAACAAAAAACTAAAGTTTTATATAATATGAAATTTTCTAAAACACTAAACATTTTTTAAACAAAATAATTTAAATCGATTTGTTTTAAAACAATAATTATAAACAGGTGAAATATTTTAAAACAGTCTTTTTAAAACAACCAGAATAATTATAAACTGGGTTTTTTTAAAACAATAATTTTATAAAAAAATATTTTTTATAAAAAAATCTTAAAATAAATGTTTAAAAATAAAACTATTTACATAAGAGAGTTAAAAAATGGTATAATTGTTTTATTTCTTGAACTATTACGCATATATAATTTTAATTCGATTTTATATTAAATTATTATACTGTAACTATTTATGTTCATTTTACATATATATTTTACATTAAAATTTAATCTATTTATTTAATGAGTTTTTAGCCTATCTATCTATGATCTATCTATAAAAAAACCAAACTAAGAGTGAAACAAGCGTGAACCTCATTATACTTACTTTCACATTTCTCTATATTATTAATAATAACATTGAATACTAATATTATTACTCATATCATTTTCAAATTAAAAAATGTATAATTTAATAAATTAAAAACCTACTTTTTTATTAAAAACATACTTTTGAAAAACAAAAAAATTATAAAAAACAGAATACAACAAAATTAAAAAAAATCATTTCTCTTAAAAAATATATTTAAAAATCACAATTTTTTATAAAAACAAAAGTTTAAGAAAAATACATTATTGTTTATTTACTTAAAGTAGTTATTTATACGTAATTATAATCATATTTTATCTTCAAGCATGATTTATAATGTATAAGTTTTTTTTAATAATTATTTAATATTTTATTTATTCAATCCGTGTATTACACAGGAACTAACCTAGTAATATAATATAAGAATAGCGGTGGTGTTTTTGTGTTGCGATGGTGATGCTGAGGTGGTTAAGCAAGTAACTAGAAGCATAAAAAGTTGTGATGGCTCAATTATGAGTATCAAAACTCAAATATAAAATAATACATCGTGATGTTATATTCGAAAATCAATAAAAAGATTAGGTGACCATAAAAGTAAGCAATAAAAATATGAAAACGTATTGAAGAAAAAATATATTGTGGCGTCCGGTTTGGCTTTTTTTTAAGCAATAGAAAAAATAATAACACATACAAAAATTGTAATAATTATTTTATAGCATTCACGCATCATGCTTCATATCATTTTTATTCGTATATTTAAGGGAAAATCTTGTAAGCTAACCTACATCTCTTTCTTTAAACTATATATTAAGATAAATTTCAAATAATAAAAATAAAAGTTTCATTTTATTCACGAGTTGTACGAAAATGTGAACTCAAACATAAAACATTAATCAAACCGTATAAGTAATTTTCTAAGGGAATGTATCGTAAGTTAATCTCAATACTTCATTTTTAGTTAAATTACCTCTGGTAGAAAAAATAATTAGTAAAACAGAAGTAGTTCATCATGTCATCAGGTCTTGAAACCTTTTATCTTATTTAATATTATATAAAGAACTCGATCCTTATCATTTGTTTGCAAATTCATGTAGAATCTGCCGATGTCAGTATGTCTAGCACATTTAATATATAGGTCGTGTTAGCTTGTATCTCAGGTAAAAGAGTCACTCCATCAACATGTTTATTTAGTTTACAAAACTAAATAGGTAGTAACTACAACCATTTACAACTCAATTCAACTCTTTGGCCCTCTAACATAACGAACCATGTTGGTCATGTCTGTGTAAAGTTAAAATTTTCAACACGATTAATAAAACTGGGTTGTGCCTGGATTAGGTGATACTGTGATATCAACCCAAGCCCGACAACAATTGCCACCACTACATGTTACCTTAAGCCAATACTCTTGTTAAAGTATTCAAACTCAAACAATAATTTGAAAGGAAGAAATAATAACAATGTTATTAACATGATACTGTGTTTACAAACAAGCTACTTTAGATGGCACCAATGTTTTTGAGACCCAAAACAACACCAACACCAATAATGTGACCAACGGTTCCACAAGCCAATGTATCAGCAAGCGTAAACCCAGCAGGGTCGCCAGTTTGAAGTCCTGAGTCCCTTACCTCGAGCTTTAGCCCCGCAGTTGCCTTCCTGTTTGCTGATGGTGCCAACCCAAATCGTCCCGCAAACAACATCAAGGTGGTTGATGTCACCATTATCTATTTAAACATATCATTCAAGTACTTTAAGTAGTTATTCTAATAGTAATGTTGTGTTTAAAGACTGTAAATAATTTATGTAAAAGTTTACCAAATTTGTTGATGAGCCAATGAAATCACAACGAACACCTAAAGCACCCTTTCCCTTGCCCTTGGGTTTCATTGGTTGCAATGCTACCTGAAAAATTTTCAACAAGAAAATTATACTCTCATGATCATGATTCATGTTAATTACCATTTTTACGACTCACTATTTTTCTAGCAAGTAGCTAAAACATCCACTCTTAAATATACACCATTTGATCATGTTATCATTGTTTATGACTCGATAGGATTTGAACACTCAATTACTTAAAATTGACGCTACTTCAACAACTAAATATCACTTATCTACACGCCTTTTGATCAAACTCGGACAAGATTTGCAAGTTAGACCCAAAACCGTCTACATAAACAACCGATGTGTACCTTTGAACCAAGTGTAGGTCGGACCAATTAAAACTACAAACCAAACCAGTGGCTGGACCGGATTTAAGAAGAAAATTTTTTAATCTCATTTACTAGCTCAGGCTATGTATTCTGTTTATTTCAACTTCACATTTTGTTGATAGATGTAAATCTACATTAAAGTATAAATTAGTTTCATATTTATTTTAAATTTGTTATATATGTTGGATCAACCCCCAATATACTCTCAAATAAGTCAGGCAAGCATAAAAACGAATGGATTATAGCGTCATGGTTTTTGAGATTGGTTGAATTAGTGAACTGGTAAGATGACCGGTTTGATCACCAGTAGAATTATAAAAACATTGGTTATAACTTATAATACAACTATTTAACAAATAGAATGATTAAAAAACGGTAAAAAACTAGAATTAACTAACCATGCTTTGAACCGAGGAGAGTGATGGTGAACTGGCTTTTAAACCAGTAAACTGAGGAAGAGAGGACATGACACTGGTTGCCATTATTCTTGAACTTGAAATAAGTTGGAATACCGAGTTTCAAAAATGAATTGAATAGTTTTGAAAGATCTTAAAAAGTAGAAGCCACATAAAAGACATGGGTTTATGGCCATGAAAGCAAGATAAACTTTGATCCTTGTTTGTTTACGTGGCATTCTATTATTGGAGCTATCCATGCACACTAGATTTTATTATTATTTAGTTTAAAATAGTAAAAAAAAAGAGTATAATTCATACTTCTTTTTATTTACAAGATATACCAACTATATGTATTAATACATAACTACCGAGAGTGTATTTTGTAAGATATACTAGTCTATCATATCACATGATCCGATTTAGGTTGACGGTAATAGAATGTTTACTTAAATCGTTTATTCTTATATGAGATTGAGAGTTAAAGTCTTGTTCGAGAAATAATAATAAATGTAACGGCATTTAGTTAGAAATACAGTAATCTTGCACATTTTCATAACAAAAGAAAATCAATCTAGAGGAAATGCAGTGCTACTATGTAGTGTATGTAGTGGTGGGCATAAAAACCGGGTTCGGACCCGACCCGGACCCGGGTACGGGTAGTACCCGCTGGGAGGCACACCCGGTTTGGACACGTTTAAACCCGTAGGGTTGGAACCTGGTTTAGTTTTTGAGTTTTTTAGCGAACCCGACCCGGTTTAAACCCGAATTGAACCCGGTATTGGACCCGATATTGAACCCGGTATTGGACATAAAAACAAGAAAAGAAAAGAAGGAAAAAAACTAAACCCGGTATTGGACCCGGTTCCGGACCCGACCCTACCCTACCCGGGTATGGCGGGTAGGTTTTTCAAGTAAGTGAACCCGACCCGGGTTCGTACCCGGGTTCACCAATACCCGGGTACAAAAAAATCCGATTGGGCCCAACCCGGTTTGAACCCGGTTTCGGGTATGACCCAATACCCGGTTTGCCCACCTCAGTACATCGGTCATCTGCTAATGGGCTGGTTGGAAAGTTGGGCCTTGAGGTTACAACTTATAAGTGATTTGTTGGGTCTATAAGGTGGGCTACTCGGCCCGTCAGCCGTTGGGTTTTTCCCCACTACTAAACCCGTTTGGTTGAATAAAGTGTTTTTGATTTTTTTCGGCCCAAACAAACCAATATCAACCCAAACTATTGGGTCAAATTGTCAAAACCCCAATTTGTATCCTTTACTACCTTGGGTCGAAATACGTTAGTTTAATCATAGATCACATTGACACCTTTTACCATTATCCTTTAAACTTCTATTAATAACAAATGTATTAAAAATACATTATTAAATTCCAACTATGTTGCCTTCTAACGACAGGACTGGAATCCGAGCTCCTAGGCGAATTGAAGCTTGGAGAGTTATAATATTCATACTAAAATCATTTAAATTCTTGTGAATGTTTGCTAATTTTTTTCTAAATGAGGGATTTTTCATTTGTTACAAATATTTTAATATAACTGACCTCCTCATTTAACCAACATGATTCATTTCTTTGTATTTAAAATCCGACTTTATCACATATTCACATACACCAATAAATTAATTGTCTTTTTTAATATAATTCTAGAAAAAACCGAATATAAAAGTCGAAAATTTATGCATTATTGTGCTAAACGATAAGCAAAGTATCTTACAAAAATGACATACAATAAGATTCCTAAACCAACAACAAAGAAATCCTACATTTTAATGCATCATTAGCTTCCCATGTACAAAAGTAATAGAAAACCACCACTTTCCCACCAATTTAACTTCCATAGTGATTCCACTCTTGATTTTTCTGGCCTAGGAGTAAAAACAAAAGAAAGATAAAAATAATATTAGAAATTTAATTGAAACAAAAAATATTTTATACAACAATCAAAGGTTAAATTTGTAGATTCCATATCAATATTAATTAACCGATTCTTGAATACAACTAGACGTTAATCAATATATATGTGCTTTTAGTATAGAGATGTAACTCACTCGGATGCAGCATATATGCATTTGCCGTAGCCTGTCATTCACAACACATCAAATAGATTATCATTCAGTTTGGTTTGATTAGAATTGATGATTGACGGGTTTGAACATTGGTATATAAACTTACTTGGATCATTTTTTGTCAGTGTGGCAGCTCCACCAAAATTGCAAGCAACATCCGAATTACCATTTTGTTGGTAGTAGCTATTAAACGCATAAGAAGCATGTGAAAAGAGTGTGTCAGGTAGATAACAAGGCCCTCCAGGTCGGATCTGATTACAGTCTGTCATACCCAACCCACAAGCCCAATCCAGCGCGTTTTGTAGATCATATTGGCTTGCACTAGGTGATGCCACACACCAATTTGAACCACCCAAAAATGTCATGTTGCCTTCTGGTGGGGACAAGAATGTGCTTTCAACATTCTCTTCTACCTCTATTGCCCCCACAACCACCATATCTACAAAATGTTCATAAACCAAATGTAAATCACATTAAATCAAACATTACACAAACTTATAGTAAAACATTTAGTAACACATACTTGTAAAATGAGAATAGCAATTAATTCTATTTAATATATACTTCGTGCTTCATATACATTCTTATGTATTATTGCACTTTGTGTTTATGACATTCTTCATTGTGACATGAATTTTTAAAAATGAAAAATATAAGTCAAAATACTACCAAAAAATATATATAAAAATATTAAGGAAATTAACGATGCATACATAGATAAGATAGTGCAAGGAGTGTTTGAAATGTGAAAGACATGCTTCAAGTATTGGCCTTTGAGTTATGTGTCTTGTGTAAGATATAAGAAGAGTTAATATAAATGCACATTAAGAATCAAGAGTTTTCTTCTACCCAAATTTTCCTCATTCCCTTTTTCTTTTTCTGGTTTGCTTTATTTTATATAATAGTACTGTCTTTATTCTAACAAGTATTATGAGAATAAATACGTAATTTTTAAAGTTAACAACGTATATTAAATATTTTTTCATTTCTTGTAACATACGTATTCAAGCAAAATTATAATATATATATTTTTTCACTTTAGTTCATTGAAGCCAACCTAAGACAATGAAATTCTATGATATAAAATCCTATATATACTCATCTTAAATAATAACGGGGTACATATATTTACAGGTTTCACTTTCGTTTACAATAATACGAGAACCCTTAACCATTTAGATGGAAATCATTCAAACCCCTTGTTACTATTAAGCTTTATTATTTTACTGCTACCAAATCTAAACCTTAATTTTTTTAAACCAGTTTAAGAAATCACACATGATTTCTGAAACCCATTTTATTTCTACATGTTCCGTTGGTTATGGAAACGGATATGTAATAAGATCCACTTCATTAACGGATGCCACTATTCTTTTCTTTTTTTATTATAGTTTTAGTGACTTTATTTACATGCAAGTTGTTTTTTTATTCCTTATTGATTGTAATAATAATATTTCTAAAAATCTAAATAAAGAACTATGGGTATTTTTTTTAACATTCCAATATAAGTTTTGATTAAACCCAAGTTCATGTGAAAAAAAGGGATTTTTGTAAGCATATTTTTTTTTTCTCAAATGAATTTGGTTTTCAACAAAGATTATGTCAAGTAAAAACAACTAAACAAAGCTGTGTATTTGATTTATGGAAAAGTTAAGTATGAAGGTTATTAAAAAAATCAAATTATATATCGAAATAGTTTTTGAAATAAAATTATAAAAAAATCAACAAAGGAAACCATATCTACTCAGAATTAGTGGATCTTACAAGTTACATCCGCTTTCTTAACTAGCGAATTACCTAGATTAAAAATAAGTAAAACACCTATAAACCGTGTGTGGTTACATAATAAAAAAGAAAATTCTCTAAACCTTCATCTCATGAGATCGTTAGATAACATTTCGACTTAACAACTCGACATATCTTTGACTTTGCTAGTTAATATGTCGTCTTAATCTCTATGAAAACTAGGGATGATCATTTGGTGTCGATCATCATTGTCGGGCCGAAGTGGTACCGCCTGAACAAAAACGGTTCTAGTATTGGTACTAGATTTTGCTTAATTCATTATTGATATTAGGCGGTATTGAAATACCAAAAACTTTCAATTATATATATATATATATTAATTATCAACTTACATGTACATATTTTTATGCATATAGTACAACTATCTAATTCTTTTATTTTTTATTTTAAATCCAATACTTTTATATTTTTATAATTTAACCCTTATAATTTTTTACTTTCAACTTTTGTCCCATATACTTTTTATCTTTTACAAAATTTTTTCATTTGAATTTGGTCTAAATCTTGAGAGTTAACACATCGTAACTTGTGTGTGTGGTTCAACATTGTTATGTCTATTTTTTTCCCGTTTAATGGTCCCATCGAAAAGTGCGGTTTCTAGATCGACTAATTGTTGTTTTTAATATTTTACATTTCACGTGGTTGTTAAATATTTTTACGTCTACTTTTCATTCGGGTTTTTTTCGTTTTAAATCTTTATAATACAAGTTTTTCCAATTGTTGTGGTCATTGATAGTGGTGTGATATTGGTGCTACATGGTATGGTTTTACGTTTTCCGTCGCAACACGTGAAATTTAATTCTAGGTTATTACTGAATACCAAAAAATAGTTTTTGTTTACCATTTTAATATACTTTTTGGGACATTTTTAATATTTTATATTGCAAGTTTAAAATTCGTATGTTGTTTATATAATTTTGTGATGTCTTTGAATGTTTTTGGTATCATACATTCTTAAATCGGCATTCAAGATTCACATAAAAAATTATTTTTTTACCAAAGAAAAAAAAGCATCAAAGCAGTAAAGAAGTGAACCGATAGATTCGGTACGGTATTTGGTAGCTGCTTTTCCAAAACTTCGGTATTGTTTTTTTTCAGTACCAGTATCGCAAATAGTACTAGTATGGTACCGATATCATCCCCATTGAAAAGCATAAAATGTAGTGGAAAACAACGAACAAACGCTGTCGGACCCTTGGGACCGGTTCGAACATGTCTTGTGGGAACCATGGGTTTGATGTTCAAAACACGCCCGGTCCTAAATGTTTTCGGGCCAATCCTTTTATAAACGTGTCCCGACTGAGAGTTTGTCCGATATATTGTCCACATCAATCTTACAAAGCACCAAACTGATAGCCATATGACATAAAGGTGTAAGTATCTACCATTTGTGGCATGTGGTTATATGTACCAAACCACTAACATGGTACCATAGTATTTGCTCATAAAACATGAAACAGACAACACTTGACATTTCAAATATATTCATAACCAGTAAAGTGTCAATTGATTGGACCACAGACAGCTCGGACCACGGGCTTGTTGTCTCGCTTGCCATCATTCGCAAATGGTTCATGTTATCATAAACTTAAAAAACATGTTCCTCCAAAAGATTAAAAACATCAATTTACCTCCAAAAGTTTCATATGTTGTTTCACTTTCACTTCAAAAGTTTATTATTTTGGATAAAGTTGAAATAACTAACGAAACTTTGGACTAAAATTGGAACAAATTATGAAACTTTTAAAGGTAAATTGATGTTTTTAATCTTTTGGAGGAAATTGTTATTTTTACTAAAATTCAAGGAGTAAAATGGAACTTAACTCTACTATTAATGTATTAAACATGGTTATGAAAGTTTCATCGTCACGTATACTTTTTAATAAAGTGACTAGAGGGGTGCAAACATTTAAATGCAAGATAGTATTCGACTCATTTGACTTGTTATACGTATACTTTAGACTTAATTTTGCTGTATGTGTGTGTATTAAAGGTTAATGCAGAACATGGAGAAACTTATCTTAATCCTAGAGGAGCATTCACAACCCGTTCCACATACATATATGAGTGTGTGCCCTATATTATGGGGATGGTTGTAACTAAGTGATTATGAGAAGAGGTAGAAAATTTATGGTGATTGTACCGTGTTTCCCCATATTTGTGGAAACACGATACGATCCCAATAAATTTTTTAATATTTTTAAAAGTGGTTGTGAGTGGGTGAGAGAAAAAATGTAATGATAAATGTATGAAACAATATTATTTAATTGAAAAAAAGAAAAAAATAGTAATGTTTAATATATTATAAGATTGATGATACGATATGGGATTGTGAATTCTCAATAAACGGATATAATTAGTTAGTCTCATACGGTCATTATTCTGAAAAGGTTTTTAGTATTAAAATAGTAAAGAGTATTATTGTCAGATTGTATATTTACATTTTAAATTCACTTGAAAAAGTTATCAACATAAATACCAATTACCTTTAGTTTTTCTGTTATATCTCCTCCAGGCTCTACTTTTTGTTGAACAATAGTTTTTTACAACACCTAATTCCACCTAACCTTAAACTTGTAACAATTTAAACATTCACTGTTGGCCCAAATCACTCACAAAAATAAAAATAACCAGATTACGAACAAACCGACCACCATCATTAGGTCACAGGTCCTCCAATCCCGATTGCATCTCTATTTCTTGACATCACTCCTCAAATTCAACTCCACTACTATACGCGGTACTAGGCTTTTGAACAATATTGAACATGCCATATTTATTTGATACATTTGAAAAGAAAGTAAGTCCTAAGTTTTGTATACATACATGACACGTTAATATGCATCAAACTTTAGAATCAATTCTATTACTCGGATTATGATTGCTATAGCATACTATCTTGTAAATTGTACAAGAGTTTAAATAATTTGTAAAAATGAAAACACGGTGTGACACCTAACAAAATAAGCATATTGATCCGACCATGATGTATGTACATAACATGGTTAGGTCCAAGTGGTGAAGTTGGGGTGGCTGTTTTATTGGGCTTAGCCGACAAGCCTTTAATGGTCACATGCCAAACAAGTGAAATGAGCACCTTTCTTTATACCCTACTCTCACGTGCTCATCACCCTCATTATTCATTAACGACATGTTCTATAAGTTTTAACTCTATTTTAACGATGAGGACATGTTATTAGAAAGTTTACAGGATGTTATTAGTATCTTGCTAATCAACGGAATTAAGTAAATTGTTAGCGGACACAAAGCAGTTTTCCTGGACATGTGACCTTTTACAAGTATGAGAAGAAACTAGTGAAAATATAGTTTGAATCTAAGACCTCTGCTAAAGGGAATCGGAAGAATACTAAGGCATGTTAGAAGCTTTCTCAAGTTTTATGTTAATAATACATAAAAGGAAAAAAGAAAATAGTTGAAAGAAAACTAAATTATATGCAGGCACTAATTTATAACATGATTTACAAGCCGTAAAGTTGGGGAATCTAAGTACACAAGCCGGTTAGGTTTGATTGAAATCCTATTATTTAGAATTAGTATTGTAGTCAAGTTGATTAGATCTTAAAGTTTAGCACTCCTAATTATGTTCAAATATAGTTTTTAGCCTATAAATACATAGCCAAAGTTAGGGTTATATATGAGTTGTAACTAAGTTTTTCGAGTGAGTTTTTTCTTTAGTTATAATAAATCATTGGGAGCTAGCCAATTGTTATAGTTTTCTATATCGATTTCGGATTTGATAATATACGGGATATGAAAGGAAATGTAATAAGTTATGTTTTAAGTTAAGTAAATGAAAAACATAAGAAAACTTATAGTTTATTAACTGTATTTTTATTTTAGTTTATTTCGTAGTTTGAGGGTTTAAAAGGTGAAAAACATTTTAGTTTTTTAAAATAGTTTATTATAGTTTTTTTTTTCTTTCATTTCATTTCCTCCTAGAAAATTTTAAAAGAAACTCATCAAAATTTCCCTTTGTCCCGCTAAGTCTAATGTATAACAAACTGTAGGAGATGAAAATTTGGTATAGAAAATATGGATAAGACGAGAGGGGAGGAGATGTGGAGACGAGGTGTTAACAATGGTGATGACAACAATCCACTTGTGGTTGAAATCTAGGCTCGAGCTCGGCTAGGTTTTTAACTAAGTTAATTTGTTTGGGTTCGTTTTGGCTCGTTTTAATTTCATAAACATAATTAAAAAAATCAAATGCAAAATAAACTCAATATACTACATAATTAATAACTGGTTTATATCAAGTTTCACAAACTATAAATTAATTTAACGAAACTAACTTTAACTTCATCAAAATACAAATAACTTCACCGTTATCTAAATCAAACTAACATAACCCACAATTAAGAGTACATAACATCCAGTAGTGTGCTTTTTAGTAAATATATTAAAAGTATGCTTGATTAATTCATTCTAATATACAAAATATAGAAGAATCACATGAAACGATCCAATACAAACATTATAATTTAAAATTTTAACATAAGAAATCGTTAAAAAAATATATTATATTCTTAACAAATAAGCAAATGCATATGATATGTTATATACATAAAAATAATATATATTACAAGTAAAATAATCCGAACCATACCGATGGAAGCTAACAAACGAGCTAAACCAAGCCGGCTTGGTTAGATTCAGTTTAAAACCAAGCCATTTCGAGCGAGCTTTATTCGAACTTCTTCCGAGCGAGATTCGAGCCGCGAGTTAATTGGACGGATTTTATTAAAAAGAATTAGATACTTATCACGCACCACCTCTTGAAGGTTTAAATACATTCCTTAGTTATATACAACATGTTGTTGTAATAACAATTTGCAACATAGTTAAAAGGAATAAGGAATAAGGCAATAAGTGAGAAATACGTGGACTAGTTGGAGTATAAGAGACATTTGATGTGGATTAGGTTAAGAGTTTGTTCCCTACACATGATCCCCGTTCCCTTTGTCTGCGCTTAACTTCTTTGTAGGACCCTTGCTTTTTCTATAAACAAATTGGTGTTTACATAACTTACGCATTCGCACCAACTCATGTAATTCACCGGTAACGCGTTTGTAGTTGGCTTATAAGAAAACTCAACTAAACCTGTACGGATTGATTATTTGGTTCTTATAAACTTTAAAGTTGAGTTTGATCTGGAGACGGTCCAACTAAAAACATTTGTTACTATGTTATTTGATATATGTGTAAATCGAAACTATTATTATTTGTTAACCTGAAGTTTAAGGCTTGTATAAAGGGACATATACAATTAATAAAATTAGATTAACTAGTAAACTCAAAGAGTTGTAAGATGCATCGAGTTAAATACAAGCCAAATATAAACTTTAGCTTCTGACTTGGGTTGGAGATTATGAATCTAGCCTCCTCAGCTCGCATTATTACGAGCTCAAGTCCGAGTTGGCTTGTTGAACACACCAAAGGTTATTATATAAACTTAGACAAACTTTTTTTAAATATAATGGAACCTTGTGTAGAATTGAAGGTTAATGAATTTTTCGAGTAGATGGTGCGCGTTTGGCGGTAAAAAAACCAATGGTTTTTAAGTATCTATGTTATACTAGATCTTAAAGTGTCGAGAACATCACGTCTTGATATAGAGAAATAGAGAAGAAGAGGCAAGAAAGTCGAGAATGTTATATAACAACAAAAGAATAATTTATTATTTGACTATTTGGTACCTACTTTTAGAATAAAAACAACCCAATATTTTTATAGTTAATAATTGCATAACATTTTTTCTTATAATAATAATAAGATAAGAAAGAAAAGCTGAAACATGATGTAACCCTCATATGTTACACATCAAGGTAAAGTACGTTTACATGAAAACTTTACCTCACGTCACATGTAAAAACTCTTCATGCCAATTCACAGTTCTTTTAACAAAATACCGAAAATACTTATACCATGCATTTTTTCAAAATATACATGCTTAAAACTTAATAAAGACCGACACCACTCAAAAATAGATTTATAAGCTTTTAAATTTGTCCAACATAACTAGACCTACGTTAATACAACAAGACTACAAGTCCCTATTTTAGGTTGTTAGTTCGTTTGGATTCGGCTCAAACAATTTCATATGGTATGTTTTGTAAGTTTCGGTCATTTCTAAAACATCAAATCTAAACAAATCACAACATAAAAAATCAGACGAACATTAAGAAAACTCTTAACTAGTTTGTAGATAATGAATCAGGTGTGTACTTTTAAACATATGTATTAGTCAGATGTGTAAGCATCTAAACGTAGACAATAACAACTGCATTTCTCCTAATAACTAAAATCGGGATAAAATGAAAAATAGAACTACACCTAACGTATATTTACATGTCCTCATCGGTAATTTCACTACCACTATTCAAAAGAAATCAAACGACGTCGTATGCCCACCAAAATGCCTCGCCGTCGCTGCCGCCGTCGCCGTCGTCTTTTGCGACGGAATCACCGGCGGCGTCGCCGACCGGATAAGCGCAAAGTTCAACCCGTTAAAAAACGGGTGGGTCTTAATATCCGCCGCCCCACGTTTCGACCCGAACCGGCTTTCCGGATCCTTATCAAGCAATCTGGATATCAGATCACGCGCTTGCGTTTCGCGCGAAGAGATAGTGGAGACAGTTGGGAACTTGAGGGGCTTTTTTACGATGCTACGCAGTGTAGCCTCGTTCGATGCACCCGCAAACGGAGTGCAACCGTAGATCATCTCGTAGATGAAGATTCCGAGCGCCCACCAGTCGACGGCATTGCCGTGAGACCTGCCGGAGGCGACTTCCGGCGAGACGTACTCGTGAGTTCCGACGAAGGAGCGTGACCGGGCGGTCACCGGCTCCGCCACGAACAACCGCTTCGCGGCGGAGAACGACTGGATCTTCTTCGATCGGAAGAGTTGACTTGGGAGACACGAAAAGTGGCCCGACGGTGGCCGGTGGACCGCCGGAGACGACGACGGTGGCTCCGGTGAGGATGAAAGGGATGGTGATTGAACGGCAGCGATGGCGTCAGAGCACAGTGAGAGGTCGAAATCAGTGAGCATGATGTGACCGTCTGATCTGACCAACACGTTTTCAGGCTTTAGGTCTCTGTAGATGATTCCGAGCATGTGGAGATACTCTAAAGCTACCAACACCTCAGCAGCATAAAACCTAAAATCAAAATCAAAATCAAAATGAACTCTCAAATCAGTTGCTCGAATATCAATGGCGAAATGCTTGATTCGGTATCTACGATTCGAAAGGTGAGAGAGAAGACGCCATTAATGGCAAATTGCAGGTGAAAAAGTCAAAAAGTGTGAGATTATCATAGAATAATCGATAGCGTCCAAAAGTTGTTTTCAGAGTACTAGCTTACAAATCTGGATAATGCGTGTAGAAAACAAGCAAAAAACGACATAACAGAAGCAATTTATCGTTGATTACTCGATGAATGTGTATGATTGTATGAACGAAATCAAATCAACAGTAGGTTATAGGTACCTTGCAGCGGCGAGAGAGAAGCGTTTCCGCGGTTGTTTATGGCGGAGAGAATGCAAATCGCCACCGGAACAGTACTCCATAACGACACACGAGAAATGCGAAGCTTCAAACTGAGCATACAACGACGGTAAAAACGGATGATCAAGCATGTTCAAGATCTTCTTCTCCGTCGCAGCTCTCTCCGTCTTCTTCTTCAACGCCAACACCTCCTTATCCACCACTTTCATGGCGTAACAACACCTACTCTCCTCCACATCCTCATTCCGCAACCTACACAGATACACCTTCCCGATATCACCACTTCCGATCTGCCTCACAAGGCAAAAATCTCTAAAACTCAAACTACTTCCATCACCACCACCACATAAACCCTCACTACCACTCCGTTTCATCACCATAGACCTAATCGCCTGCCACGACGACTCCGACGACCTGTGCGGCTTCAGCATCACACTCTCCGGCGAGTACATCAGCGGCGGCGCCGGAAGCAGCTCCGCCGCATCAAACGACAACCGACTAAAACTCGCGCAACTGTCACTACTCATCGAACTGTAACTAGAATTCACCGTCTCCTCACCTGAACCTTCAAATTGATCCTTCTGAAACCGTAACATTATCCTTCAAAACAAGTGAGTGGTGAAATCAGTATTCCGCCATTGAAGGACAAAAATTAGGGTGGTTGGGGGTAGTAAAGAGTAAAGACGACGTCGTACGGAGAGGAGATAAATCGATAAAGTAGTTGCAGGTTTTGGAGAAATGAGGGGTGGGGTTTTAAGGGTGTTTAAGGAGGGAGATTAAGGAGACACGTGAGGGGGAACAGTGGTGGCACGTGCGGAGGGTGATTAGTGACGTAGGAGGAGGGTTCGTGGCACGTGAGGAGATTGTTGCTTCTGTTTCATTCCTCTCTAGTCTGCCTGTGCCTACGCTATATGCATCAGGATGATATTTCCTAGAAAGTTATTAATAATATTATTTTATATTTTCAAAACAGTGTAATTAACAAGGTAATTAGTCTCCAAAAGTCAAATTTGAGAGTAAATTAATATATATAATTTTTAACGTTCGTATATTTTAACTATTTGTATTTTTGTTATTTTAAAATTGTACCTGTTTATTGATTTTTTTTTGTAATGATTTGAGTCTATATTCCTGTTGAAGGTTAAATTACTGGTAATTTTTTTTTGTAATGGCCAAAAGACATTTAGTGACTCGTATGGTTAGAATGCGCTAATTTTTATATATAGGTGTATCTCACATTCATTGTGTTGTTTTGTGACGCGGTTGATGTAACTATGTAAGGTCTACGTTGAACCATATTTTACATATGTTTTGTTTTCATGTTATTAGAGTTGGTAACTGTTGCTTTGATCAGGGACAAAAAAGAAACGTTGATTGTTATGTTTAAGGTTTACGGTACATGTTTAGAAATAAAGCAAAGTGCAACACCTAAATCGACAAAAGTCACATTACAAATGATTCAAGAGGTACTTAAGTGTTTAAAAATACCGAGCAATAAATACCAAACTTGATTTGAATTGACATAACTTTATATATGTAAACCTTTATGTATTGGTCCTTTTGGGATCCACATCATAGGGACAAGTTGGGAAGCGTACACAACTTTATTGTAACATACAATTGGTATTTAGTTTCTTGATATTACTTGTTTTGTATTTCTTTTTTTATATTTTTATTTCCATAGACAAAATGGTGACAGTTGGGAAGTAAGCACCATATCTTGTTCTTTTGTCATGTTAAGAATCTAATGTAGCAACTAATATCTACCAAACATCATATCATCTAAAGGGTAATGATAAGTGGTTTGTATGTTTAGGAAATTGTCCCTTACTCTTTAAAGATTGCAATAACTTTCATATACGTACATGGTATTCTATATCAAGATACCATACCTAGTAATGCACAAGCTAATGTCATAATGAAGTTGTGTGCATCATCCCTAAAAGGTTAAATGACCATGTGTTAACTTTATTGTAGTTATATAGTAAATAATTTAACAACATATAATGATGTATTTTTTTTTTACTTTTAAATGTCACATAAACCTATACTTATAGGATTTAAACTCATCTTACAAGAACCCATTCTTAGACGAAAAGTTTCCCCATACCATAAGCATATACATTGATGTGTCTAATTACACACTCCAAACATACATGAAATAAATTGAATATTCTAATCACTCTTGAGTCGAATATCTAAAATAACCTTAACTATATTGATAAACATCAAATTTATTGCACTGTATTTGACAACCTTTACGTCGAATCACTTTTGCTCATGTAAGTTTCAAAAACTCAACTACAACTTTTTTATAAACAAATGCAATTAGCTCGAAATTCAAACACTTTTTAAAAAAAACAAGTAAGAAGTAACTAATATTATATTAAATTAAGACGATTACACTTATATTTTGAATTACAAAAAAAATTATTAATATAAATAGATGGAACTAACAAGAAGCTTATACCAAACAAATCAACAAAATTTGCATATTTGATCTGTTAAGTGTTTAACTCTCTCCTCATTGTGAGACTAAGTGTATTAACCATCCCTTAAACAGTCCTGCATTTGGTATCAAAGCATTTCAGACTCTTAATTGTAAGATCTCACCATCTTAGATCCCCCAGTCTCACAAACTACTTAACATCTCAAATGACAGTTCTTACAAAGGCTTATATGAAAACCTGAATCATGACAAAGTCCCCACTGATCACTCCTGAAAACTTTGACACTTGATCTCAAAGAATGGAAGGCTTTATCAAGTCTCATTTTTAATTCATATAAAACTTAACACCATAATTTCTTTGATTATCTTGGTAGAACATATCATCTTTATTTGATTAATAGTTGTATTTTACAAAACTAATATACTCAATTAAATATAAAGGTAGCTTTTGCATAAGTGGACCAGACATGAATGACATGTCAACAATATTGAGGCAATAATAGTGATATTAGTTTGGAATTTTTAAAGGGGCCACCAAACTTTTTAATTGGCATTGGACCCCATTACAATTATAAAGAGACAACTTTTTTGAAAATAACAATTAAGTTTGGCCCATGTTTCCTATATTATTATGGTTATTTGTATTTTTCAATTATTATGTTGCCAGTTCAAAACAAAATTTAAGTTTAACGTTGTAATATAACAGCTCAAAACCGTTAGTTTTTTAATACGGGTTTGAAAGATCATGTCAATTGACTTTACATATTTTGTATAAACTTTTATTAATAAATAATTAATCTGCTGCCAATGAGTTCTAGATCAAGTGATTTAGGAGGAGACACCCCATGACTTTCCAAAGTGGAGTTCATGGGTTGGAGTCTCACTAGGAGCAATATGCTCTAAGTGGGCCAAGGGTTTTATCATAGTGGGCCTTTGGGTGGTGGGTTTCTCTTGGAATGGTGGGCGAGTCTGGTCACCAGTGCTGTCTGTGTTCGCGGGCGTGGGTGGCCTTTCGCCAATGGGTTTACCCGGGTGACCGGGCTTAATAATTATTCGTTGGCCGTTCAAAAAAAAATAATTAATCTGCTAAGTATATATTAAGATTTTTATCTAATATTTTAAAGCTATAATATATGATTCCATATATAATTGTCATGAAAAAGGCAGCCAAAAAGATAACATATAAGTGAGAGACACTGATTTTCCTCAAAAAGGTGAAGCCAATCCCAACATTTAAGATGCTTGTTAATTTGTTTTCGTTTTCATAGTCTAAAGATTTTGAGCCCCATAAAACCTTTCAACTAACATGTTTTACCATTGACTCTCAACAACCCTGGTTTCATTATATTATTATAGTAGTTCTTATTTTCGAATCATAATGGCTTCTAGCCCAAATGCACCAAGGTGTTGTGGTATTTTCAGGTGGTGATGGTTCAAGTCTTCTAGTAGATATGTGTTATAAAATTTTTTTTTCGAAAGAGTTATTATTTCGAGCTCAATACGAGAAACATTTTAACAAATAAAAACATCTCTGATAGCAACTTAATTGAAAAGATCAAGTCACTTTGACTTTTATGACTGAAGAATAAGACAAAGATACGTACCGTCCCTCGACTAGTCACGTTGTTATTGTTTTCATCTGTCTTCGCACATGGTATGTTGGTAACCAGAAGCCCTCTATAGTTTGATTTAATAAAGCAGTGCGGTTTAGAAAATAAGTTATTATTTCTAATAATATCAAAACTTGCATGTTAAACTGATCATTGACCGTTCTTGTATCAACGAATCTAATTTTGTTTTTAAAGGATGAATAAGTTTGAAAAAAAACGTTAAAATAGTGAAACCATAAACGATTTCCAAATGAACCACTTATTATTCAAGATGAATATAAATCAAAAGTGAAGCTCCGGTCTATTTAATTCGAATAGGATAAATGTTAAAATCACATTGTTGTTAGCTTGAAAGAGTGATAAATTTAATTATAATTAAACCGACAAAGTAAAGATCACAGTAAAAAGTGAAAATGATAGGTTGATTTTTTATGAAAAAGTAACAAATGAGTTGAAAATTGCCACCTACAATATGACCAATTTTTTGGTGTTATTAGTTGGGATTATTATTATAATGAAAATAATTAGCATCTATAAGTAAAGTAGATTAAAATAAATTAATAAAATCAGAGTTTGCTTCTTTAAAAAATATTATATTAATACACTAAAATCTAAGGAACAAAGTGATTTTAGAAAGACATGAGGATCTATGACTTGCAGAAAAAATAATGGGTTACAAGATCAAGAAAATATCACATAAAATATGATGCACAAGTTACACACATGTATCAGTTGCAAATGGGAAATCTCACTTTAGAACTCAAGGGATCTTGTACTCTCTTTTCTGGTAATTAATTTTTCGTTTATTTAGGTAATCTTAATATGTTTACATAACCTTTTAGTAGTTCCAACTTATTTTTTCAATCGGGATTAGAAGTGACTATGTCAATATATTTTTTATAAATATTACAAAATTATTATGTTTACAAACAAAACGAACATGATAATAACAATAATAATTTATGTATGGCAACTTTGGACGTATCTAATAGTATATTAAAATATGACAAACTCAGAAAAACAAAATGTGTACTCTTTTAATCGTAACTTTTATAACTCGTTTATAACACGTGAAATAGTCATATATTGTTATTTATAAATTTAGCTTTGGCGTATTTTATTTTTTCTTATATTTGATTTGATGCTATTAGAGAGCCATCTAAGGTATACGAAAAATCAAACCAAAAAAGTTAACTAAAATTTATGAATAATTATAGAAATATTAAATAACATTTGAATAACTTTAATTAAAATTTAGGATAACTAATGTGCTTGCCCGCCCGCGCAATGCTATGGGGAAAACGTATATCATAAAAATAAAGTTTATTTACAAAAGTGTGTTCACGTGTTGCAACAACCTGAGTTTGGATAAAATTTATAACGAAACATGTATAAAAGCAAGAACGGCACAACGCCTTGCTCAATTATTTAAATAGTTTTATTCACATTCACCCTAACTTTTAAATTTTGTAATGAAATAAATAAAATTGCAAATATCTAGATCCACTTTAATGAACTTCTAACTCTTTAAGGTAAATCCTAGTTGTGAAATTTACTCTAGTTGGTTTTATAAATTACCACACACATGAATTCTATTTTACCCCTTTCAATAAAGTAAGTTAGTTACGGGGACTTTGGGATCCAATTTTATTTCTTGAAAGCCAAAAAAAAAAAAAAAAAAAAAAAAAAAGAAAGTGATATATGTAGGAGTGTGCACCGAACAACATAGTAATAGATGCAAAAGAGTTAAAACATACAAACGAGAATTTGTTTTTAAAAATATGTAAGGTTTGTTCGTTATACAATGTCATTGGCAAACTTTATTTTTATTTCAATATAAATTACAATATTGATTGATAAGTTTATAATTTAGTAGGTGAAATTTATTAACCGGAAATAAAAATACAAGACATCTCGAACTCTAACTATTTTTATGACTAATCCACTAAAACGACTGAGGTTTATTTTTTCTTTAATAATCATTGAACTGGAGTACTTCTTCTTATTACACACTCTTGCGTTTCTAACTTTCTAATTACTTCATTCAGAATGTATAAAGTACAAAGACACCAATTATATGATAAATATCTAAATTTGTAAATTTTAAACAAGGAAACATTAAATCCCTTGAAAATGACTTTTTATGGATTTATTATATGTTTTACATGAATGTTTATTTTTCTTCTTCCTTAATTTCAGTTGGCCGTGTCGTGCACTCATTTGAGTCAATTCCCAACACTACTCAATGTGAATAAGTGTGAGCTAATGACGTAACCTTCTAGAGGTATTTAATTTTGGATAAATATAATAATTTTATGACTTTTATTAGACTTTTTCTTTGTACAACGTTTGCCTTTTATAATATTTTTTAGTCAATTCCAATGTATAAATTACTAAATCATAATTTATAAACTTAAAGCAAAAGTGTGTGAATGAGTTTGAACCACAACCTTAAGTTTATTGACTTATTCATTGCTACAAGACGTCTTTCACTCTTTGTCCTTTGACTGTTGACTTATACATGGTAACATTTATGATTTCGAAAATGACACTTATAAAATTATTTTTATTAACATGCTTAAGCACAATATTCGATTCAGTGTTGTTTCTTGCATACATTTTGTTAATTGAAGCCGTTTTTCATAAATGTCAAATAAAACATTTTTTCCTCTTGAACTGATGAACTCAGATACCACTAAACTAGCTTGGTCTTAAATTTGTATAATTTATCAACAATGAAAGTTAAATCTTCACTATTTATATACGAGAACATAACTTTAATATTGTGTTACCATTGAGCTACATGTAGTTGGTATTTATAAAGCATGTAGTACTTCTTAAAACATATAAAATATTATTTAATTAATTGAAAACGAGACAGAAAAATAATAATTTTTAATATACTTATAAAGATACTAGATTTAGTAAAAATAAAGTGGCACTTATAGATGGTTGTTTAGTAAAAACTTTATATTTATTTTTTTAAAATGGACTGTTAGATGGTCTCATGACTAACTTACTGTTGTCCATCTTACAAATGCAACCCGTTCACTTAGCTTGGGGTCACAACGTGCGGTGTCACTAAAGATGACGAGGTGTTCCCCGACGACGTTATATTTCCACATCAGCCCTGCATGGGTGCTAGATGATATACGGGGCAACCTTAGGATTCATAAAACGTTTTTCTTTTAATATTAAGTGTTGCAAAGAAAATAATTATGGGTGACATACATACCCATATATACAATTCATCAATTTAACTACCATAACAAATTAAATGGTCTTTTGTCCAATGCTATTAGTGTGCATCTAAACATGGAAAAATATTTGAATGGGTAAATATCAAAATGTGTTAATTTCAAATTGTGTTCGAGTTAAAACACACTATGACAAAATAGTTTCGGGTCTAAACAAATATTTGAGTAAAATGAGTTAATCATCGTTTTAAAAAGAAACATATATATTAAAGTGTACGTATTCCCCCGGTATGTTTATTCCTTGGGCAGCGAGAGACGAAATAAAAACAACAATGACAAAGATGGAGTCATGGTAGAGGGTGTAATGATGTGGTTGGAGGTGTCGGCAATGGTGGGGAAACAATAGTTTTGGTAGACACGAAACAACAAAGATGGTCATAAAGGTGGTGTCGACGATGGTGAATGTGATAATGGTGGCGAATGTGGTTGTTTGTTGATAGCATTGTTGTGAGAGGTGTTAGTTATGACCATGACTAGGAAATGGCGTCAACACACAATGGTGGTTGGTGTTACTCCACAATTTAAATCCACTTTTAAGTTAGTAAACATATAAATTGACTCATAAGTAAAAGATTACCCAAGTCAACTCATTTGTTATGAATGGAACAATTATGAATGGGTATGTGTGCATACGGTATTCATTTTTCACGAGTTGAAAGTCAACTATAAGGGGGGAGGGGGCGCCCATGCCATGAGGTCATGTCCTGGATATATAAATTGATGGATATATCCTAAGTTATTAGGTATAAAATTCGATGGTATGTTTATATAAATCATATTCCATTTGAACTTATAAAACATAGTGCTTTCTAGTTTGATTAATTTTTGAAATATACATTTTTTTGGGTCAACTTGTCCCAAAGAGTGCCCTACCTCTTGCCATCAACATCATTTATACTGAAGTATATTTTAGAAAAATTAAATTATTTTAAACTTGACCTACCATTCTATTATATATTCCTTTGTTTATGTACGTTCACAAATCCATATTTTATGTATTTGTAATACTAGCTGGCGCATTTTACACGATCAACCTGTTAGTACAATAAAATTTAGAACCAAACCCTGAATAATCAACTAAGTTATGAACTAACGAACAATAACTCATTCTTTAATGCTAATCTAAATTGTTTACAATCAAATAAAATCGAACACAAACATGTTTATTTTTTCAACAAGCGAACATGAAAAGAAAATCCATTCATTTATGTATTCGTGTTCGTTCGTTTATTATGCTAAAGTCAAGACACAGATACGAATTAGTTCCAATTTTGTGTTATTTTTTTGTTCTTGACCTTAAAGTCTGTCTTGTTTCAATTAAGTTTTGAAATGATTTAACATAAACAAAAGAATAATAAATGTGAAAACTATGATCTGTCTTTTGAAAAAGATTAATAATTGAAGAACAATAAGTTATTTAATATTTATCATCAAGAAATTGAAATTGAAAGTTTAATATATAAATGAAGAGGAGCATGAGGCCAATATTCTCGGTGTAGTGAGTTGAAGACAAACGGACAAAATCTGCTGTCACATCAACTAATTTCCAGTTTACCACCCTATCTCTATACACACCGAATCTTTCTCTTACTCTGTCCCACCATTTTTATATTTTATATAATATAATATAGCTTTTCCCAATTAATATATATAAAAAAAATTTCTTTTTATAAAGTATCTAAATGAAAAAGTATCCAGATTTTTCATTGTTTTAGCTACTTAACTTGAATCTACCGATTGACTTGGAAAAGGCTGTAATCCAGATTTTATGCTCTGAAAAACCATTGGTGTAGTGATAGATATAACGAGTATCAGGAAAAAGCGTTAACTCGTATGCAAGTTTCGTCATTATACTTAAACTTATTAAGTAATGGGTCAGTGGATGTGAAATGTTTTTTATTGAAGTAATTAATAAATTAGCTTTCTTTTGTGTCCAAACACCTTCCGCGGTGACTAGGCTCACGGAGAACCCTCCACGCCCCTCTCCTCTACCGATGCGGTGTTCCAAGCTCTTAAGGGTCCCACGTCCTTCTATGTATAGGGTCACGGAGCCGTTACGCTAGCTCTTGTTGCTAACAATTGGTAGATGTTGCAATAAGTAACTAGTGACAACTTTGGTAAACATTACTGATGATGAGTATCAATATTTAATCATCTATATCAACCTTATGGGTTTGTAGAGTAATTAAATAGTAGTAAAAATGTTCAATAGTAACTTGTTTCTAATTAAGTTTAACTACTACTGCTATAATTATCAATTTAAAGTTACGACAGTTATAACTACCAATAATTATATTGTTTCATGAAGGGTTGCGATGATATATTGTACAATTTTAACCCCTATATGAAGTGATCATTAAATTTGATCTTAGGCATCGAATTCATACAAATTAAGGTATTATTTTCATGGAGAGTTTTACACTCGTACTTGAAAAGAGTTTGTTTTATCCACCTAAAGATTTTAGAGTATCATCAAAATAACTTTTACCTAAAGATTATTAGAGAATTATCCAGAAAAACTACAGTTAAAAAATAAACAAAACGGATGTATGTTTTCTTTCTGGTTGATATTTAAATGAACTCTTTCGATTTAAAAGTTTTTTTTTTGTTTAATCAACTTGAAAAGGAATCCTTTTTTGAACCTTCATGGAATGTGCTATTTTCTATAAGGTTATGCACCTATTTATTTTTAAGCATTCGATTAGTTCTTTTGGATGATTAAATAGTTTTACTTTGCTTAAACACCTTATAGTAATTTGTTTCATAGATTTCTTCTCTATTAATGTATACTTTAATCTTTTAAAGTATATGACTTAGAGCCCGGTTGCTTAGATATAAGATATGAAGACGAAGACTAATTTGTCGGACCATGTTATATAATAATCAGTTTTTCAGAAGTATAACTCAAACATTTTTCGTGTCATATCAATTGTTTTAGTTGGGTTATATTAACATGTGTGCAATCTTAAAACAAATATAAAAAATATACGAATTATGTGTAAAAGTCAAAATTTAGGTCCAGAGAGCAAATATAAATCTTGAGTTTTGACGAGAAAAGAAAATTTGATAAAAAAAACATAAGACAAATGCTTTGAGTCAAAATAACAGAACCCAATTTCCCAAACATCAGAAAAGTCAAATACAAGCTCAAAGCATGGATGGATTTTAGAGCATTCACAATAGCTTTTTTATTTTTATTCATATAAATATATTAAAAATCACTACATCTTTTTCTTTTTTTCAATTAAATAATACTTTTTATACATTTATCATTACTTTTTTTTCTCTCATCCACTCACAACCACTTTAAAAAATATTAAAAAATTTTAAGGATTAAACAGTGATTCTTCAAATATATCAATCTACTATAACATTTTCTCTCTCTTTCACTCAGAACCACTCAAAACCATTTCATATAATATATCAAATACACTCATATAATTTTAAAGACTCCACTGTGAGTGCTCTGAATGCCTTTTTAACTATTTTTTAAAAAAGACTTTTTATAAAGTTGTATTCTACACTTAAAAATTAAAAAACATCTCTAATATTCATCAACTCGATTTTTAATATTTTAAACATGTTTTTTTTAAACGGAAGTATGTTATGTATTAAAATATTTCAGAGTAAAGAAAAAAAAGTAGAAAGCTAGATTGGTACTTTTAACTCAACAATTAATTATGGCTTAGTGATCACTCATGGACCACTAACTTAATGAATTACTTTATTACTCAAGTATAGAACCTTTGGGTAATAGTTGTACGTCTTCAAAGGAAAAACTCGTACATCAGTCCGTCGCTATCAGTTCTGAACCTGAGATCACGTTAGGAAAGAAACTCGCATTAAGTGAAAATTTATCTTGCTTAACTTGTTATCCTTATTTTCTTTATGTTTCAGGTGAAACTTGAACCTTTCTATTTACTGAAATTTTAAGTACCTCACTTTTATTATTTGAGCTAAATATCATCGAAAACTCAACAATTCAACAAAGATTAAAAATGAGACTATGTTTCAACAGTCAAAGAAAATTTCTTAATTAAACATTATAACAGGGGTGAAATCCACGAGTATAATACTTAATATGGGTTTATGGGATGCATAAAACAATGAATAACATGTTCCCAAAGGTGTCCAGCGATGCTTGTGCATCAGCTTCAGTTGTAATTAATATATTTATTTCATGTCGTTAGTTATTTATTTGTTTTTTGTTGGACAATCTTCCAACATGTCATAAAAATAATAGTTCTTTTAATAATTATTTATTCATCTTTCCAAAATTTATATTTGACTTTCAGATTGTCAAAATAAACCATTGGTTTTACTTAAACTAGTTAGATTTTATATCTTATAGAGTTAACATAATAATATATAGAATAAATTCAATATCAAATCTACATTTTATGCATTTCTATCTGCATTTATATATGTGTGTGAGTCTGATGGTAGCTATCGTCATTTATGTAAATACGTTTTTACATATATATTTGCACTGTATAAAATAATGTAAATACATCATGCGATGTGTAATCAGAACCCACTACAGAACTATAGACACATTCAACCTACTTAAATACGTTAAACACATATCAGTGTAATGTAAAATGGGTTAAACACGCAATTTATCGCATGATGCATCAAGCCGGAAAATTAAGCATATGAAAGTTATTTTTGCAAATAAGATTTAACAGAACTAGATTACAAAAAATTCTGAACCAAATAGCATATCTCCTGCATCAACGTCTCAATCATTTACAATTCCATCTAATTACAAAATCATCACGCCAAAAAAAAAATAAAAAACTAATCATTACCTTGGATTGATCATAAGTTTATAATCACGCCTACATTTTTAGAAAAAAGTCAACTTTGTAATTAATATTTCCTCAATCTCTATATATATTTTGATTGGTTTTTAAATTTTATATTTATTAACATCATATTCATTATTCAAATATGAAACATTACGCCGTTAGGCTGACATGTCCTTGAATACAAATTCATACATCAATCTGTCTCTGAGATTAACATCAAAAAACCTTTTAGCCCAACCTAGAGCTTTTTTTGTCCGGTGATACTTGAATCCAAATATCCCATGCATCCCCTTATTTTAATGAAAATTTAAGGTAATTAGTTTCAACCACTTGAGATAAGAATAATTATTTTTGTGTACATAGTATTTTTGCTTATAATAAGACTTGAATCATCACTACTTGAAAAATTCACCACTATTTTAACGCCTTGGTGTCTCTGGGCAAAAATGTGTAAAAGCCGGCTTATTAATAAACGAGCAATATCAAATATTTATGTGTGTGTAAAAGAGAGATACCAGATAAAAACATAAATAATTGTAGAATTTTATAAATCAATCAAAATTTTATTGATTTGATGTTAGAAATTAATGTTGATGTTCAAGGGTGTATGTGGGTGAACCAAGAAAGATAATAGTGGATTTAGTTAACATGTAGAATATGTTAGTCAAGGGAAATATTAGAAAAGTATTGAATATTTTGGTTGTGAATGGGTTGTCATTCCAGCTGTATTTGAGCTGTGATTTTATAGTTATTAAGGTTAAAGTAGTATAAAAGATGGTCATTGTATAGAGTTTAAAGTATGGTCTTTTGTTCTTCATGTTAATAAAAAGAGTCGTGGTAGTTCTCACAAAATACTGAGTATCATCCTTGTTTTTCTGGGCCAATATTCTAACATTTGCTAAGTGATTTTTGGTTCACATTATCATATACTAGGGATTGATTGAATGATTGATCTGAGCTACTATGCTAACGTTCAGTAATATGTTACAAAATCACTCATTGGATCCCTTTTGTCCTCGATCTAACTAATAAGAGTTACATGAAACCGGCTTTTTTATAAACAATCTATAGTATTGGCCTGAGAAGTGAACAGTTAAAGCAAACGATTCGGTGCCCAATCAATTTTTCTAAACATTGATCTAAACCCTAAAAGCTCTTTTCTTTCTACCTAAAATTAATTTTAAACTTCAAGCCACGAGCATTTCACAAAGCAACCCAAACATCCTGAAACACGCGTCGAACACGTGATTCAGGCCTATCAACTGTTTTGTTGCCATATCACTGTTTTTTGTAATTATATCCAAATGTGATATCTTGAAACATTTTGGCTGAAATTTAAGAAATTAGAGAATATTACGTCTTTGAGTTCTTATTGAAGAATATACGAGTATAAAATCATACATAGCAACCATATGAATTTGATCAAGTTGCGAGAGCTTCTGTTTGCACGAAACGAAGGCTTGCAAGCAAATACTCCCTAAAGAGACATCCTGGTGTAAAGTGATGTAAATTCAAATCAAAACTTTATGAGTTCAGATCCTATATAGTACATATGTGATGATTCAAGAGTAAGATAGGTTTAAAATAGAGTGTGGTTTTTTTTATTACAAAAAGAGTACAAATCCAATAAACTCATCAAGATCAAGCTATTTGTTATTGTCGAATCTACCTCGACTGAAACCTAATACTCTAATAACAACACAAAAGACCCAAATAAGCCTTATCCTTTGGGCTTACATGAGTCTTATTTTCTATATTTACCAACCACGGTCCAAAGCCCAAAACCACCTACATCTTTACCATCCAACACAGAACGTTAAAACACATTTTTGCATCATACTATTACTAGCCACACCATCTCTAAACACACCTGCGACAAGCATAAAATAAACCGAATAAGAACGTTACCCTCGATATATTACTAACAATTTAGATTCATCATAATAAATGTAGTATACAAATCGAAAAACAATATCACAATGAAGATGATATATTATCTCGTCATTCGTCAAGACTTACCAGCACCTGATGTGGGTTACTGCTCCTCTACGGATACTGTGGCGACCCAAAGCTACACACCAACCAACCCATATAAACCAACAGAAGCACTCAAAAGCATAAACACTAATAACATAAACTACAATATGTCAATACAACAAAAGCTGCTATGATTATCAAACAGTAAAACCTTTTAATCATAGTAATCATAATCATCCTCTTCAGAAATGACACTGCCACCAGAGAATTCATATTCATCTTCATAGAATCCGTCTTCTGAAAAGTCATCCGCATCAGAATACCCAGATGAATACATATCATCAATGTCATCATAAGCATGAGTTCGAAGATTAAAACCGCAGTTTTTCGTTGATTCGTTAGGATGCTTGAAATCTTTAACCCGTTCTACACATAGTTTTCCCAAGTTATCAGCACCAAGATTAAGGTTAAAACACCTGCGAACGTCAAGGGATTCTAGGTGAGGGCAGCCATGTAGAATGGCTTGGAGACCTTCGTTGGTCATTTTATTTCCAAACAGCTGCAAATGGCGTAATTCAGGCATGCTATTTGCGATTGCAAAGGCATCACCGTCAAATTCAATATGGGGTCGGCTGAACTCTTTGTTTAACTTGAAGGATTTGAGATGAGGGCAGTTTCTTCCAATCACTTCAATGTCTTCTACACTGATAGAGGTGTAGTAAAGGTGAAGTTGTTCCAATTGTGGTAGCTTTTGAACCGCGTGACTCAACCCGCTGCTTGTAACATTGTAGCAGTTTGAAAGGCAGAGCCGTTTCAGCTTATTTGATCTGTGCACAAGAGTTCACCATTTTAGCTTTTGAGCCACAAAGAAGCAATAGATTTTGTTTCAATAATGTATAACTAGTAAAAACAAATGAAGAACTCGGTAACAAACAAAAACAACAGAGCATACTATCTGAAAGTTCAAATTCAATTGCCAAATCATCAAGAAAACAAATCAGGAACAGTATTTAGTTATAATTTAAGTAATTAACATCAATTAATCGATAAGAGGTAACAGTTCATATTCAAATAACTTTAGCATCATACATTGTCATCAAGAAAGATATTAAGTTATGAATTAACATCAACTAATCAATAAGAAGTTAACAGTTCATCATACATCCAAACTAACCTCTAAAGCACATTCAAGCAACCTCAAATCCATAAAAAAAAATCATCAAAGAGAACAGATGAGATTTAATCATGTAAAGTCACAAAGCACATACGAAACCCTAATATGAATCTTAAAAGCATCTTCTCTCTTTCATGCAGCATTACCAAGCCTTCATCATCTCAAATACGAATTCAACTCAAATTCCACAACTAATCTAACAAACTAACAGTTCCTACAACAAATTTCACAAACAACGTTCTAGATTCACAACTCAAAACACTCTTAGATATCGAAATAAACTCTAAAATTGAGAATCATTACAAACACATCATGAGCATCAATTATCAAACACAATACCGACAAAAAGCGAAGGAAACGTACGATCGAGAAACGTGATCAAGGAGATCATCGGTGCAAAAGCACTCAAGGTTAATATCGATCAATTCACCACAGCTTCGACTAACCGCCTGCTTCGTCAGATTCTCCAGATCATAATCCGACTCCGGATCCCACGAAACAACCGATTCGAGCATATTGATGACCTTCCACATCGCCGGATCCTTGCAGATTCTCCGCCACGTGGTGCACACTTTCTGTACGCTGTTGAGGATTTCCACAGCGTCTAACCGTTGAAGTATCATCGCCATCAGTTCGTGAGGCAGTTGCAGCCAGTTCGGCGTTTGCTCCGCCGTAGACGGCGGCTCCGGTGCGGTGGTTGACGCCATATCAGTTGTGAATCCGATTTGATTTCACCGATTTTTCGTTCTTTACAAGGAAGAAACGTGTGAGTACAATTGTACAAAGGTCCTCTTTCTATTGGAGAAGAGGTATTTACAAGATTCGTCCCTGAACTTTGGTGTGTGTTTTAGATAAGTCCTTTAACAAATACAAATTAGAAACCGAAGAATAGATATCTTAGAGGTTGAGATCTTTCGGGTAGGGCGAATTACTTTAGATCGGTTTAGTGGTCTGAAACGTAATAGACCGGTTTTGTATTTTTTGTTGTAGAATATAATGAGGTAGGGTAATTATTTTACTCTAGAGCAGACTACTGAACTATGATTGTTATAAATGAAATGAAAATGTTAAGTTTTGAACAAGTAATTTGTTATAATAGGTAATTCGTAAAAAATATCAAAAGACAGGATATGACTGGACTGTATTCACTAGGGGTGTTCAAAAATATTCGAATCCAAATCGAATCCGAAAATCCTAAATTCGGATATCTGAAATTTTGGATTCGGATTCAGGTAGTGATTTTGAGAATTTTCAGATCTTTCGGATATCCGAAATATCCAAATATTTTTATAAAATTTAAAAATATTATATATTAATTAAATATTTTGGATATTTTAAAATTTTCAGATATTTTAATAAAAACTTTGGATATCCGAAAAAAACTTTAATAAAAATTATTATATTTTTATTAAATTTATTAAATAATACAAACTTTTTTTAATTCGGATTCGGATAGTAAAATCCATTATCCGAAATTTTCGGATATCCGAATTTGAACACCCTATTCACAAAAGAGCATTTCGTATGAATAAGATAAACAACACAAGATGAAAGAATGCAAAACAAGACGACATTAGTTCTATACTAACTAATTTTGATTCTCTCTCTATCACTCTAATTTTGATTCTCTCTCATCGTAGTCACTCTTGGGTCTTAATTGTGACTAGACTAACGGTTGTCATTTTATAGATATAACCCAACTCTTGACTAGTTGATGGTGAGCATATATATCGTAGTGTTGTCTCAATTCCTGGTGCAAGCATGGGGATTTTGGTAGCTACAAGATGGGTTAGGACTATTAGTAATAGACTCCAGCTTGTATAAGTGTTTAGAATGATGCTGTCTAGAGAAACATTTTAGTAATAGATCATCGCGTTTAACCTAAATGATTTGCGGATACTTGGTATATGATTTGCAAAAAGAACCGGATAGTCCAAGTGTTTTTTAGGAAAATTGATAGCAAGTCTATTTTGCCATTTTTATTTCTTAACATGAGCTGGTTCAAATAAAGCATGTTGCTATTGATATGACTATTGGGTCGTAGTCAATGAGAGTAACTACTAGAAACGAGCCTATTAATTTATATTATTATATTAATAAGTAGAGAAGATAAATAGTTGGTTCCTGAAAAGAAACCATTTCATACCCGTTCCGACCCAAAACTGAACCGATTTGAGAGAAACCAATTCAAAATAGATAAAAACCACCTGTCTAAGACAAGTTATGGGATTTTAAGACAACCAAATTAGAACCACTTTAAAAAGACCCAAGTTGAAAAACCAGTTCAAATCGTTTCCAAATATCTAGCCAATAACCAACTACTTTTGACATTTTTTAAGTTTCCTTTCATCATATTTACCATTCTCTAAAATCACAAATCACTCTCCAAAAGTGGGCAATCATTCATTGATGTTAAATTTATAATGTTTTGTTAAATTTATATTAATATCACTATTAATAGAAAAGTAGGAAATTGTCATAAATAAACAGGCACCATCAAGGCAACAACCAACCATTATCCGTTGCCCACCAGACACCACACAATTGATTGTAATATCCAACATCAAACATTAAACAGTTTTTTGAATTTCTTTTTAAAAAAATAGAGAGAAAGAGAGGGAAAACATCCAATTTCATCCCCTCTCTTCATTCCTCTTATCATTCTCAGATCACCATCATACTTTTTTTTCTTTTTTTTATAATTAATTTTAGATATGAGTAAGTTTAAAGATAAAAGACCTTCAGATCCGATCGCAATATCAACACACACACAACATTATTATGATGATGCAGCTTTAGAAGGTAACATTTTTTGGTATGATATGAAATGTTGATGAATAATGACTGTGCATAAGATGATGTAAAATGAAAGAAAATGATATATGAATCTATTTGTGTTCCTGTGGTATATTGTATTATGCAATAGGTGTTGCTGCAAATGTGAAACTGCTATTAAAACTGATTCAAGATCATAAAGATGCATGCAAAACACAAAGAAATGATGGAAGAAGGATGTTAAGGGTGGCAGGAATGATGACCATCCTTGACATGGTTCGAACCAGGATCCAAAAATGTCAATCGTTTGGAACCAAGCGAGCAGAGTTTGCAAGACAGAGTCCAATTCAAAGCCCAAAAGAAAAACGATTAACAGAATCAATGATGGGTGATGAGAAAGAAAACCTGAAAAGAGAACTCAGTGCAAACATGGCTGCGCGCAAAAGTTTGGAGATCATGTGCTCAAGTTTGGGTAAAGAAAAAGAGATAATGATGAAAGAGTTGACAAAAAAGCACACGAGTTAGCAGAAATGGAGGAACATATAAACCACCTTAAAGCACAAAATGAGACGTTATTAGAAAAGGTTAAAGAATGTGCAAATGTACATAAAGATGAAGGAAAAGGAAAAGAAACACAAGGAACCATAGAGCTTCAAGAACATAACAAATCACTTTCTAAACAACTTGTGAAATCATTAGATGAGTACAGATCAATGAAGAGAAAATTAACAGAAGTGCAAGAAGAAAATATGGTAATGCAGTCAACAATTGATGAAATGGGAGCAAAAGTTAGTTGCAGTTTAGAAAAAATTCAAAACTATAGGCAACATCTCACAACTGAAAGTGATGAAATTGTGGATATTGAAGAAGGGGTTTCAGAACTAGAGCATATGTTCAAGTGTTTTGAAAATGAAAAGAAACATGGCAAGAAGGGAGGTGAGCATGTGAATAAACCAGATGTACAGCCATATAAGATACCAGAAAATGTACATTCAGTTAAAAAGAATCAAATGTAAGATATGTAAGGAATTGTCGGTTTGGTAGCATGTGTACTGACTTGTAATATGTAAAAATACTATAATATTATTTTCAATGACTAACACAAGAACAAGTTTAAACAGACAGGGACCACTTAAAGTTTTCCATAATAGTTTATATATATGCCAAAGTTGGAAATAAGTTCATACATGGGCCATATTCTATACATATTCTCAATGAAAAAGCTGCATAAAGTTCAAAAGATTGAAGTACAAATATAATTTTGCTAGTGATTTTGCACCTTAGAGGCAGCAATGGAGTTCAAAATCCATGAGTTGCTTACAGCTACAGCACCACATGATTTTGCTAGTATTTCTGCATTTGACTTTCTTTGACTCAGAATCTGGTTTTGCTCATTTGCTTTCAACTTATCAGGAAGCTCAATGCTGTAAATTAGAAATTGTTGTTCATTATTTACTGGTATTGGCTTCCTATGCAGAACTGTGCCTCCAGCAGCAATTATAAGATCATGTAAATATCCTTTGTAAGAAGCTACAAAATCTCCACTAAAATAGAACTTAAAACCGCTAAAAAGTTTTGGTTCCTGCAAAAATGATTTCAGGTTAACAAGTCAACATTAGATGAATATATATTAGTCTTAACATGTCAGTCTTTATTAAAAATCAAAATATTTACAGAAATTTAGATGTGAAAGAACCTTGTTCAATAATCTAGAACGGCCGAGTTTAGGACCACCCTTGAATCCATGAATATCTACATCAATCTCATAAAGTTGTTCATCAACCGGTTTCTTGACCTCCAAGCAAGCCTTGATCCCTTTTAACATGCAAAGGGAACAACACATATATATCTTTAAAATGAACATTTTTGTACAATAGCAAATACTATGATAAATATACATTAAATAATGCTTACAATCAATATTAAGAATCCACTTTCCCTCTATAATACCCATCAAATATTTAAGGGTTCTTCTGCATGCACCATTCTCATCCACTGATGCAATGACATGTGTAACCCTAGAATCCCACTTCTTCAATACTGTAACTCCAGATAACTTCTCAAACTTTTCAATGGTTTCCTGTAATAGAGTTAAGAAATGAATACATAAAACATTCACGTGAATTTTAATATATGAAAAGTTAGTCTTACCTTTTCGGTACTGGTGAGAGCTGAGCAACAAATAACCATTTTTGTGAACAGTCCATATAATTCCCAGCGAGAAGTTGTGCTGATTGTATCACCAACATTAACTTGAGATTGTTTAATGATAGCTTGCCTTTTTGAAACATATTTCTTTCTTTCTTTTAGTTGAGAATCACATGCTTCATTTGGCAGCTTTTGAGATGCATGAAGTGGACATAACATGACAAAATTATCCTGCAGCAAGGAAATAGAAATGGACCAATTGATCATGTTTAATATAATGTAATGTAATACAATATAATGATGCTTACATCATCCCATCGGCATTGTGGTGTTAGCTTCGCACAAGTAAAATGAAAGCTTTTACGACAAGTTTTTTCATAACAACCAAGAGCTGCACCCTTTAACCCACAGCAGGAGCACTTAATTCTCTTGCTTCTTGTCAACTCGGCTTCCAGATTGACAGCAATATCATCTTCAAAGTACACATTAGGAGCCCTGCATATAATTTTCATGTCAGTCTATTAACAAAAGAGAAAAAAGTAAACAATAGTTTAACATAATTACCATTCTGTGCAGTTCCTATGTGCATGAACAGCATGTGGTACACCTTCATGATCCAGAGTTATAGGCTTTCCTTTAAGGTAGTGTGTCATGCATCCAGAAATCTGCAGTAAATATACTTCAGATAAGAAAATACAAAAATAAACAAGTAGTATTAGAAGGATTTAGGCTTTGACACATACATTTGATTCTTCTGATGACTGGCAAAAAGCACAATGATTATAAGACAAAGTGTTACACTTATGTAAGAATGTTGCATTTGATTTCCCTGTAGGATTGGATTCTGTCATGGAGCTGCAGTTAACTTCTCCCAACGGTTGGCTAACCTTTGTAGCGCCACTTTTAAATGGTGCTGACTCATTTGTAGAAAATTTCACCTTTTTAGAAGTTTTTAAGACCTTGGAAACTTGACTTATTTTAGTTTGTTTACTTGAAGCACAAGCTTTTATCTCACTGTTAACTAGAGAAGCTTTACTAGGCAACTGGGAGATTAAATCCTTGTTAAGTTCAGCTATGTTATTATTACTATTTCTTGGATCTTGCTTATTCAATCTTTTATTCCCTTTTGAATGTTGCTGATTAGTGGTCTCTTTCTTCTTCTTGTCAATGCTACTAGCACTGCCACCGCATTTTTTAAGATTCAATGAACTTGACAGACCAATTGTGCTTCCATCTCCTCGATTAGAAGCTTCTCCAACAACTGCCATTGCAATTTCTTTGCCAATTTTCTTGCCACTTCGATTCTGCTTCTTGCATTTCACAGACTCACTAGTGTTTGTGCCATTATCTTGATCAGCTTTCAGTGGCACGGTACAAATTTTAACAACTTTATCTGCATCTCTCTTAACTCTTTTCTTTTGATTGCTTTCTTTGGTCTTCTTAACTCTCTTCTTGTACCCTTTAACTTTAGCTTCATGGTCACCCACTTCTATGTTATTCGTCTCCTTTCCATCCACGTTATTGTGCCCATCCTCTTGGACTCTGTCACATCCATCAGATTCTTTGTCCTGTATCCCAATTCCAAAGACGAGATATTAAGGAATAGGCCAAGTAAACATATATGAGATGGACTTCATTTTTTATTCTGCAAATTGCCATGCTATAACAATATATGAAATATAGTACCCGCACCTTAATTGGACTTGCACAGAGCTCAGGAGAGCAGGGTCTTTGTGTCCATTCAAACATTTCACTGTCAAACATGTTGCCATCCTGCAACCACAAGCACTCTCAATAAGGACAATCAATATTTAGTTATCTATGCTAATAGCTGATGTCATTTGACAAAGTTTCATGCGGGCTGATTAAATCACTAAAACTTTGTTAGTAGTAGGGGGATGGACTATTTTCCTATGTATTGGTGAAGTTCTAACTTTGACTCAGTGGTGGAGAAGTAGTAAATATAAGCAATAGTAACGTCTACAATTAAATGCCTGTAAATGAAGATAAACCAATACTATAGCAATTATCATGTACCAAGACCCAACTTATACCTAACTAATTACAAACTACCTTCGAGGTTACATGACAAGAATGGTCTTCATAAGAGTCTTTGATATCACTGAAGCATGGAGCATCTGGTGGTGATTCATTTACAGGATCAAATGGTGTAGGTTCTGCTGTATCTTCATCGTCCTCCTCGTTTCTCAACCAAAAGAAAGGGGAAAATAATGTATCGCCATTCTCATGTAAATGAGCTGTGTCTTCTGGTCCAGACACATTAGTTTGAGCTCTATCTTTAATAAGCTCACCCTTCCCACCTCCAAGATTTGCAGGTCTTGTTGGTGTCTCTTGTGGAGGGTGTTGTGGCACCTGAATCCTTTTCTTTGTTGGAAAAGATGGTCTCTCAATATCAGAATCACATCTTTGCGACCTTTTCGAAGACCCTTTCAATGTTTTCCCTTTGGTTTTCTTCTGGTTCTGTGTGTTTGGTGTGCGTCTGAACACTTTGCTGGTTGTCTTGCTTCCACAAATGGTTCCATCATCAGTTTGATTCTCATGACCTAAACACCCAAGAGAAAACAGTCCAAACAGAGTAAGGGTAACATGTATATGATGAATGTGCCTCCTTCCTTTTAATACTTCAAACTCATGATGTTCTACACCTATTAGATTAAACAACTGAACTAATACCTTGGGTTTGAGGTTCAGTTTGAGTGACTAGAATGTTGACTCCTGAAGAAACCTCCATGTTCTTATAAATGCTCACCAAAGTATCCATGTGAGGAGCGGGACGAATCTCTGCAACCAAACAGATTAAGTTCAAAAATATCTAGAGATGTGTACCAAAAAGACTCTAGGTATAATGAATTTCATGTCATAATCTTTCAGGAGATCATAAAAACTCAATATCTCAACTCCATGGGAATCAATAAGAATCAGGATGCAATGAATTACATAACAAAATCATTCATGTACTCATGTATTGCAATTGTAAATTCAGTTCAGTGCTACGAGGAGATACACTAATCGCATGCTGAATAATTACAGACACATATTAATGTAATAATGACAGATCTAATTGAATTTGTATAATGAGAAATACCTCTTCGTCTGTAAGGAATTTTGCATACAGGACATGTCGAATCGGACTTCATAGACTTTTCGATACAAACACTGAAAACAATCGTTAAAAAAAAAACTTACAACAATAAAAGAAGATCACGAAGGAGATAAAATGCCCTAATAAGAACAAATGAACAGCTTACTTGCAGAATATATGATTACACGTAAGCGAAACCGCACATTTCAGAAGACTTAAGCTGCAAACAATTTCAAAAGACAAAACATATAGGGTTATATAGAGTTAAATAACAATAAAGGTGAAATGAAATGATATGGTGTATAGGGATTACCATATGGGGCATTTGAGTTCTTCGGCCATTTGTCGGAGGTGTGAAGTGGTCTCCATTGTGAAAAACTGTGAAGAATTTGCAGTGAAGATGTGGGGAATGTGAAGAAGATGAAGTGAAATTGGAGATATGAGGTGGATTTTGAGGTGAAATGTGAAGTGAATGTGAGTTTGAAAGTTGAAAATTTTGCATATGGCGGGAGTATTTTCATCGGAGATTTCACGCGGCAAATCGGCAAAAGATTCGGAAGATTACGAAATCAAATCTTTATGATAGCTTGTTGTGAAAGCTTTTATAATTTTTTGTTATATGAATGGTGTACAAGAATATATGATTAAATTAAAAGTTGAAACAAGACAATTGGAATGAGTTTAACTCCAAATTTTCATGTTGTGGATAAAATTATTTTCATTGAGTACAGCGTTATGAATTTTTTATTGGTTGATGTAAATGAATCTTGTGAGAGGTTTGTGATTTATATTTATGTAAACGGAACGTTTTTTAATACGATGAGTGGTGGTATTGTTAAACGCGTCTTTTAGTATTCATACGCATGATTTTCCATGGAAACTTATTATCACACATCACAATAACACATGTTTTCACGTGTAAACATACACATGAATTTGTTGGTTTTTTACCACAAACAACTTTTTAATTCACCCTTATAAACAGGACGAAATAATTACATTCTTAAAAGGTAGAAATATTTTCATCACGATACTCTGGTGTAATAGAATCCATGGGGGGCCGAAAATCCGAAAGCAAAATAATGTTTTTTAATCATGTCTAAAGCTGATTTTGAGAAAGTTGTAAGTTTAATAAACTGAAAAATGAAAATCCATAGAATCAAACACTAAACAAAGATTCTAGTGTAAATGGCGGAAATAGGTCTACCGGTATCTTAAATCAGGCCGCGCATATATTTTGGTTAATAGTTCTCCATTAGACAAATGTCACGTTAAACGTGGCTTATGCAATGGCATTTGTTTTAACTGCTTTTTGTTTATGATTGATATAGAAAGGCTGAATACAACAAAGCAATCAGCTAATGTTGCTAAAGGCTGTTCAAAGGTGTCATCCTCTCAAATAATGGCCATGTTATATCACATGTCATGTATGCAGACGGTGTGGTATTTTCGGGTGAGTGGTCTTCTGATAGCATAATGACTCTCAAAAGGATCCCGAGACATTTTTACATTGCATCTAGACTGAAGATAAACTATGACAAACACAAGTTATTTGAGCTTGGAATTGACGAAACTTTCGACATAAGATAATCTAGAAAATAGAAATGCACAACAAAAATGGGTTCATTGGGTGGTTTGGGATAAAGTCATCAAAGGATAAAAAAACTTATGCCTCAAATTAGGTCGCTAAATAGACATTAACCTGGCATTATTAACAGACATCAAAGAATAAAATCAAGTGTCTTATAATTTTGTTTTTAAAGTACATGTTATTATTTATTCATATCATAAATTTGTAATACCCGTCACACAATGTTACACTCGTGTTTATATCTTCAATAATTAACATTTGGGAATTTATAAATAATTTAACACATGTAAATAACCAAAACAATTCATGTCCATTGATGCATAAAACTATCTGCTCAAAATTCGATAACATAAAGAGGCATGATCAGTTCTATACAGATTAATTGTACATCCAAGTTTACAATCACAGCTTCAAGGGCACATACTCAAAACCCAACTGCCCAAAAATGATCACAAACATTAATCACGGCGAATCGTGAAACATGGTTCATCTTCATGAATCATGGCCATGCTCACCATATCCACAATTCCATGTTACATAAGTTTTCACAATAACATCACAACAAAATCATGGCACATCACATATGAAGCAAACACAAAATTCAACACATAATAACTGCTGACTTCTTTTTTCATCTAAAGTTACAGCATCGAGGCCGTCCTCTTGCTAAATTATCCCACAAACAAACCATTTGTCTTGGTGATTGGTAATGTGCCGTGTAATAATTATCCATACACCCGTATTGACAGAACTTACCATGGTGAGAGTATTGGACCGGACTGGTGCTGTTGAACTGCTCGACCCACATTCCCATGCTCACGTCTTCCATTTTGAATATCTGCCAAATGAGCCATACAAAGAAGCATGTCAGATGGGTTGAAACTTGCAAGTCATCCTACAGGTAATCAAATACATAAAAACATCCTAAATAACTCTTTTAAAAATGTTTGATCTTGTCTATAATCATATTTAGCAAACTAGTCATTTTTAGATTTCAAAAAATGCATAATAAGGTGGTTTGTGTCGGTGAACCACAACCAGCCCATTTTGTCACTAAACTAACAAGAATTTAGAGGGGTAAATAACGGACCCTGAGCTTTCTTTTTGCATGTTGGGATACGATGAATTTAGCTATATCACTGGAAATTATATATCCTGGTCCATTTGCATAAGGCGGATATACAGCTTCAGGCCATTCCTGTAACATTGACATGTAAATAGCCATTTCAAATTGGACAAAACTGTGATTAAGTATACCATCATACTTGAATTTTGTCACACACCAACATTTTTCTTAGATAACTTGCAAAAATGAACAATCTTTTAAATTGAGTGAAGTGTAGCAGGGAAAAAACAAATTTGGCTTTCCTACGTATATTTTTCTGTTTTTCGTTTTGCAAGAATAGGTTGGTTTGTAAGAATTGTACAGATAATTAATCGTCTTTTATAAATATTTTATGTTATCAGACCTCAAAACTGACTGCCCATTTGCCATGTCTGAGAGGCCTGTGAAAGAGATTAAGATTTCCCATATAAAGTGACCGTTGGTGAGGAACTTTGTTAAGCTCTTTCAAGACGACATCCACCCGCGTAAAAGTGTCATCATCACATTTCATTACATATGAGGCGCTCACATTTTTAACCTGCAATTGCAAGCGGCAGAACTGTTAAAAAAATGATTGTTAAGACCAATTTAGAAACTACAAAAGAAGAGTTCAATCATAATGACCGCATATTCGCAGATGGCTATAGTTTTAAGCACCACAAGCTCATAATGGTCCATAAATGTTAATACAACGATATCACCGAAGTAAGCAGCCTCCTTTTTGAGAACTGCATTTTGTTCCTTCCTTGGACTCTGCATTTTAACATTACTTTTTGTCACAGCCACAAAATATCAAAGATAAATTTAAAAAAAAAAATCTTAATGTAAATTTCATACCAAAGCAACAAAAAACCGAACAACAACATCTGAGGTCTTAATTGCTGAAGATTGCATCCATGTTTTCCTAATAGCCATACGCTCAGCAAAGTGATTTGTAGCAGATAAAATCCCAATAAAAACTCGTATACGATGGTGTGGCAAAGGTCTAGCTTTCCATTTTTCTGACATTTCTATTACCCTTTGAGGTGAGAAGCTCGGGTGAGAAGTTGGGAGTGATGTAGCATAAACAGAATGCACATCTACATCCCCTTTAACCGCTAATCCTGTTGCATCCTCAAGTGTATACCCCTGTAGCAAAGACAAATTTTACATCAATTGCTGGTTATAGATGTATAGTTGGTTAAATAAGCATGTTAAAGCAATATTATGGAATCAGATTAACATACCGTACGGTATGGGAAGGAGGTCACATGGCGGCCCCCAACATTTATATGGAATCCATCAACCCCAGCACGTATGGTCAGCACAAATAGTTTACCTTCTACAAAAGGAAATGGCCACGTCACTTCTGGTTTTTGTGCCCGTCCTATAAACCGTTTGAACCATGATGATGTTCGTGATTCCTTTGAATCCACAACATCATTACGCATCCATTTTTCACATCTCGGAAATCCATCAACTGCCAAATATATAGTACATTAAATACATGAATAACGTAAGTGACATGATCCCAATTAAAACGAACATTAGCAATGTCATATGTTCGGTTTCAACAGAATGGCAACCTTAAAAGTTAAAACCTACTGATATTCCTAACTACTACCATGAAAGCTCCAGCCTCATATCAAAAAATAACTGGTGAGATGAGGGAGTTCTGCAATTTGATCGTCAATATGTGATGTCTGAAAGACAATTTTAGTATCTAATAGGTCTGATAGATAGAAAATTTGATTTTTTAGCAATATAGAGGGGTAGAACCTTCTGGATATGGTATCTTATTTTAATACATATATACTTATAGATATGATATCAGTTTTTGTTAATATAAGCTTACTTCTATTCATGTTGGCATTTGATAAAGATTCTTGATTTGCCAACTATGTCAGAAGCAATAGACTACCTATAAGCTTATATTAACAGTTACTGATATCATATCTATATGTAAATATGTATTAAGATAAACCTTAATTAATAAGAGCTTCTTAGCATGCAACAAGATGGAAACCCCAGTAACTTGTTAAGCATAAAATTGCAGTATATATTTGCTGTTCACTTGAACAAGATTCAATTCCAAGAACCCTGTTTTTTGGCAACTTCAACAAACAACTCACTTTACACGTGGATCCTCGTGATTGACCACAAAGATCACGTACTTTTCAATCTAAAAAAATCAGATGCAAAATAATTTATTTGGCACAAGAAGAGTGCCAATATATTGGGCAAATAAAGGGCAGTGAACACGTCATTCATCCTGATGCACTACATGTTCTCTATAAAACCACAATGGTAGAAATGACCTAAAAGTGACAAATTAACATTTAAGGAAAAGAGGACAACATCTCACACATGCAGGGAAAGAAGAAATCAAGCTTTATTTATCTTCCTATTTTATAACTTCACAATTATAGCAATATACTTACCAAGCATGTCATCGTCGCCTTTTGATGGTAAACCATCACATCTTTGAGCAGTCCCCCACTGCATCCGATAGCATGTATTGTGCTCAATAACTGGTTGATGGCTCCAATCACCTCTCAATCGAGGATTCAGATGCAAAATTTTTGGTGGATCCTCCGCAACTACAGATTTAAGCCCCTGCAACTCAACTTTAAACTGAGAAACCGAAACCATGGGATCAGCTCCCTTTGTTCTTGCAAGTTGGGGAACATATTCATTATGAGCATAATGAGGTGTTCCCACCACTGTTATAGATGACCCTGCAGCAAGACCACATGGAAGAAACATGATTCGGTCTCCTTTAGTTAGTTCTTCACCAGTGCTCGATACCCACAGTGGACACTGTTCTTGTTTCCCTTCAAGTATAGAAGACAACTTGGTGTCCTTTTCGTTAAACTTATTAACCTCTTCCCATGCCTTTAAACCTAAACTCCAAGCTTCATCTGCCATTTTCTCCAATCCTGACATATCGCGAGTCCTATGTCTCTGCCTCAGAATATTACCAGTCAACCGCCCGTAGCGAAGATCAACAGGGGGCAAACCATCATCATTCTCTTCCTGAGTAACCGTTTCAAATCCGCTCTCATTTTCTAATGTCTCCCTACTCCTATCACCAGATTCCTCTTCTAATTTCTTCTCTTGTCGAGTCACTCCATGAAATCCATTGTCATTTTCTAATACCTCACTAATTTCATCATGATAAGCAGATCTTAACGTTGGTTTACTCACTTCTAACTGATATTCACTCACTGATTCACTATCAGAAGCACTTGATGTCTCAAAATACACAGAAAACTTGAAGCAAACAACAATCAAATACAATGCCGCTAATCCAAACAAAATATGAGGCAGTTTCACCCTCCGCAAACCGAAAACTTCACTCCGCGACCTCTTCATTCTCAAATTTTCATCCAACAGATAACAAAATCGAACACATTGAGCCTTTAATCGGCAAACTAAAGCAATCTCGTAACCTAATTTCAGTTTACAAGTTGAAATCGATGATACGAAACGTAAGATGAACAGATTTCGATTTACCCTAATTAACGCAAGATGAATTGTGATCTTCAGATGAAGTAGGGTGATTTAACCTGCAATCGAATGTGAAGAACCTGAAGAAATCAACAGCGGTTTGTGAAGATGAAAGTTTTAGAGGGATCGAAGAGATTTAAAGACCTGTGATTCGAGTGAACGTGATAAAAGGTGAGAAATGTGAATGAATGTTATGAGTAGACATAAATGTATAATTTAGGGCAGGTGGAGCAACATTGTTTGCTAAATAAAATTAGGTTTTATTATATATTTGTATATCTTGCATTTTATTAACTTTTCTAAACTCGGATGATAAACCGGAATATGTGATTGGAAAATATAACACAATTGACAATTACACTATATTGTCGGGAACTAATGCGGTCACGCTTGTGCACTGCACATGGTAATGTATGTGTCGTATATTATCAGATCATGTCTTTTTAAACGACTTGTATTTTAAACGTTAGATATGACTGTGTTGTATGTCTTTTATTGTTTAATTGCATGTAAATGCTAAACTTTTAGAAACTCATGGTTTCACGTGGTTTATTATGTCTTCATATGACGTGATATGTTTAAAGTTTTATTATGGTTTGCGATTTATGTCTTTCTATTGTATTGTATTTGTTGGTTATGATTTTGTTTTGTTAATTTTATTTTATTTTTCTCATAAGTATACTAGATGGGTTTGGTTTATTGTGTTGTATTTTTCCAAGTTGTGCTAAAAAATACAATCATCCAATATAACCTAAAGGTGATGCAAATTGCATGCAAATCAATATATATATATATATATATATATATATATATATATATATATATATATATATATATATATATATATATATATATATATATATATATATATATATATATATATATATATATATATATATATATATATATATATATATAGGGAATGGATCCCTTGAAAACCATATTATAAATAAAAACCATAAAAACTAAGGATTACATATATATAAGTGCATGTTACAAAGTGTGCAACTAAAAGATACGTATATGTAGAGGTTATGTATATGTAAGTACGTGTTACCAAGTGCACAACTAAGAGTTACGTATATGTAGCTCCTACAAGTTACGTATACGTAAGTCGTTTCGTCATCATCGACGTTCATTGGAGTTTATATGAAAAAATATGTAATGATCTTGAAAAATGATGTTGAATTTTACTTAAAGATACTTTAAACAATTAGAAATTTAAATCAATTATAAATTATGTGATTGGGTAGTGGTGGTTTTCATGGTTTTTAATTATAAACATGGTTTTCATTTGATCCATCCCTATACATATATATATATATATGTATATATATATATATATATATATATATATATATATATATATATATATATATATATATATATATATATATATATATATATATATATATATATATATACATATTTGTTTGTTTGTTTTTTATATGAAATATATGATATGTTTCCTTGTATAAGTGTATTGTTAACGTCAATCTAAATTAACAAGTGAAACCAACATTGTTGCATCGATTGTTTTTTTTGTTCAACTTATCCGGTATGATATTGGTAAGGATTTATATGTTTTAATAATTACCCGAAAAAATTTGAGTTTGCACTGCATGATGATCATTGTCGAGTAATGTAATAACTTAAATAACCTAATATAGTTAAGATAAGTAGATTATTGTATCTATAAATAGCGTGCAACTAGTAAAATACTTAATGTTTGATATTAAATTAAAATTTAAGAAAGTTTTTGAAGTTTTGAATTAAAACTAAGTTAAACTGAAATGAAATGAAATAAAAAATTTTGAAGCACAAAAAAGTATTTGAGAGATTTAACTTGGTATGAAGATAAACAAATTAAAAAAATCCCCTTCTAGTTTAAGGTTTGATTACTTATTTACAAGACTTAAAATATGGGATTGACTTTTAATCGACCACATAAACAAATCATACATTGATCTTACAATTGACCTAGAAAGTGACCCATGTGAGGCACATTAATCGTGAGATCCTAAACAAAACTAATCAAGACGTGTTGAGGTGCGCACTATAAATAAAAACAATTATACAAAACACTCTTACACAATAAAAAACTATACATATGAATGTTCATAACCTGCAAGATTATACCTTAATTAAGTTGTAAATCCCAACCAGAGTACCAAGGTTCTTGAGGACAATAAACCATGAGAATCGAGAGACTAGCAATGTGAAGTGGTTAAACCAAGTATTGCGAATCGGTGGAAAAAAAATAACGTGAGTTATTAACCTTATAGCATAGCATAGCATACCATAGAGGTGCCCAAATAGGTTATGTCAATACATATATATATATATATATATATATATATATATATATATATATATATATATAAAAGTCCGGCTATTAACCGATTCAATTAATATAGTTAAAGTCGATAGTTTTAAAAATCAGTTCGGTTATCAACTGTTTGAGATTAAAACCAACATGATGGAACCAGTTAGGTTATGATACTTATAACCTACTTGTTAAAAACAAGTTTTTCATAATTACCTTAAAATGTTAGTTATTTAAAATGTTAGTTATTTAAAAGATATATCTTAATTTCAATCTAGTCATCTACATGTGTAAGAGAAGCCCATAAGACCAATAAAGCCCATCACGGTCCATCAGATCCATGCAACCTTAAGGAGCCTGTTATAACTAGTCTAGCAAGATTATGCACACCTACTAGTAAATTTTAGTAGTTGTATTTTAACGTAACTCACATTAAGTTTATAAGTTATAGAAAATAAGAAAATTAAAAAAAGAATTGGAATTCGCTTCTTAAAATATAGAAATTAAGTGTATATGAAATAGTCAGTACATCTCTCCCCACTCACATCAGCTTATTTCTCTACACCACTCAGATATCCACATATAATTTATACGTGCATGTTGTTGTCGTTTTATCCCCCCAATATATACATATAATGACTTGACCAACATTGTATCAGGAGGTGGTCGACCATGGACCTTTTAACTTGTTGTTCATTATTAGATGATCTCACAACCTCCATCTACCATCGCAGAGAAAAGAACGACAAAACATCATCACCAACACCACTTCCGAAATCTACACCAACCATGTAGATTTTTGTAGCATCATAAGTATTATCTAATATGAAGTTAAACCCCAGTAATTTCCCACAAAATAAATTTAAGTTCACCGTAAATCTATTGGTATCTTGGTGTATTAAATGGTGTCGCTTTGTATGGAGATCATGTGTTCAAGTTTCATGTTGGACTACTAAGTAGAATAAGAAGGAAATAATATGAGTGTACGAGTTACCGTTTTAAAAGTGAAGTCTTAATCCAATTAACTATTTGAAAGATGACAATCCAATTATATGATCATGGCATGTCGAATATTGGACCTTACATAGTCATATTGGATCTTATATATGTACTTGCACGTTTTATTTTTCGATTTTCTTCGACCTCATGTCAATTGGGCATACTTTATATAACCTTATCTCGATCATATCCGACCCTATCACTTTTTGGCATTTTTCTACCCAGCGAACCAATTAATTTTACACTCTGTTTTTTATGAAACGTAATTTTCAAACAAAGAAAATATATATTTTAAAGGAAATAAACAAATAAATGAAATAATAATAACTTTAATGAGTACTACAATGTAGATATATGGCATAATTAAGCCCTTTAAAATTACAATAAAATTGAAAGCTAAAAAACTCAAATATTGAGGTTATGCAACCAAACCGTAGGCAAAGAAATGCAAGACAAAAATCAGCAAAAATATATACACATGTTATTAAGAAATCATTCACCGGCTGATTTACGTCGCTAGCCATTGCCCGTGAACCACGGTCCGTGGATCCCATCTGTCAACTCGATGTCAATCTTGAGATTCACCCCACATTTCTGCTAAGTAACGATCACATTTGGTACGATTTTCGCCATTAGCAAGTAAATCAAGGCTAGCCCTCTTGGTTCTAGCTGGTTGGGTCTGAGTAGACCCATCGTGCTTTATGTTATGTCTATACTCTGATGCCACATGTTCAAATACTTCGACATCGAACATGTTGAGGTTTATCTTTGGGTTCATTAGGTCCCTCACAAATGCAAAGGGTAGTTGGTCTCTTGGGTTGAATGCTTCTAGTTCATTGAATAAAAGACATGAAAATAGATTGCTAGCTACCCCATGCTTCCTTAATATTATTGCACTATCCGGTACATCTGCCAAAATAATCATATCATAGTAATCATATCGTTATTTTAATTATTAATTAAGGCTACCAAATTCTGACATTATATAACATGTGTATTTTAAAATGCATGTTTTAGATACTTAAGTGTAAGAATAATTTTAAAAAAAGTTTCTATTTAGATTTAGAAAGTTTATTTGAGTTAGAGTTATCAATTGTTTAAATTGTTATTATGTCAATAGCTATTACTTATATTTACAAATGAATGTTAAACATGTTGACCTGAAACACACATATGGAACGGTTTAAATATCTGACAAAAACTCGACACCATTGTAACATGTCTGCCATGAACACGACATAAATAAGTGTACGAGTCATGTTTAGATCATATATTCAACCCGTCAACCTAAAAGCCATAAACCCGTCAACTTTTCACGATTAACACTTTAGTGTAATTATAATACGTTTGTTTGTATTGAAATAAATAAAAAGAGACATGAGGTAACAAGACTCTTGTGTGGAATGGGACCATTACGTAACATGCATAAAGTGAAGCGTACGTAAAGAGATTGATGCTTGATTGTATGCAATATATAATTTTATAATAATCGAATATTTATTAATAATAATAATTAAATGTATATATTATAAGACTTGCATAAAGTACAATTGTGATAAATGAATAACTGCACTTTTCTCTGTTGTCATGGGGACCTTTTGAGTTTTGTAGAAGCTTCAACCACCTTTTTTCTGTTTCTAAGTTGTCATAACTCATAATTTGGTGATTATTAAAATACAATATAATTTTTATTTTTTCTTTCAACACATTTAGCTTATTAAGATTAAAGATGTTACGAGGTTTGTAAATACTTAACTAAAGATTGAACATCATAGACTAATAAAATAAAATATAGTATATATTAGTGATAAAACTTCTAAACTAAAACTTAATCATTAATATCAACACATGTAGTACTGGATTTGTTGAAATGCAATACGTTATCTGAAAAAATATAACAAATATGTAACAAAGAGTTACGGAAAAAACTAGCTGAACGATTCTTGAGGAGTAATTAACAAAAAAATCAAAATAATATATAAATATCGTATTTATTTTCAGAGATTAAATATTGTTGATTTAAATATGTGTTCACAAAAGTAATATTCTAAGTGTACTATAATTTTTTTGAATGGAAAATTTATAACTCTGATTCAGATGATAGATGTTAGATTAATCGGTTCGTATATTTATTTCTAAGCTGAGTCTGCACCTTCAAGTCTTTAACCTCCTTAATTAAGACGACACTCACAGGATCACAGCTGAGAAAACCATCCGACTCAACCGATAACATTTTTGCTTCGAGCAACTCAAACGCAAGACCTTTTTATGTTCAATTATCCTGTGTGCATCGCCTCGACCATTTAAGGTGATGATGATTGATTCTGAGTGTATTATATTATATACTTTAAAAAAAGAATATACTTTATTAAATATTGTTTATTATTAAATCATTATGAAGTAACTTTCAAGTTAAGACAGCTTTTATCTTTGTCATCTATTGCATGTTTGTTTCATAACTTGCTTTCCTTTTATTTTTTATTTTTTCGAACGGCATGTTTCATAACTTGCTATATGTAACAACTCCTAATATACAATGGAATTTTTTATAAGTTTTAACGTATACGAAATATGAAATTTATAATATTGCAAGATCAAACTGTTTAATTTGACATTAAGAATATCAGTTATAAACTTTAAAGTAATTCGACGATGTATATTACCTGAAGGGTACGGTTGTTTCTTCAACGACCAAGGTTGTAGTCCGTTTTCACAATATGTCTCCATCTGAATCCTCAACGAATCGACATCCCACCATTTCTTCCACCTAGCGGTCGCCATAGCTTCTTCCATCGTATGAACATACAAAGGATGTTTAGATATAGCCATATCCGCATCTTTCACTATCACAAGTGAATGAAGCAACAATAACGGATCAACCACCAACTGCATTTTCGCATCAACCCAAATGCTATATTTCGAGTTTGGAAATAGTCTATGAACCAAGTATTTCGGGACTATCCCATTCATAGCCGGATTTTCATACAATTCCTCAGTAAAAACTTTCACAATTCTCCACGCCCCAATTTTATTTTCACTGGTTTTCCTCGAGAGTAAGTTGTGATAATAGAGTTGTTTTAACGTGACCTCGTCTACAAACATGTAGAAACACACATGGTCTAGGGTTTTAGACCCGAGGCCTCTCGGTTGACGGATTTTGTCGTGGTCTCCAAATATAGCCGAGACCACCACCACTCCGTCACATCTTTCCATCATTAGTCTATCTGCAAACCACAAAATTCGATCACAAATAATAAAATGTACCAATAACAATTTTTAATCACGACCAAATTACCAATTTTTATAATGCTAATTGCATCTAACGTTCATAACAGAGTATAATATAGAATCAAATGAACAATATCTTCCGCAAGAAACAAAATTCATCGATGAATTCGATCAAACTAACCGTAATCACTAATGGGAAATTTCTTGAAGAACCCACAAGGGATTTCGCGTCCACCATCTCCATAATCAAAATACGAAATCCTCTGATGCGTACTGTAATTCCTCCCAAATCCTCCACCATCACCATCCCCTTGAAGATACCTCAAACCCTCAAAATCCCACGAAGAATTCCCCACAATTCGTCGAATTTCATCCACAACAACCCAATAATCTGCAAATCCGACACGAATTTCAACCAAAAAGACACAAAATCACCTCCAATTGGGACGAAATCGTTTAGAAACAATGAACAGAGTGTACCTGAGAAGAAAACAGGGGAATTGCAGGAGGAATGGAGTGTGGGAATTGGGTGTTTGTGAGGGGAATAGGATTGAGGGTAATTGAAAAGGGGTGATTGAAGGGGATGAAAGGGGGATGATGTGAAGTGACATTTGGTGGTGGAAGAAAGATGAGTGTAGAAGGTGAAGAAGAGGGTGAAGAAGAGGTATGAGAGAGAGAAACAGAGGAGTTTTGATTGGAAGAGAAGGGGTGTAGAGGTTGTTGTTAATGGCTTTCCCATTTTCCAATGAAATCAAATCTCTAACATCCATTCAATTTGTAATTCTCATCATATGTCTTTGTTGCTTGTTAGTTGTTACACCACATAAGACAATTTTCATGTGATGAATTGATAATTGCTAATACCATTATACCATCTTATTTTTATGTAATATATGCATATTATCTTTAGTAAACTTGTGTATATACGGATTGAATAAATAAAATATTAATATAATAAATTACGATCTTACTAACCACAATAAATCAAATAGCAATAGATTTATTTATAAAATAATATTTTAAGATATGATATGACTGAAATTACGTATGAGAAATGACTATAAATAATTAAATAGTTGTATCAACTTTTTAAATTTAATTTTGAAAAATAAACATTTTGTTCTAAAACAAACTGTATAAAAATGTCATTATTAAAAATCTTCTTATTACAACTCCCAAATTTGATTACTTTTTGTTTTTAAAAAATTGACTTTTAAAAATACCAATTTATTTAGAAATAACCTTAATAAACAGATTTATTTTTTATTTATTAAATATTAAAAAGTATTAAATCAATATTATTAGTAATTAAGATAATTATTTAATAGGAGAGAGATGCGGGAAAAATTTAGTGAGGGTGATTGTGGTGCTGACACGTGGCATTCCCATTTACCATTTTATTAGAGTAGTAAGATAAGATAAGATTTGGAAAACCACATTTACGTTATAAACTATAATATATTGAGAATGGTAAAAAATATATGATATATTTAAATTAAATATGTTTTTTGTTTGATGTATATGATGGTTATGTAATTATTAATTTTTTTCTGTCTCGCCCTATTTTTGATTATTTTTATATATTATGATGTGATTATTTTAGTTCTCAACATAATTATTAGTTTATAATCTGATATTGGCCCGTGAGTATACACAATGAGAACTTTAAAAACAACTAATAACCAATTCTATGAGTTATTTGTAGTCATTTAAAGGGTATTGTAGAGAAAACACACTTCATTATGGTTTTGTAACTACCCCATCATAAGGAGAATCTTAAAAATTTCCCACCACCCTCTCTCTTGTCTATAGTAATGAGAAAATTAATTTTTAATTACATGGTGATAACTACAAAATGTAGGGGGCTGTATAAGTTACCTAAATACCATTTCAACATATAATAAAAAATTAAAAGTTTTTATTGATTGGTTGAGAAGAATTCTTAAGATATTTAAAATGTTAGGTTGTCGTCTTATCTTTATGTTACACACATAGCTTACCCAATCGCATAAACAAACAAGTTGAGCAAGGTTTAAACTCGTCTAACCTCTGCCTTCGCTCGTTTAAGACTTAGGCTTCAACTTGACTCGAGAGCTTATTGTCTAAATATCAAGCTTAACTAGTTTACTGATTAATAAATATTTATTTATTTTTTTATTTTTTATGCGTATACAGTTAGTTTTTATATTTTTATTTTTTAACTATATATAAGATAATAACTTATATTATTTAGCTATTTATATAGTAATTATAAGAATAAATATTGTAATTATATACTTACTATATTAAATAGAAATTGTTATAGTTATATAACTAATAGTCTTGCTAAGGTTCGTGAGAATATTAAAAAAAAATCTCAATTTAAAAAATAATACCCATGTAAAAGCAAATTGGATTCACCACTTAATAACACGATAACACAATATATTGGAATTTAAATGTAGGCACAGTATTTATTTGATAAAAACATTTAGTAAATTTCAAATGGAGCAGTAATTTTAACCTTTTAAGTTCGTTTATAGTCTAAATTCTAAAAGGGTTAACATAAGAAACAAAAATATTCATCCTAAAGACGTACCTAAAGGTGTAGAAGGATTGATTGAAACAATGATTACCGATTTTCTAAAATTAATAAAATGTTTAAGAAATTAGCTAACATTAAAAAAATTTCAATTAAATTTACAAAGGAATTTATAATAATATAAACAATAATTATTTTCTACAATATGTTTTCTTAAAAAGGTGGATAAAAATAAAGAATCTACACAGTTATTTTAACATCTAGCATTTTATTTTATAATAATATCAAACATATTCTAATATTTACATGTAATAGGTATCTTATCGACTAATATATTAACTTATAAAAAAATTGTGTAGGTTTTGAAAACAAACAAGGAAGCCTAAGGCAGTTTGTCCCAGAATAACGGAACTACCGTCTAGCAGTACTATAGTAGTGGACTAGTTTCTACTGTCTAGCAGTGTCTACTGGTGAAAACTTTGATACTTTCTAGCCCAATCACAAAGGCCCATATTTTGAGCCCAAAGTGAAGTTTGAACATCTATACCCAAATTCAAATAATCCTTAATTTAGCCCATGTTTTATGTAGGTTCTAGAACGGCCAGATCATTTGACAATCTTATTTATGCAGTTTTACCCTATATTTTTTTTAGAAGGTTGTTTCACGTGATTTGAACCCATAATCTCATGCAAGGTTGGGCGGGTTGGGTCACTGCCCAGGGCCCGATCTTTTTAGGGGCCTGAAGAAAAGTTATATATACAAGTATTTTAAAAAAAAGTTATAAACTACTAATAAACCCATTATAAAGACCCAATAACATTTAATTTATCTTAACCTATTGATCCTTATATTACAGCTCATAAACATTTTAAATAGTTTAGCCCAATACCATTTACCCAATCTAAACTCAATTTAATATGAAAGCTTGATTGAGAACTCTGTTTTTAAAAATGCTAAGAGAACTTCCGGATTCACTTAAGTACAATAGATTACTTTGATACAATACTATCGTTTTTTTTTTTTTCTAACAATTATCGTTGTATTATAAATTTTTTATATACAAGTTATTCGGTTTTTTTTTGAGAAAACAGTAAATGCTCATTGAGTGTTTCGCTATGTGCTCATCGATCGACCAATTACAAGATCATGTAGAAGTTACCTGTTTTAAAAGAAACTCATTTTGATTTATTACCCAACCTGTCCGATTTATTTTTTAAATATCTCTGGTAACATTTGAAACATATCCTATGGATACATGTAATAATCAAACAAAAGATCAACCCCAGAGAATGAACATGTTTGAGAAGAAATCCACAGATTCTAATCACTTTATTTGTTTGTTTCCCAACAGCACTCTAAGCTTGACATGTATGATACATGACAAACTCATGTCTTAGTTTCTTTTTACCATGTCTACCATCATTGAATCCTTCTATTTAAAAGATAATATTAGTTTTCTAAGTATTTGTTTGTTAATTATATATTTATTATATCTTCTTGACTAAGGAAACCATCATTTTGACATATCTTGGTTAGTTTTAATAGATAATTCGACAGTTTTATATACAAACCAAAAAAATATAAATGTGTATATTTTTTAATCAAGACACACTCTACACGTATTCTACTTATAGATTATTATCTATGTACTTTGTAAGATTTAAACCCATATTTTTTTCTTCTACAACACGCCACTTACCACTACGATAGTGATGTATATACTGCATGTTTTTTTATAAAATATAAAATTAATTAGTTCATTCATGTGAACACTAGTGAAATTACCACAAATTTTAATATTATCGCGACATTCATATATTTCACAGAAATTGATACATGCATTGTACTTTAAAATAAGGTTTATATAAGGGTTCTAATATATAGACATCACACTTTATAAATCGACACCCCGTTATACGCCTCGTATGGTACCATACACGGAGTATAGGGTCGAAGACACTGATCTGGTTGTCGAGACTCGATAAAGAACAAGTTAACAAATCGGTCTTAGCTACAATTACTTTCGGGTTTCTAATTCCACAAGATCAACAATTGGTGTGTTTCAAACTAGGGTTTGTAAGAACTCAACTTCAAGATTTTAACTTTTGATTTAAAGTGATAACCCTAGAACAATCTTTTAAGACTCGTTCGGTCATAAGATTACCAATTTACTCATATCAAGTTGTCTACCTTTCTTAATAAGCTTACGATTCGAGGAAACTAAAAAGTGATAATCAAGCACACAACTTTATTTACGAGTAAACGTTTTAAATTAATCAAAACATAAAACTTCATTCAATAGTCTAATGTTCATTACAAAAACCTATATAAAACATAACAATTGTCTCACTTGACAATAATCGTACTCCCAAAAGCAATCAAGAAAACCTAATCACACATCATCTTCATTAAATATTCAATCTTGCTTTCAATGATGATCAATGATGATATGGAGAATGTTAAGAGGCTTAAAAGCACCAAATATCTTCTTGAATTTGCTCGATTTCGTGTAGGGGAAATTGTTATTCGAATTAGGGTTGATTAGTTTTAAATAAACTTAAAAGCCCAACTTTCTAGAATTTTGATCAAATACGCGCACAAATACGCCGTTAATACACCGCCCGACGTATTATACGCCCATACCTGACGTATGATACGCCAGCCTACCTTCAAAAGTGTATTTTTGTAGCTTTTGATATTTACGTATCCAGTCCCTTTGGTTTCGTGTTTTGCTTTCTTTGACTCTCAAATATATTCCTTTTAGCTCCTAAAACCTATGAATCAAAACATAAACAAAGTCAACTTGTTACACAATAATCACGATGTAAAATCAAGTATTTAGATCAATTAAACACTAAACTACTGACACGTGATCAGACACTGAAAAAAAGGAAAATTCAGGGGGCTGTCAGAGGGCTATACGCATCATATAGCCTATACGACCCCCGATACGACACATATAGACCTATACGACGCATATGGTACTATACAACCCATATAAAAATTTGGGGTGTTAATTTAAAATTTTAGGATGTCTAAATATTCCAGCCCTAAAATAATTATATATCACAGAAACGTATGAATTCCACAATCATTATTTGATAATTTTAATGCTATCAACTGTAAACGTTCTGACATCAAGATCATAAAGATATATTTTAGGTTAAATAATAATATAGGTTGGATGATATGTGATATGTACTATTATAAATTTATCTGAATCACACACATTGTATGTCAATGTTAAAACGGCCAATATTGAAGTTCCATGAAAAAATAGAACAACATGATTTGGTCTTGTTACCAAATAGAACATAAGTGGAATCAAATGTAGATATAAGAAACCTTACAACTTCCGTGTGTTCTTGCTATATATTTTGCTAAGACTTTTTGGTTTTGTTTGTTGAATGACAAATGTACGATCATGTTTCAGAGGACAAGTGTTATCTTAATCGGGCCCACCTATCCGTTTCCCAGCTGGAACCGCACCCTCAACCCCCTCAGGAGGAAACCCATTGCTGAGAAAACCCCCTGGCTCAACTCTGAGGAAACCCATTGCTGAGAAAACCCCCTGCTAAGACTTTTGTTTGTTCTGAAACCCCAGCATTTTCTTAATTATCCTAAATTTAAATGCGGCGAGTCTCACTCCTATGAATATGTGATAAAGCTAAAACTATTAGGGCGGAGGGTGGGTGTCACACCGCCCCAACTACAATCGCTGGATCCTTGCCGATGGAGGGGGGCGAGGTCGGGGGCTCCCTTTCTCACTCACATCATCACGGTAGATTCAACAATTTCTCATTCTTGCATCATTGCCCCACCGATACCGCAGTGGTGGGGGTGGTGTTCCCCATCGACAAAGCTGATGTAGTTTTCTCTTCTTTTTGAAACGTATGCCACACTCATTATGGCCTAATATCTATCATATAATGAAACATAACATAACATAACATAATAACACGAGATTTGTCTAAAATTTCACGTCTAATTTCTCAAAACTAATCGATCAACATTACTATACATATATATTTCGTTGGCCGGTAGCTGATCATAGTTTTAATCAATGTTGTTGGGACCGGATCGGACCGACCGGTCCAACCGGGGATTGGCTAGGGGGCCGGTCCGGTTTACATCGAATCGTTTTGGGCCGGTCGAACCGGCCGGTTCGTTTTGAATCGTTGGTCGGACCGGGAAACCGGACCGTTTAGGACTAGATTTTGATTTTTTTTATTTTAATGGGTAAAAACGGGGTGTTGAACCATAAATTAGTGTGTTGGATATACAAATATAGCTAAGTTTTATATATAACTATAAAATATATATATATAAATTACTTATATTTAATTATATACATATAACTATATATATAATATACTATATATATAATTATGACGTCATCCAGTTCTAAATCCAGTCCAACCGATCCGACGGGTGCGACCACCAAACTAATAAAACGTATTGTTTTAATGCTCACTGAACCATGATGCATAAGTGCTTGAAGCATTTAGCTTGAGCACTATGTCCTGTGAAATAAATATATAATTAAAGTTATCATACGTTCCCCTCAAGTTTAATTACACTCATCTTTGTACTTTAAACTTTTGCAATTTTTTTCTTTTCTCATTTTCTAACCATATTTTGACACATGATCACAAATGAGTTGTCGTAAATTTTATTCGAAACCCCTAATTGAATGCTAAGTATACGTTATCGTAACCAAGTCTTAAAATTTCCAACACCTCCACCACAACGCAAGTTACATCCACTATTTCTTTATTTAAGTCTTAATCAAACATCTTTAATTAATTTAATCGGAAAAACAATATATTTGTTTTAATCATCCAATTTCAAAATCCGAGTTGGTCGAGCTCAAGTTTCTATAGGTTTTAGCTTTCGAGCTCTATGGTTAAAGCTTGAGTTTGGATCGTAAGTAATATTTATAAGTATGTGTGTACAATATATAAATTATTTGTTTTGTTATTATAAATATATAAACATATATTCTGTAATTATATATTATACTAAGTAACAATGATAGCGTCTTGATTCGAGTCTTTAACAACTCAGCCTTAAGTTGATCACGAATGACGATAAGTTCGTTTACCGCCTTACATGAAGGTGTATCTTGATTATGTACACATGTTTATATATCATTACTTACACATACTTCAGAAACAAAATTCCATAAAATTGGTCATATGTGCATGTGTATACGTGTATTTGCATGTATATGTGCTACTTTCTTGACCTCTAAATAACACATCTTCTTGTGACATGCAAACATAATAATGTATTATTAATTTATTATTATGATAAGAGTCCATATGGGTAGGGCATGTATACCGTGAGGGTGACAAGACCATTCTCCAATGGAAATGAAACTAAATGTTCCAACGCACGTGACTGGACTCGTGTTGCAATGGCCATTGAGTTAAAGATTCTCATATGAGTGTCATCATAGATTCATAGATATATCGTATATAGTTTTTAATTTGAAAATCTTTGTTGGGAAATTGTGTACGGATGCCACTGAATTTTAGTAAGTGTTATTTTATGTTATAAAATTAAAAAGTGCCAAAAAGAACACATATTTACATGTTTGCTGTTTATTTTAAAGTTAGATACGGTTTTGGTTCCGATGTACTTAGAAAATTCTCGGTTTTACTAATTGTGGTTTTTATTTTTATCGTTTTGTCTGTGATATACCTTCTGTCTAACAACAAAGACATAAGTGTTAGTACAAGAGATTGAAGTTTCAACGTAACGATTAGAGTGTTACAGTGTCCTACACTTATATATACTAGAGGTTAAATGTTAAAATATTACAAATGACAAATATTAAAATGATATAAGAGCCATACTAAAAAGAAGTGTGAAAGATTAAAGTGAAAAGAGATAAAAATAATATGTACTCAAATCGTGAAATAAAATCATTTACACTAAAACCTAGAACTTCGTCAAACCCATAAATTGAACTATACTAGAGGTATTTGGTCTCGCGCGTTACGGGAGTTTTTAATGTATCACGTTGGACGTGTTTTTCCTTAGCCATCAAAAGTCACAAATAGCTCGTACAATCATGTTCATTTGATACCTAATGTAACAATAGTTGCTACTAATTTATAATTTTAAGACTCAAAATAAATTACCCGTTGTGTCTGTAATCCATAAATGATGCCACGCCAAATGATAAATGCTTTTTGAAGCATCATCAATGCCTTGACATATACAACACATATGGCGGCATTAAGCATATATTATAGGTGTTTTGCCAGCGCAATTCCGCGTCTAAGTAAACTATACGATATTATAATAAAATGAAATTAACAACGAAATGAACAACATTATACAAGTGTCTATTGCGTTATGTAGAAGCGTAGTATACTACACCTTATCATTGTCTCCTTATGTGCTCTCCAATAGGGTGACAACGTTAACAACATGAAGTTGAAGTGGTTTGTTGGTAATACGCTGGGAATCACCCGAATGTTTCTAGTAAATCATCAATGGTGAAAATTTTTGTTTCTTATATAGTTTTGACCACATGTTCATAATCACTAAGGGACTAATAAAATTAATTACAGTTTTATTTACATTTTTTATATTCAATCACTCATTCGTTTACTAGCTAGTATCGTTTTATCTATGTTGCTCGTTAACGTATTACTAATTTCTATTATATACAAGTACTAATAGATAATTAATAGTAACCATATATAAGTTTTAAAGCATAATGCACAAACTAATACTTTTTTAAAATTATAATATATTACTTTCAAGTTTCAACATATTTCGTTTCCTTTTTATAATCTTATAATTAATAAATATTTTATGAAATTTCAAATACAAAATTCACTAGTAGAAAAATAATTCTAATACAACTTTTTTGAAGCAACCTTCAAAAAGTTGTGTTAGCTTTAGAAAAGATTGTATTTACTAACCAAAAAGTTATACTGTCTAACAAAAAAATTATTTTATATTTAATGCAAATTCATCTAATGTATCCTTTGATTAAAAGATTGATTTAGGCTAATGTAATTTTTTAAGACCTAAATACAACTTATTTATTGTCTAATACAACATATTACAAGAATTGTATTATCTTTATTTTATTGTATGTTTATCTACATTTTAATATATTTATTTTCCATAACTGACCAGGGTATTGGCTCTTCAAGTACGATGTACAAATTCTCAAAACTACTATTAATTTTATATTATAATTACTTTTAAAAGTATTTTATTTTTTTATTATAACTTTTTAAATATAATTTTTTATTTTTTATAAAATTCAAATACACCTTTACTTAATGCTTATCTACATGAGCATAGAAATTTTATTCTAAATTGACCCAGGTCAAGTATAGGACTTTTTTATTTTTTTTCACATGACTGTAATATTTTTTCTAATTCTGAAAGTTTTGTTTTGACGTAGCCTAAATATTAAAAAAAGTTAATTTCAATTTTGCTCCCTAAAGTTTAACAAAAGTAACTGTTTTTCTCTAAAAGATTAAAAAAATCAGTTTATCTTAAAAGTTTCATATGTTGTTTCGATTTCAATCAAAAGTTACATTATTTTGGATTTATGTTGAAATAACTATTGAACCTTTTGGACTGAAATTAAAACAAGTTATGAAACTTTTTGCGATAAATTGATTTTTATAATATTTTGAAAGAAAATGATTGATTTTCGTTAAACTATATGAAGCAAAACCGAACTTATCTCTATTTATAACTAGTCGACACAAAACAATCAATTGCATGATGGTTTTTCTTTCAAATTGAAAATAAATTGCATTAAATTATAGCATGCAAATCCGCAATAAATCATCAAACCACATTACACCCAAGCATGCAGATATAAACAACTAATTTATATTTATCTTTTACACACGTGTACGCGCACACAGAAACAATACACACAGATTATACAACATATTATAATAATAATAACACTATGCTCTCTAACGTGTATAAATACGCAAATAGTCCCCCTTTATGTTGCCACCAAACACCAACATGGTCATGCTATCACAAAACCAAAACCAAAACCAAAACCAAAACAAACCCGATATTCTAACCAACGAATGGAACTTTACAGGTATCCCGGTGATCGACCTCTCATGCCCTAATGACGCGAAGAACCTCATCGTCAAAGCGTGTCAAGACTACGGTTTCTTTAAGGTCATAAACCATGGTGTGCCACTTTGGCTCGTGTCGCAACTTGAAAACGAGACCATGGGCTTCTTCAACATGAGCCAGTCCGAGAAGAATAAGTATTGTCCTCCAAATCCATCGGGGTACTCGACTAAAACAATTGGACCGAATGGGGACGTTGGATGGATCGAATATCTTCTCTTTACTTCCAAAGATTTCACCACAAACAGCGAAAAGTTTACGTAAGATTTCTTTAGTGTTTATATCAATCATTTTATGTTTAATCAATATTTAGATATATAGACATGCATGTGTTTAACGCTAAACTGTTTTCACAAGTAGAAACTAGTCGTCTAATCAATCACTTGTACGTAGTGCATGAAAGAGGTAGGACCGATAAACTCAAAAAGTGAGATTTTAATAAAAACTTTCATAGAGTTCTTTTCTTAAAATTGGTTTTTATTTACCATCCTAATATATTTACATATCAAGTGCCATCGTATAGTCGTCTTCTCAATTCATTCAAAACATTTATTCCACTCATATATACCATTTTAAAGTGTTACTATATAAATGTATATTCCATGCATATACATTAATATTAATATCAATATTATTATTATTATCTGAAATATATTTAAATTTAGATACTTGAAACAATAAATTTATTAGGTGACAGGATTGGTGAGTTATAGATACACAACTGATACTCTCACTTTTCATTAGAACGACAACTCACACACCTATCGATATACTTATATACCACACCAAGTTCTAATCTACCTTATATCAGGATTTGAACTCTGCTTTTCTTCAAAAATATTTTTGACTCTTACGACTAAACTACTAAATGATCAACATTACCTTTGATCAATAAGATTATTTTTACCTTATGATTTTCCGCAGTAAATTAAAATTTTCCCTAAAATACTTTTAGTGTATATAATTTCTAAAATATGGTCATAGTATAAATAAAATAATATAGTTTACATAATCATGCATGCTTAAGATATAATAATTATTGTATAATACTTTATGTTGAATAATTGAGTGTGCATGTTGTAAACTAATTAAGGTCACTAGCAAAAGAGTACGTGGAAGCAGTGAGAAAGCTAGGATGTGAAATACTTGAGTTAGTGGCAGAGGGCTTGAACATAAAGCCCATTAGTGTGTTAAGCAGGATGTTAAGTGATGACAAGGCTGACACTGTCTTCAGGCTGAACCACTATCCACCCTGCCCGGACCAGGACCCGGACCCTGACCCTGACCATCGAGCCACCAACCCAATCGGGTTTGGTGAACACACGGACCCACATCTTATATCAATTGCGAGATCCAACACCACTTCAGGATTACAAATCTGTCTGTCTGATGGAACATGGGTTGCAGTCCCACCTGACCACACCTCTTTCTTTATCAATGTTGATGACTTATTACAGGTTAGTCTGAACACAACCCGTTACTCAACCTGTTTATTTTTAATTGTTGATTATAATGTTGTTGATTTGAGTGAAGGTGATTACAAATGGAAGGTTCAAAAGCGTAAAGCATCGAGTTGTTATTGACAAATTGAAGTCGAGGGTTTCGATGATATACTTTGGAGGTCCGCCATTGATGGAGAAGATTGCACCATTAGGGTCACTCATGGAACCGGGTGAAGAAAGCTTGTACCATGAGTTCACTTGGTTCGAGTACAAAACATGCACCTACAAGACGAGGTTGGCTGATGATCGGCTCGCTTTCTTTTATAAAGGGTCTCATCCTTTGGTTTGATTAACAACTTTAATTTAGATACTCACCAGTCAACACATGCACTTCATGTATATATGATCAATTGTCTTTGATCTTACTAGTATTATCAGTTTTGTTTTTTTTTGTTTTATTTGTTTTTATTTTTTAAATTTTAGTTGTAATAAAACCAAGACTTGCTAAATGTGATCATTAACTGTTGCTAGAGCCTCAACATAGAAGTGTGTAGAAATTTGTTAAGAACAAACAACTTGAAAGTGTGATTAATCATGAAAATCAAGTGTACTTGTGAATAAATAGGTCAAACCATGTGTAAGGGACTCCTGTATGCATGGGCCCAGAGTGTTGGGCTGCTTGGGCTTTAGTATATCTACCTTTTCATTTTTGTAAAAAAATATTTTACCATTCGAACCCGTAATTTCCAAATATCTTACCGTTTTTTCAAGGTATGTGGCGTAACTTGTATAATAAACTAAGTCACATTAAATTTTAATAATTTAAACTATTACTATTTAGCCGATTAAACCAACGACACTAATAATTTGACCAATGAAACCTTTAATTTTTGCTTTTGTTACAAAAACTATCCATAGAATAATCATAATATATATACACTCGATTTCGTTTGTACACTTCCTCATTTCGTTCACAATTATCATTTTGAGTAAACTCGAGTAGAAATCAAACGTAAATATGTGTGATTATGCAACAGGGAATGTCTTTGGTAACAAAACTGAAAGTTAAAAACGTTATTTATCAAAGTATCAGTATAAATTATTATCAGAAAAAGATGTTCAGATAATATAAATAACCGAGAAAATATTTAATTTGATAAACACATCTAAAGGACAAAGGTTTAATATAACAATGCTAAGGAGTAGTTCTAATTTAATGGTTAAAACATTTGTGTTGTATTAGCATCTTATACACATAAAGTTACAGACTCAATACAATTCACATCAAAAAGAAAATGCTAATGGTCTCCAATGGTTATTATTTAAAAAAAAATAATTGAATAAATAAATACAGAAGACTCCTATTGGTAGCTCTTCATCGGATCCGTCACCTTGCCAGCTCGAGCATCGGTCCATGCTTTTGCAATTGTCTTCTTCATTTCATCGTCTCCTTCCTCGTACATATTCTGCCCAACCATTCACTTATATTAAGCGACGATTAATAAACACAACAATCTAGTTGGTCAAAGGAGCTAGGCACACACAAGGAGCAAAGAGTGAGTCTGTCACTATCCAGATCCTCAAGGCGTAAGGCACTTGAAAAGCAAAGGGTTTTTTTAAGCAATGAGCACAAATTGAAAAGGCTGTTTTTAGACGGACTAGACATGTTTTAGGTTGGTTAAAGCCATTTTTAGATGTTTCAGATCTGTTTAGACCAACTTTTTGTAGACTTGGGCCGGAATGTACGCATATGTGCCTTGATGGCTGCACCCGGGAACCCGAGGCAAGCACCTTGCGTGCCATTGATTAGATAGACAACAATTACCACAAACCAAACAATGCAAAATGAATGATCATGTGATATTATATACTTTCTAAACATGTCAGGCTAGGTACACCTGAAACACTATATATATAGAAAATATTATTGTGTTATATATGTCATATGACTACAAAAACTATATGAAATCAAATCAACTAAAATGTGTTTTTTGACTCGTTTTCTATAAAGCTAATCTTTTACCAATAGAGTTAACAGTTTAACACAATCAAAATCGCCCCACTAATACCTTTCATTAGGTCCATAATTCTCGCCATGGGGTCACACTCCTTGTCAAGACTCGGCTTAATCTGCTAATTAGGAAATAAATGGGAGCATTAAACCAACTATTTGTGAAAACAGTAAGTAGTTACTGAGGGGAAATAATCATGTTACCTTATCATCCTTGAAATGCATATCCAACCAGTTACCCTTTGAATCCTTGTTTAAAAATTAGAAAAGAGAAAAGGTAAAATGGGCAAGTCATATACAAATTAAACAAGAAAAATATCAAAACACATAGATCTTTCATTCTCAATGATAAGAACATACAAAACATAAATCAAACAGATCTGAACAAGAACAAACAAACCCTAGATCTACCGGATCTAAACAAGAATATACTCGAAAAACAAACACCAGAGCACTACAACAAAGCTAAAACCATCAACATGATGATCTAAACACAAAAAATACATTTGAGGACTCAAGAACTTATGATTACATGAATATTGAAACCCAGATAAAAGAACCCTCAATGATACAGAAAAATAGGCTTTGGATGATAAAAAACAAAGACAAATCAATACTGAACTCGTCTCGTCTATATATGATGAAGACGACATGAGGAAGATGAAACATAATATGGTGACCCAATTGCAACCCATGACTTGTGGGTCATGAGGTCTTCTTCTCCAACTTCCAACTTTGGTCTTTAGCCCAACATGACAGCAATTTAATTTGGCCCATCCAACTTAATACAACTCATGAAGCCCAATATGCAAAAAACCACAAAAGCAAATTTATATTAATATCATACTTGACATTGAATTGGAATAATTCATATATTTCAACAAAAAATTAACTAAACAAAATAAGGGAAAATATATAAGAAAAATAAAATAAAACAAAATAAGGGAAAATGTTAGTATTTAGAAATGGGCCGCACCTTGCTGGGTCCAGAGTCCAGACAGAGTGATCTGGAATCTGGAAGACTTTCAAATTTAGTGGGCTTTTGTTTCGGCCCGGCCCATGTGCTCTACATCCATCATCTATGTTGTATAACTTTAAGGGGCTATTTGTTTGGTCTGACCCGGCTGACTCGGTCAGCCGGTCAGCTCATTTGATACGTTTGGAATCAGAGCTGATCGGGTCCTTTTGGTCTGACCCGGACCTGAATTTTAAATATGCTGACCGGGTCCTTTTCGTATGACCAAGACCAAGGTGTCACACCCCAACCTTGACGGCGGAAACGTCGAGGAGTGAGAGTTAAGATCGTTCACAGCCACATAACGCTATTAATAATCCAAATATAATTTAAACATAAGTTTCAATTGTCACATTACAAACATAAGTCTCAAAAAGAATAAAAGCATAACATAAAATGTAACAAGTCATTCTTATTTTATTTATTTATCTAGGTCCATTCCTAGATGTGCAAGCTTCAAAGAGTAGAACATAAACTTGGGGTATACCTGAAACATGTTAAAAATAAAAGGTCAACATAAAAATGTTGGTGAGCATTCCATAGTTTTCAATACATAAGTATATAAAAGATGGCAATTCAAGTCATAAGTTAGTGAATAAAGTGATTAGGGATGTTATGAACAATGCAACAGTCAAACCTCGACAAAGTTTTACAAGTCTCAAACGTTAAAAGTATATACGATCAGCTAAGTGTACTTGGATCAACCAAGCAGGCTTGTCTTACCCATAGATCTATGACTTCGCTGGGCTAGCAATAGTTAATGATTGTACATATAATGCCATAACATGGTAACCACAAAAGTTCAACTAACCACAACTATACAAGATGAATTGCCATAGGTTTACAAGTCTCAAATGAGTTTACAAGTGCAATAGTATAAGTTAACATGTTTCACCCCAAAGTGTGAAAATAAGAAAAAGGGGTATGGAAATACTCACATGGAAAACTCACAATAATAGTGATGGTTGTAGAGTACATAAGAAAGCTTGGATGTTCAAGAGTCAAAGGTGATGTCCTAAATGATAAAAAGAAACAATAACTTGAGTTTGGAATACATTACAAGAAGTTATGACGCTTAGGAATGCCAATAAGCGAAAGGTAGATTGTTAAACGATTATTGTACCAATTTTAGATTCTGGACAGAATGTTTGGTACGTGTTTGAACAGGTTTTTAAAATATCAAACGGTTTCATAAAATTATAAAAATTTATATTTGACTAGTTCAAAGTCTCCCGAACAACTTTCATTCAGAAACATTTTTATGAAAAGATCCGTAAATAGGTCAAACAAGCAACACAAGACAGAAGGTGCTGAAATGCGCACTTATCTTGTGAAGGCTATTGTTGAGTCGTTCGATTGAGTTTGAAGACGTATAAACTGTCGTTGAAAAGGTAATTCAAGGAACTTAATATTGGAGTCTGATTTTACTCAAATTTAGTTTGTTATGATCAAGTTATGGTTGGTTGAAGTCAGATTATATTCTGCCAGAATTGTAGTAGGGCACTTATGGGCACTTTTAAAATCGTTAAAACATGAAACGGGTTAGTGTAAATTTATTATATTGATATATGATATATTAGTCTTTATTTTAGTTATAAAAATATTCTAAGTATTTGGCATAGCCATCATTTAGAAAAATAATCTTGTGGAATAACCGAATGCGGCGGCATAGCCGTCCATATGCAAACGGGATTCTTTGTTTATGTTAGTGTGTTGTTAGCTTGATTTAGGAATGTTAGTGATTGTTATAAGATTAGTGAATGTTAGAAGGTTAATGATCAAATGATAATGATTAAAATTAAAAGAGATTTAGTAGAAGAAAAAATAAAAGTAAGAACATAAAGTTATGAGATTAGTTGGATGTTGGGATGATTAAACAATATAGAAATGTATAATATAAAAGCAATATAAGATTACCTTAGTATTAGAAGATTCTTGAAACTATTTGTAAAAGAAAATTTTTGAAATTGATTATAACCAAAGGATGATGAAAGGTTTGTGTGAGAGATTTTTAGAGAATGAGCAAATGAAAAGTGAAGCCTAAGCCTTGCTTTTATACTTGAGGTTAGGAGGAGGTTATGAATGGTGTTAATGGTGATTTATAAGTCTTTTAAAAGGGGGTTATGATTGGAATTTGAAATAAATATAAAATTAAATAATTTAAATAAATAAAAGAATAATTATAATTTAAAATTTAAATTCTTGAAGACTCTAATTTTAACAACTTTTCTATAAAATATTTATAGACTTTATAAAACCAATTTGAATAATCAATCAAATTATTTATTTGTTATTCTTTATAACTTTTATAAAACTTGTAAACTTTATAATTTGATTATTTATTTTCAGTATTTAAAAATTCATAATTACTAATAAAACTTTATATAAGTTTATTAAAATTCATTTTTATAACTTTATAAGTTTTAATAAGTCTATTCCATTTAGTTATTTTTTGTAACATGATTAATAAACTTTATAATTTTATGAAAAAGAATTATTTATTAACCATTTATTAAGTAAATTAATAATGGAAGCTCAAAATGAGTTCGGGTTTGGGTTTTAACTTGAAAAAAATGGCGGATGTTACAGTCTCCCCTACTTTAAGAAATTTCGTCCCGAAATTTAATCACAAGGGGCTAATTTCAAGGACATGAGGAGACTTGGATTCGATTTCACGTTTTCACGTGAACTCTTGGAAGCGTTTAAATTCAACAAGTTTAACTATGATGCTTTGTTATGCTTAAGTTTGTCAAGTTTCATAGTTCATGATCTCATGTGTTTCTTGACAAAGGTACAAGATCATTAGTTTAGGATTTCAATTGATAAACTTCTATATTCGAGATGGTTCAAGACGATTAGGAAGGTTTTGACACAACACCATGTTTTAGATCGACACAAGACTCAGCTTAACGAACATGAGTAATGTGTTCAAAACACTTTTTGGATGAGATATGAATTTCATAGAAGCTTCTCAAGTAAGTAACTTTAACAGAGTTCTTAGATGATCGATTCGTATTTACTTATGTCATTGAGGTTTCAAAGGTTCATTGGCTTAAAGTTGATACAAGAATCATGTTCGTTATGACTAAGGATTCAATTTAGAATGAAAGCATCATTGTAATAGGCTTTCGGGACAAGTGTAATTTTTAGGGGAAGATGTTTAGAAAGATTTTCAATGGTCATTAAGAGAAATGGTATAAAGAGTTAAACAAAGACCTCGTTCATGATCGGATTGGAATTTATATAATTCAGAATATCGATGATGAAGACAATCACAAATAGCTTTCCAAGCACGACTTGCACACGCGGTTCATCAAACTCATGAACACAACCGTACATTGCTATAACCAGAAAGGCATGGCATAAAATTTATAATAAATTTTATCTTGTACGAAAGATTGTTTTAGGAGTGTTATCATCGTGCAACTAGGTTTTGAGATAACTCAGAATGAAGATCGATAAAAAGGTTCCATAAACTAGATCAAACGTCAAATTGAAATATAAAAGCGTGAGAGAAGAAATCGATTTAAAATTTAACTGTTCCAGGCTTGGAACTAGGGTTACCCCAAAGTAACAACGACCCCTTTTGAGTTCAAGATTCATGCTTTAGCTTAATTGGCTGGAACACTATCGTCGGTAAACCAGATAACGTGTTCACCCTTCAAGTTATTACATGTTTCTTGTCAATTGAAGTCTTAAAACCTTGGTAAGTTGGAGATCAAGAAATGAGAATAGTCATCAAGGTGTGGTTTTCACTCCTAACTTGATGGTGTATTCCCAAGGTATGACCACTAACTTACCAATCAAAAAGTTCGATCCCAACTCCTTGTTGAGGATCCACAAAATAAGACGAGGTAACTCACCATTAAGGTAAGGGAAATCACTCCTATCTTAATGGTGAAGTTTTACAAAAACAAAATATAACAAGATGAACTTCTTCATCAAAATCCAGAATTCACTCCTACTTTGACGAAGTCGCCTCATTTGAACAAATACAATTCATAAAGATGATATTATCATCAAGGTATGGAATTCACGCCTATCTTGATGATAATAGCAAGAAAACAATCGAAGATTGACATTTGTCACCAAAGTACGGGTTTCAATCCTATTTTGGTGAGATCATGTCATTTGTGAAGTGCCATTCCAAAGAAAATAATTGAAGTCAATCCTCGGGATAAGGAAATCACCCCGATCCAGAGGATGAAATTTTTATAAATCACAATTGGAAACCATTTATCGAAACGAATAGAGAATCATCAAAGTAAGGGAATCACCCCTGTTTTGATGAGTTAGAATCATTTAGGAGATACGGGTGTTCTTAGTCATAGGTTGACTTTCAAACACTAGCATCTCTCACGGTGCAGACGGTACGGAGTTTGACTTAACGACGAAAGGAAAATAATATCAATTAGAAATTCGGAAAATTTCAAGTTACATCAATGTAACAAAAGGAAAAATCATGCTTACAAGCTTAAGATCAAAGTTCAAGATAACAGAAGTTGTTGTGGTGTTCAAATCTTGGATGGTTTCAATCGGGAAGACGAAATTAAGGGCAGGAAATTATTCAACGCCACAACGAGATGTGAACGTTCGATTCACAATCGAAAGGAATACACGGACTTCTCAAGATATGTGGTCAACCATAGTCTTATTGAAGACACACGTACTTATAAGTGATCATTCATCTCAAGGGTTTCGAGTCAAGTAATTGGATTCAATGATCGAGTCAAATCACCATTTACACTTTGCCTAGACAAAGTATCCCGAGATGTAAGAATTCCGCTTATAGCATTGCATGTTCTTAGTTAGGGAACACATCCTTAAGAAGACTTGAGAACCATAAGTAACGGTTTAAAGTTTTTGATGACCATTCGGTTTAGATTCCCAATATCTTTGGGTATATTAAGATTCATGTTCACGTTGGTCAAGATATAGAAATAGTTACATGAAACGCTCAACGTACAACGGTGTTTAAACGTAAGAGTTGAAATGTAGGTTAGGTTCAATATCAACAGGAACATTATGTATGATAAGAATGAATAGATACCAGTTCAAGGAATCAAGGATTTTTAAGACACGAAGAGGATGGTTCCATTTGGTAACGCATTACCATTTGGAATCGTTGACACGTCAAGGTAAATTGACCCATTTGCCATAGAGACTTGTGTATGTTGACCATAGTTTATCACTCATCCCAGAAATCCCCAGGTAAGCATAACTGGTCTCACAATGAGATTTATACGATATGCTTGCCTTAGCCCGAAGGCTTTTTGCCAGGAAATCCAGAATACAGGTGTCTATGTGTCACACAAATTTCTTTGGTTTATGAAATCAAAACCTTGATGAGATTTTCATAGATTAGACATAGAGTCTAAGGAATTGAACCCAGATGATAAGTGTAGATTCCACATGTCGTTGAGAGTAAGTTTAGAAAGTTCATTTGTCGGGGAGGGTCAAAGAGTCAAAGTTAAGTTTAGGGAGACAAGTAACTAAGTTTAAGCATACATAAGGCAATCATATGCTAAGGCATCAAGTTGCACAAAAGGCATAGCATTATGTAGCATGCAAACAACATGTAAGCACAAAGGTATAAGGAACTTTCTATGAGGTTCATGCAACTATAGTCTAGGTCACCATTTCTAATAACCTAAATCCCTATAGTTATGGGCTCTGATACCAATCTGTCACACCCCAACCTTGACGGCGGAAACGTCGAGGAGTGAGAGTTAAGATCGTTCACAGCCACATAACGCTATTAATAATCCAAATATAATTTAAACATAAGTTTCAATTGTCACATTACAAACATAAGTCTCAAAAAGAATAAAAGCATAACATAAAATGTAACAAGTCATTCTTATTTTATTTATTTATCTAGGTCCATTCCTAGATGTGCAAGCTTCAAAGAGTAGAACATAAACTTGGGGTATACCTGAAACATGTTAAAAATAAAAGGTCAACATAAAAATGTTGGTGAGCATTCCATAGTTTTCAATACATAAGTATATAAAAGATGGCAATTCAAGTCATAAGTTAGTGAATAAAGTGATTAGGGATGTTATGAACAATGCAACAGTCAAACCTCGACAAAGTTTTACAAGTCTCAAACGTTAAAAGTATATACGATCAGCTAAGTGTACTTGGATCAACCAAGCAGGCTTGTCTTACCCATAGATCTATGACTTCGCTGGGCTAGCAATAGTTAATGATTGTACATATAATGCCATAACATGGTAACCACAAAAGTTCAACTAACCACAACTATACAAGATGAATTGCCATAGGTTTACAAGTCTCAAATGAGTTTACAAGTGCAATAGTATAAGTTAACATGTTTCACCCCAAAATATGAAAATAAGAAAAAGGGGTATGGAAATACTCACATGGAAAACTCACAATAATAGTGATGGTTGTAGAGTACATAAGAAAGCTTGGATGTTCAAGAGTCAAAGGTGATGTCCTAAATGATAAAAAGAAACAATAACTTGAGTTTGGAATACATTACAAGAAGTTATGACGCTTAGGAATGCCAATAAGCGAAAGGTAGATTGTTAAACGATTATTGTACCAATTTTAGATTCTGGACAGAATGTTTGGTACGTGTTTGAACAGGTTTTTAAAATAGCAAACGGTTTCATAAAATTATAAAAATTTATATTTGACTAGTTCAAAGTCTCCCGAACAACTTTCATTCAGAAACATTTTTATGAAAAGATCCGTAAATAGGTCAAACAAGCAACACAAGACAGAAGGTGCTGAAATGCGCACTTATCTTGTGAAGGCTATTGTTGAGTCGTTCGGTTGAGTTTGAAGACGTATAAACTGTCATTGAAAAGGTAATTCAAGGAAACTTAATATTGGAGTCTGATTTTACTCAAATTTAGTTTGTTATGATCAAGTTATGGTTGGTTGAAGTCAGATTATATTCTGCCAGAATTGTAGTATGGCACTTATGGGCACTTTTAAAATCGTTAAAACATGAAACGGGTTAGTGTAAATTTATTATATTGATATATGATATATTAGTCTTTATTTTAGTTATAAAAATATTCTAAGTATTTGGCATAGCCATCATTTAGAAAAATAATCTTGTGGAATAACCGAATGCGGCGGCATAGCCGTCCATATGCAAACGGGATTCTTTGTTTATGTTAGTGTGTTGTTAGCTTGATTTAGGAATGTTAGTGATTGTTAGAAGGTTAATGATCAAATGATAATGATTAAAATTAAAAGAGATTTAGTAGAAGAAAAAATAAAAGTAAGAACATAAAGTTATGAGATTAGTTGGATGTTGGGATGATTAAACAATATAGAAATGTATAATATAAAAGCAATATAAGATTACCTTAGTATTAGAAGATTCTTGAAACTATTTGTAAAAGAAAATTCTTGAAATTGATTATAACCAAAGGATGATGAAAGGTTTGTGTGAGAGATTTTTAGAGAATGAGCAAATGAAAAGTGAAGCCTAAGCCTTGCTTTTATACTTGAGGTTAGGAGGAGGTTATGAATGGTGTTAATGGTGATTTATAAGTCTTTTAAAAGGGGGTTATGATTGGAATTTGAAATAAATATAAAATTAAATAATTTAAATAAATAAAAGAATAATTATAATTTAAAATTCAAATTCTTGAAGACTCTAATTTTAACAACTTTTCTATAAAATATTTATAGACTTTATAAAACCAATTTGAATAATCAATCAAATTATTTATTTGTTATTCTTTATAACTTTTATAAAACTTGTAAACTTTATAATTTGATTATTTATTTTCAGTATTTAAAAATTCATAATTACTAATAAAACTTTATATAAGTTTATTAAAATTCATTTTTATAACTTTATAAGTTTTAATAAGTCTATTCCATTTAGTTATTTTTTGTAACATGATTAATAAACTTTATAATTTTATGAAAAAGAATTATTTATTAACCATTTATTAAGTAAATTAATAATGGAAGCTCAAAATGAGTTCGGGTTTGGGTTTTAACTTGAAAAAAATGGCGGATGTTACACAAGGTGATGCTGGAGGTGGTGGCGGTGATGCTGGAGGTGGTGGCGGTGATGCTGGAGGTGGTGGCGGTTATGCTGGAGGTGGTGGCGGTGATGCTGGAGGTGGTGGCGGTGATGCTAGAGGTGGAAGAGGCGGTGAAGAAGATGGATGAAGATGAGATGTTTAGTGGTGATTTGGTTAAAGGTGATTCGCAGAGACGGTTTTTGAGTCAGTCAGATACCGAATCAAACAACCAAGTTTCAGTCAGGCACATACCCAGTTAGAACATCTTACTCGGTCAGCTTCTGACTCAGTCAGATCTTACTGAGTCAGTGTAATCAAACAGCCCTTAAGTCTTTAAAAGTATTTATAGGGGATTCCATAAAATTATACAAGTGTATGTAATATATTATATGAGATGGTTGTAAATGCCTGTAAGTGAAGAGAAAAAAATTATTATTGTTTATCTTAATATTTGGGAAACACGATACAACATTCAAATTTTTTTTTAATATTTTTGAAATTCGTTGCAAGTAGAGTAGAGAGAAAAAAGTAATGATAAATGTATAAAAAATATTATTTAATTGAAAAGAAAAGAGAAAAAATAATAACTTTTAGTGTAATTTTGTGGTTTCATTAAAACTTAGGATTTAGTCCATGATCTTTAAAAATTTTAGATTTGGTTCTCAAATTTTTTTTATTTCTTTTTCTTTTATGGTCCAAAACATAACCTTTGTTAAATATGAGAATTAATCGATGCATATAAGTGGCACACGAAAGGTAAACATGCCATATATTTAGACTCCTACTAATTTTAATCTTAGATTACAATTCTAAGAATGTGATCAAATCCCTTAAGAACCGAATTACGTAATCTATGCAAAACTTAAACACATGAATTGAAATACAATATACCGCATTAAATTAAGCACCATTACGCCACAGTTACCCAACGATGAATCAAATAATTCTCAAAATGTACTCACACCAAACACACACAAGGCCCATATGACAACCTGCAAATAGAAAGTAATTTGGTATAAAAAAAGAATTATGTAACTTGGTATCAAACCATATGGCAATTTGTAATTTTTAATATCTTATTTTAGTAGCCTTTGTATCAAATAATAATACTGTATATTGGTGTACTTTGAGTTGGTGTAATATGATGATAGTAGTATTATTATTGTTGATAAACAATATCAGCTGTTTATAATATGTTCCAAAATTATGTCACGGTAAATAATCTGTTTGAATTAAAAAAAGTCAAATGAAATTTTTATACCATTATTTGAAGACCAAAAGTCTGAAATGAAAAAGCTTGAATTAAAGAATTTGCTTTTATTTGACAATTTCAATTGCTAAGAAGTTATGACCAAACAAATCACATCACAGATTCACCGTTCATACGTATTCATTTGTGATTTAAGATTAAAATAAGGGTCTAATTATAACCAAACAAATCACATCACAGACTCACTGTTCATACGTATTCATTTGTGATTTAAAATAAGTAAGGGTCTAATTAAATGACATAATTACCCTGAGTGTACCACTCATGTGAATAAGTTAACTCTCATATTTAACTAAAAGTTAAGTTTTGAACCATAGAAAAAAGAGAAATTAAAGATCGGAAACCAAATCCAAAATTTTTAAAGATAAGGTATCAACTCCAAAGTTTATGGACTAATTAACCGTGTAATTTACTCTTTTATTTTTAACAGACGAACAATTATTCTTTATTGTATACATACTATACTTTTAAAATCATCACACATTTACTTTACAGAATTTAAACCCACAACAAATTAGTTGTGATGTATACCATTTACTAGCAAAATGTCTTATTGGGACGGCCCTTCATAGTTAATACCTTACGAACCATGAAATGAACCGAGGCATTTTTAGCTAACGAACCTTGGTTTAAAGCATATAGATACGAATCTAGACATATTTCGGTTCGACTCAATTACATCATAAAGTTTCATTTTCAGTTGAAATATATAATAATCCGACAAGTAATTAAATATTTATGGGGTTAAACAGTTTAATTATTGCAAAGGAAACACTGTTTATGGGTGGTGGTCTCTCACTCTCGTGAACAGAAGGTTGATATGAAGTTCAACTTGAATCAATTGGGCCATTGGCAATAGCTTATGTGCATTCAACAAGTGTGTTGATATAACATCCACAACAGTGTAATATCGTATCAACATTTATTAGGTTGAGTACTATGTCCTATGATAATTTGAAATGACCACATAAGAAAGTAACATGTGCTGATGAACTAATGCAATTGTTTCGTCGATTTTGGCTTGCAGTCGACATTAACACCAGTTACGAGTTATGAACTACAGGTTTAATAAATACAAGTTATCAATACCACGACAACAAAGTTACAGTCCATTAGGACGATAAGTCATAACTCAAGCTTATGGTTTGGTAAAATGTCAAAATACCAGAAAACATTAATGGTTAGCGATTGGATCCAAAATTTTATATTCCAACAATAATAACATGCATGTACTTTTACTTCTTGTTTTGGTCTGGGTTCGTTTTCTAGCTTTAAACCGAAGTATTAGCCGAGAATTATAATTAGTTATTATTTGATTATATGTAGTTTGTGTTAGAAATACTCTAATAATCAGTAACAAGAAATCGAATGTAATTTCGATAAAGAAAATACAAGCAGCAGCGAAAAGAAGTCTTGCAAAACAAAAAGAATGAACAGAAACAGAAAAACACAAAGAGAACCGGGCTTGTGTTTAACACAATTCCCTTAAACAGATTCATTGTCTGTTCCCAGGATACACCGGTTCAAAGCAGCGTACTGTCGGACGTCGCATTTGCCTGAAAGATAGCCGGAAGTTGGAGAAACGAAGCTGTCGAATTTGCTGGTGTGAGTTTCGTAGTGTCTAACCTCTCTGTTGTGTGTTGGTATATGAACACAAAGAGAAAATAACTATAACAGAGTACAATTTATTACGCAAAACGGTTTATATCATCATTCGACCATAATGATCATCGATCATTAGCAAACGGTTTTGATTTAATTATCATCATTAATAAAACGGTTTCGTCATAATTATCATCATTAGCAAAATGGTTTTAGCAATAATGATTAAAAATGGTTTGCTCCATAAATTCTATGTTGTTCAAAAACAAGAAACGGTTTCTGTAACCAAAAAGGACCTCTCGCGAGCCCGGGACTTCGGAGTTGCATTCGTGTCCGCATGTCGCGCGGGCGACACATTAGTTCAAGAAATTTCCGACCCAAAAACTCGTTTTCTGCACCCCCTGCGCACGGGTAAACGCCAGAGTAAAACACAACATAAGAATTAAATAAGCCTTGAAGACTGGTGAGATTAAAATTTCGACATCTCATTTAATCTTCACATCAACAAAATAGTTTGTTTGTTAACTATTATCTCTAAGTTTGTTAGTTGTCTATTTTTAGACATTGTTAGGATCGTAGTTTATGTTTATCCTTGTAATTTTCTAACACCTTTGTAGTAAAGGAGGAAAATCACTATTGATTAATGAACTAGCAGGTTTTGTCTTCTGTTGCGCCAGTTTGGTTTTTAATACAATTTATATCAAAACATTTGTAGAAATAAATACGTCATAATGGTATATTTGAAACATAAAACCCCTGTGAGTTTGTCGGCGCATCACACAAGCTCGGATTTAATTAAATTTTATATCGAAATATAAGTATAAATGATTACGTTGTAATAGTGTATTCATAAATTAAAAATACATTATGGTATGAAAAAGAATATAATTATATTATATTTGATCTACTTCGGTTACATAAATATTAATAAGCTCGTCGTAGATGTATCATGTATATTCCAAATTTAGAGCAAATGTATATTCTGAAGTTAAAACCAAAAAAAAAGAGAAAGAAATAAAAACAATTATATGTGATTACAGAGTTAATATATAATTAAAATTATAACATGACATTAATGAATGTACGTCACGCGTTAAAAGTTAGTTATTTTGGTACGGTTCAATAAACCTTTTGATGGAAACCTTTTGTAACCATAAAATTCTTCATGCTATCATTACAAGAAAACCTTCTTAATTAGGTTTAAATTCTTTTAAATTAGCGGACTTCTTATTCTTTGTACCTAATAAAAAACAACCGATTCTTTTTTTATTTATAGTAGTAGCCATAAACATACCTTCACCACAATGGAGCTAGTCCAATCTTAACAATATCACTGGTTTCATACTTTCAACAAAATTTACCATTAGCTTGTATTGGATAATTGTGATTGAGATTATTGGAGAAAACTAATGAAGTCTTAAAAAATCAAGGATTTTTGGATAATTTAAACTTAGAAGCAGCTTAAGAGCAAACAAATGTTTAAGTTTAGTGAAGTCTCATTCGTACGGATTAGGTTGGCCAGAATTTATGTTTATCTCTTAGATTTATTAGTATTTGATTTCAGTCTAACAAGAATTGTGTGTATCGTAAACTCGCAGTTGGATCAGTATAATAGGAGTTATGAGTTATTGTAATAGTATTACATATTAATGAGAGATAGAGTCCATAAGCACGTTGCTTCCAAAACCGTGGGTCAAGTATATATCAAGTTTACGCTACTATAAAAAACGTGTAGATAAAGTCATAAAGCGCGAAATGGCAACGAAACACGACCTAAGGCCTCACTGAGGCACTCGCCTCATGTACATGGTGATTTTTGTGCATTAGGGGTACGAGTGTGTATGAAAACAAACCAAACCGTGACTAGAATAACCAACGCAACCGAATCGAAAAAAACTAAACTCAGAAAAAAACCGACGGTTTGAGCTTAAAAATATCACACAAACATACACAATATAGATATAAATTATACTGCATGTGAATTAGTGGGTGATGCATTTTTCATGGGTGATAATAAATGGCATTTACATATTTCATTTTCATAAAATAATTGATTACATATTTGTTCAAGCCTAAAAACTATTTACATTTTTTCCTTCCTAAACCATATATATATATATATATATATATATATATATATATATATATATATATATATATATAGGGGAGGGATCAAATGAGAACTCCATTTTTTTGTGAGAACTCTAGGAACCAATGTGAACCACTAGTTTTCAATGGCAAAATTCTAATTAACAACAACATAATAAAAAAATCCATAAAATAAAAAATAACAAAAAATAAAAAAAGTAAAAACACAGAAGTGTTTCTCTCGTTTCCCTCTACCATTAAAAAAAAATAAAAAAAAATTATAAAAATAAAAAAAAATCTCGTTTTTTTACGAACGTCATTTTACACATATGTAATTCTTGGAATTACACATGTGTAAAACAGAATTTACACATATGTAATGACTATTTACACATGTGTAAATAACGGGTGGACGAATTTTTTTAAAAAATATATCAATATGGTAGGCGTTGGAAAGATAAAAAAATAATGAAATTAATGGTGAAATTTTTATGAAAAAATAATGTAATGAAAAAAAGTTATGAACGTTTTAAAAAAAAGGTGGAAGTGGCATGTGACTTGCATGTGACTAAAATGTGTGGTTGATATTGGTTCCTAGAGTTTTCACTAAAAAGGGTGGTTCTCAAGATAACCCTACCATATATATATATATATATAATATATATATATATATATATAGATATATATATATATATATATATAATATATATATATATATATATATATATATATATATATATAATATTTATTCATTTTAATGAAATTAACTAATTAAATAATTATGTTACCTTTATATTTACTAAGTATCTTGTACATAATTCTTTTCCTAATATCATCAAATTGCATATTAACAACAAAATTATATATTCAAATACAAAATTTAAAAAACTTCATTTCAAAACAATATTTACGGATAATCAAAGTTATATCTCCAAATATAAAAACAATTGATAAAGTTTTCAACAATTACAATACCAAAAATAAATATGTAAAAATTATTTTGTTAAAAAGAGTATAGATAGTCATTTAATAAGTTAATTTTAATGTAATAGATAAATATCTAATTATATATATTTTAGGAAGAAAAAATAAGTAATTGATTTTTTTAACTTGAGTGAATATGTAACTCATAGTCTTAAAAAATAAAAAATATGTAAAAGTCTCTAAAAATAATTAACCAAGGTTGCAACCACCATAGCATTCTTTGTTTTATTATTCGACCTAAAAATTTGCACGTGCCCAACATTTAAATGGTGGTTACATTATCCATCAAGTTAATACCAGATCCCAACATTCAAATCGTGGTGTTCCAATAGAAGTAACTTGTTCGGTATGCTTGAATCAATCTGAAACGGTGGATCATTTACTAATCAGATGCAAATTAGCAAGTCAAGTTTGGGATCTAGTATTTGGTTGGGTTAAAGCTCCTAGAGATCGATCTAATTATATCGGTTGTTGATGTTCTCAATATTCATGAAAAATGGCCATTCACAACAACAAAAAAGGACATGATTCATGCCATCTTTCCTTCAACTTTATGGTGCATTTGAAAATTCAGAAACATCATGACTTTCAACAACAAAATGAGGAGGGCTGAAGAGATACTTGACGAGATTAAATTGGTGTCTGGATTAAAAATAGAACAAAAATGACAAACTTAGATTGGAATATGTGGTGTAAAATTTTCATTTAATTTTCTCTATGTACTATTTGTTTTCTCTAGCTCCTCGCTAGTTTTTTGTTATAAAAGTGGTTGGCTATTAATAAAAAGTTAATTGCGTTTTAATGGTAATAAATATACAAGTGATATATCATTGCTTAAGGAAAATGAAATCGCTTTATGAGATAAATGGTGAAGCGAGTTATGAAAAGGTGATGACGACATTGAAAAAACACTCAGATTGAACATCCAACATTTTTTTTTACGATACACAACACTTAATCAGCAGGAGCCATTGTTTGTTTTCTTAATTTTGGTTATCAAATTATCATTTTGGTAATTTTCCCAAAATTAATTCAGGACCACAAATTGAAGTTCATCAATGCATTAAATGTCTCACCCCACCATCACCACCACCACATTCATATAGTCGCTATCACCAATGCTTTTTAAGGTCTCATTTCTACCTTGCTTTATCGAGAGGGCACATGAGGCTTGAGAGAATCATCACAATGCCCTACTCTTAGATTTCACCATACGAAGAATCATTTAACGGGTTAAAGATAACGTTAGGCCAAGTTGGATGCCGCATTAGTGTTAGCAATTCTTCTTCAATCTCTATGAGGATTTTTGGATTCATTGAGGACATTCTTAGAGTGAGCTTTTACAAGTTATGAAAAAATTGAGCGTGACTGGTGGGTTATATATGCTGCGCATCAGGACATCTGGATCTTAATAATAATAAACATGGCGCAACTGTAATTACAGTGTTGTGAAAATGATTGTTAAGTAACACCCATCTACATTTGAAAAGGATATTATAATTAACCCGGCTCAGTTTTGAATAAATATGTATCAAAACGTAGATAAAAATAATAAAGTCACAACAGCATATTCAGAAATTAAGAAAAAGCATTGTATTTTATCAGTTTAAGTGACAATGTGAAATAATACTATATTTGACCCGGCTTGGTTTAAAAAATTATAAATTAAAATGTTAACTAAAATAAACACGTTGCAACTATATACTCGGAATTTAGAAAAATTACATTTTAAACGTTATAATAGAGAAACAAAGTATATCTCAGAGTAATTATGTAATATAAAATATAGAAAAAAGAAAAAAGGAGGGCACATGTCATACAGAGGTGTACAAACCAGTTATTTTACCCAAACCGGTTCGGGTTCAAACCGAACCGGTTCTTTTTTGTCATGGGGTCAAACCGTTTTTTTTCAAACCGGTTCAGGTTACAAACCGGTTTGGCTCACCGGAAACTCAAATCTGTTAAACCAATCTGGACCGGTTTAACCGGTTTTTAACTTTTTAAACCGGTTTTGAGGGTGGGGTTACCAAACCGGCATACAAACCGACGGTTCGGGTCGGTTTGGGACTGCTTTGTTTTTTTTTTAAACCGGTTTCAGTTTTTTTGCCCAAGTCTAATGTCATAAGATATAACAAAATTGTAGTATTACTTGGAGATAACAAAGTAGGAAGCTTTTAAATCTGGTCGAGATCACCTTTTAGAAATTGACAGCTCAAGGACAACACAATAGTAGTACAATAAGCGTGAAAATTGAAAACCCTTCGGTACTAATGATAAGATGTCATGTAGAATAACTTTCTAAAGGATTATAGTATGTGTTCATATCGAAGTGGATGAGATCACTTCGATATATGTAGCCTTTATACATGACACTTGTTTAATAGCGTTGCTTAAAGAGACTATGGCTAGTGACGTTGAAATGAAATATAAACGTATTGTACATTGTACATAAAATACGTACATAGTTGGTCCATGTATAAGGGCTATAAGTTATATACAAGACTAGGTTTAGTAAACCCGTGTAATACACGGGTTGAATAAATAAAATTTTAATATAATGAATTTATTAATTATAAAATTATATTCTAAGATATGATATAACTTAAATTACGTATGAAAAATGACTATAAATAATAAAACAGTAATATCGAATTTTTAAAATTTTGTTTTTAAAACTCTTTTAAATAAATATTTTGTTCTAAAACAAACCGTATAAAATACATTTTTAAAAATTTATTATTACAACTCCCAAATTTGATTATTTTTTATTTCTAAAAAAATATATTTTTAGAAGTATCATTTATTTAGAAATAACCTTAATAAATAGATTTCTTTCTTAATATATTAAATATTAAAAAATATTAAAATAATATTATTAGTAATTAAGGTAATTATTTAATAGGAGAGAGAGGCGGGAAAAATTTGATGAGGAGAATTGTGGTGCTGACACATGGCACTCACATTTACCCTTTTATTATAATAGGAGCATTTGTATATAGATAATATATTACCCCAGAATACTTTCTAGACCATTATGATTACATTATTTGCCATTGTGAAAACATCCTGAGAGATCCTCATGGCTTACAAAATACCTTAAGAGAACTATCTTCATAATATTTGTGTTCCATAGGCCAATTCCAGAATGTGTTCCACAACACTAGTTCTAAGGCCATGTGTAATGCCGTAATGGTCTTGTGGTTCGGCTGTTAGGCGTGGGAATACCTCGCCGGCCACCCCTTCATGAGAGGGAGCGTGGGCGGAATAGCATGACCAAGCTCACGGTGATGGTATTTAAAAGATGACCGTTCGTCGTTAATTTTTCATCTGTTGTGGATTTTAAATAACAAAAAAACATTTTTTATAAAAAAAGTGGCTTAAATACCCCTGCAAACAGCCTAAAAGTTACATCATTTTTTTTTATTACCTTACTCTCTATTTTAAAAATACATACAGCTCCAACCATGAATCCACACAACCCCGCGAACCAAAACAACATCAATCGAGCGGGCTTACACAACAATTTACTCAAAGCGTGGACTATCGAGGAGGAAGCTGCGTTGGCGAATGGTCGATGCGATCAATGGTCCACGAATTGCTAACAACCTATAACTTTGGTTAAACATTCGTGACAATTTTTCACCTACACACCATGATGAATCGACTTATCGAGGAGACCGGCAACATATGTAATCCTTTTGTAGTTTTATGGTACGTTATGATATTTAGAAAAATCGTTATGTTTTATTTACGGTATTTTTAAGTTTTTTAAGTACAAATCATGAAGATAACAACAATAACAATAATAACATTTTGCTCACATTCACTAAACCATTACCTCTATTCGTGAACATAAGCATGAATGTGCGATCACAATTCAAAACCCTTGCTTAGATGGCGTTGGCGTCTATATGACATTCACTAAACCATTGCTGATAACCTAGCTAATAATTAAGGAGTTTGAATCGAACTTAAAAAATTAACCTAGGTTAGCCTACAAGTTCTCAAATTGAATGCCTATGTACGACGTTGACAAGTAACTATATATACATCTAACGTTGGACTTCCAGTATTAAATATCACTAGCTAGTTGGAGAAAAAATTTAATTGAACACTCAGCATGAAAAAAGATTGTCATATGTGTTTATTACACACCAACCAACCTGCCAGCCACCTACCCATGGTCCATGAAATCAGTGGCGCAGCTTGAATATTTTCATATGGAGGGCGGGGACGAAATTAATTTTTTTAAAAGGGGCGAACTCGTTATATATAAAAAAGTAACACTATCGGACCAAAAAATTAACTACCGAATCAAAAATTAACACTACTAACGAAAAAAAGATAGGGGGGCGGGGGCCCTCCCGGCCCCTTTAATGCTTCGCCCATGCATGGAATGAAACTAAGAGCATCTACAATTGTTATAGTTTCACAGGCTGCTGCTGTCTCTCTTCCTTCTCACTTCTCAGCTCATCCCCTACAGAAATGGTTCGTGAGCGCGAGGCCAAAAGCGGCGCGTTAATTGCACATACATCTTCATTCTGGCTTGCTGTCAGCATCTAAGTAACAAACCGTTACGTCGGCAAGCCATAGCTCTTCTAAGCTTATGGTTTATCCAGTGACCACGTACGTACGTGAGCGTGTTAAATAAACCCAATCCTAAAAGTCCACAAGAAACCAAACACGTCCACTTCTTTTCTTTTCGATGTCAACTTCGCCTAATTAAGGAGAATTTAATATTTGCTGGCCTTTTAAAAGGTAATGGAGTAGCATATGGAAATAATCAAGCCTATATATACATATGAACCGACAATTGGATGCATGACACTTACAGCATTCATAACATCACCTCAACGGCTCGATCAACCCTTTTCTGAGTTATGTGGAAGTTGAAGGTAGCAGAAGGGAACGACCCGTACTTGTTTACCACCAACAATTTTGTTGGAAGGCAGATTTGGGAGTTTGATCCGGATGCTGGAACTCCAGATGAACGACGCGAGGTTGAAGATGCACGCCAATGTTTTAGAAACAACCGCAGAGAAGGTGTCCATCCATGCGGTGATTTGCTTATGCGGATGCAGGTTAGTTTGGAACATCATATGCAAATAAAAAGATTGTTATATGTTTAATAAGGGTATGATATCACAAAGGTGGCAAAAGATGTTATTTATCGTGCATGTGTTATAACTTATAACTAAATATGTGGGTTCGTACGTAGAAGTGGTTGTTTTTCTTATTGTGTACGTATGATAATTGTCTAAAGATAAAAAAAACGGTTAGATATCAAGTACCACACTAGTAAAGTTCTTTTTAGAATAGATACATTCTATTGTAAGAAAATAATTTACAAACCTCAATTTTATATCAAAAGGGAAAATGTAACTTAATTATATGAGATAACTACAGTAGGTACTAGTGTTTGAAAATATAACTGATGTATATTTATATTAATAATACATGCAGTTGATCAAGGAAAATGGAATCGATTTATTGAGCACACCTCCCGTGAGGTTAGGGGAGAATGAGCAAGTGAGTTATGAAACAGTGACGACAGCAGTGAAAAAAGCACTTAGGTTGAACCGTGCGATCCAAGCAAAAGATGGTCATTGGCCTGCCGAAAATGCCGGCCCTATGTTTTTCACTCCTCCTCTTGTAAGAGAAAGAATGGTTACTCTATACGGGATTACTTAACTTGAACTAAGTCGAGCTCAAACAATTTCAAGTCAAGCTCAAACTTAATTTAGAGTTTGTTTAATAAATAAACTTGAGGGCAAGCTTAATCAAAATAGTTTATTTATATAAATATAAGAAGATCATTGTTCAAATACAAAGGGCTCTAAAACTAAAAATTGTAATAAGTAATCTCAACCATTTATCTCCTTAATCAATGGTTTTTATCGATTTGTACAATAAAGTTTATTAGATGGTTATTTTAGGAATAGTCATTTTTGTTGACTTTTTGTAAGTTCATCATTTTTTTAACGTTCGTTACATTTATGTACGATATTTTTTTTATAAAAATTACACCATAAAAACGAGCGTTTTTTAATCTTTAAAATGAGTATAATACCGTTATATAAAATTTTAATACTTTTTTTTACGTGTTAAGCTCACATCTCATCATTGTGCTTTTTTAATGCAGTTCATTATGTGTTTTTGTTAGTTATTGTGTTTTTGTAGATACTATTGTGTTTTTTTAAAATGATGAATTTTAAAAAAGTATAATGATAGAATAATATTGTTGTGTATCTCTAATATGTAAAACACAGTTTTAAATTAAAAAGTAATTTATATAATACATTTAAAACAATGACAAAATAACATAATGTCTCATTGTGTTTTTTGATTGTCATTGTGTAATCTTAAACACTATGAGTTTTGAAAAATACATTGATGAAATAAAATTACTATGTATTTCTAATTGTAAAACACATATGTAAAACAGCTCAAATAAAATAAAAAATACATCGGTTCTGAAAATATATTATTATTAATATAATATAACATATAAGTACATTATATATATATATATATATATATATATATATATATTAGGTATGTGTGTATATAATTAGTATTATTCATATATATATTTCAATGATAAATATATAATAAACAAGCAAGCTCAACATGCTTTAGACATAGAACTCAAAACATGTCAAGTTCGAGCTCTTCTAATTCAATGGGTATGAGTTAGTAAAACTTACCTATATATCAAGCCTCAAAATAATAGGCGGCATGAGTCAAGTCATGTTGGATCATTGGTCAAAGTGGGTTTGACCATCCACCCAAAACTAGTTTTAAGCGCAACTTGAGTTCGGATCAAAATGGGTTCAGTGGCTATGTTTTTTTATGTGGCTAATGGGGACATGTGGAGTCGTGGAGGATGTGCCGACAACAAGGTGGCGTTGAAAGTGACAATGAGTGGTGGTGTCACAGTGGTGCTTGCACCGGCGATGACAGTGAAGGGTAGGTGGCAACGGCATGTTAGTGTCGGTGGTGAAGGCTGCAAATGGTGCTGAATGGTGGGGGACACGACGCTGGCCGGATAGTGAGAGTGACGGCAGACAAGGAGTAGGTGGTGACAATAGACAATGATCGTAGATGATGCCAGCCCACTTGGAGTAGTTTTAAATTAAATTTTGAGTTAATTTCAATTTTGCTAACCCTAAGGTTTGACAAAAGTAACTATTTTCCTCCAAAAGATTAAAAACGTCAATTTACATCCCAAAGTTTCATAAGTTGTTTCAATTTTAATCCACAAGTTTCATTATTTTGAATATAAGTTGAAACAATGATGAAATTGTTGGATTGGAATTGAAACAACTTATAAAACTTTTAGAGGTAAATTGATGTTTTCTAATCTTTTGGAGGAAAATGATTATTTTTTTAAAACTCATGGAGCAAAACAAACTTAACTCTTAAATTTTTTATAAGATATACCTGTTTTTGACCTGTTGTATAATTTGATTAGACCCAAATCGATTAAAATTTATAAAATGAAGTATTCGCGTTGACCTAAATGACCTATATCCAAATCCTTCTTACGCAGATCAACCCATTTCTCAAAGATTAGTGATGACAGACACCCCTTGATTGCATATATCATACATGTATAACAATATATATGAATAAGAGAGAATGTAGAAGAGGAGATAAAGAGGGCTGACCGGGGAAAGAGGAAGCGGATTTGACTGTCGTCCAGCTAGTTTTCTTGCATCAACTTATTACCTGCTTTTCCAAATCTAGTCATTTAGGCTCAAATGTTTAGCAAACTAGAATTAAAATCAGCTTTGGAATAACTACGCAACATATTATGACAATATCGCTTTTGCAACACAACTAAGCATCCCACCATGACAAGGGTTAAAGAACAAAAATATGAGTTCAATTTGCACCTTATGTTATGTCTTCAATTTGCAGCTTATTGCATTGTATATAAGTGGAGCTATCAACACACATTTAACCAAACAACACAAGACCGAAATGATCCGCTATATCTACAACCATCAAGTAAGAACCATCTCCCCTTCTAATCAAGACAAATACAATTTAAACATTTACTTATTAGTCAAATAGCTATTACAAAATATTTGATGATTTTGTCAGAATGATGATGGAGGGTGGGGATTTTATATCGAGGGGCACAGCACCATGTTGGGGTCTGCATTAAGCTACATAGCACTAAGGTTGCTAGGAGAAGGACCCAACGATGGAAATGGAGCGGTGGACCGAGGCAGGAAGTGGATACTTGACCATGGTGGTGCAGCCACGATTCCTTCTTGGGGCAAAACTTATCTCTCAGTTAATATTTTCACATATTATACATCACAGTAATATATATGACCTGTAAACTAAATTTTTAATACCTTTTTCTGCAGGTGCTTGGTGTGTATGAATGGGAAGGGTGCAATCCACTTCCACCAGAATTTTGGCTTTTCCCTGAAGCTTTACCATATCATCCAGGTACATAAATGACAATATTTTCCTATATAAAACCTACAAAACACACAAACGGAAGCAGGTGTTGGATAGAGATTCATTTCTAACATCTTAAATACTGAATGAATGTAATTCCGTTTGATCTCACTATTTTCCTTACCTGTGATATAGCAAAAATGTGGTGTTATTGCCGGACAACTTATATGCCCATGTCATACTTGTACGGGAGAAAATTCCATGGTCCAATCACTGATCTAGTTTTGCAACTTCGTGAAGAAATTCATCCTATCCCGTACCATGAGATTATTTGGAATAAACAGCGCCATAACTGTTGCAAGGTTGTTAGAATCACCTATTATTTTACTCGTATATATAATTGGTAATAACATCTTAAAATATCTTTCTCAAATTCTCCAAAAAAAGGAAGAAAAAATGGAGCCACATCACAGCATGTAGTGTTATAACTAAGACGGTCACGGTTAAGGATGTAAGCTCCTACTGTTGGAATTACACAAGGCTTGTGAGTGAAGGGTCAATCACATGTGGTAATTTAGACCTATTTACTTATGAATGGGTCAGTTTGGGATATTTTTATATCAAAGGGTCAAATGGTAAAGAGTAAAAACAACAAAATTGAAAGTCGCCTAACTGCATGTATTTTCTATGCATACATCTTCTCGAATTACTTTACCAAAATATTAGATTTGAATTATAACAATAAACCTTTTATAGATCAACTTGAACACTCTAGTTGTGTACAAAAGGTGTTACAGAATATGTATATAATAATTTCAGGACAACCCAGTCCATATAGAAAATGACCTGTTTTGACCCTTTACCTGACCTGCCAACTTTGCCACCTCTAATCACATTTGGAGCACTACTGATTGTGAAGTTTTTATCAAAATTTTTTTTACACTTTCTAAAACTCCAAAGTCCAACCATAATATCTTTATGCTCATATATGTGTGCTATTAACTGAGTGCAGGAAGATCTCTATTATCCTCATTCAAAAGTCCAAGATCTTTTATGGGATAGTCTTCATTACCTGAGTGAGCCAATCCTTAAGCATTGGCCGTTCACCAAGATAAGAGACAGAGGGCTCAAAAGAGCAGTTGAGCTAATGCGATATGGTGCACAAGAGAGCAGATATATTACCATTGGATGTGTAGAAAAGGTGCCAAAAGATTACTCGTTTTGACTTTTGACCCATTACCCAACCGGTACAACCCGCTCATCTAACCACACACCGACCTCTACTAACTTGTTTTTGTTATTCGTGCAGAGCTTGCAAATGATGTGTTGGTGGGCTGAAAACCCAAATGGGGATGAATTCAAGCACCACCTTGCTAGAGTGCCTGATTATTTATGGCTAGCAGAAGATGGGATGAAGATGCAGAGTTTTGGGAGTCAAATATGGGATTGCACACTTGCAACTCAAGCAATAATAGCTAGTAATATGGTTGAAGAATATGGTGATTCATTGAAAAGAGCCCATTTTTTTATCAAAGAATCTCAAATCAAACAAAATCCTTCTGGAGATTTTAGTAAAATGTGTCGACAATTTACTAAAGGGGCTTGGACTTTCTCTGACCAAGATCAAGGTTGGGTTGTCTCAGATTGCACAGCTGAAGCACTAAAGGTGATACTATAAGAAGTATATAACCACAGTCTTCATTTTTCCTTTTCTATATATATATTTGGGACATTATTGTTTCTTATCATGTAATAATTATTCTCCTGCAGTGTCTTCTATTACTATCGGAAATGCCAGAGGAACTTTCAGGGGAAAAGGCAAATAATGAGCAGTTATATGACGCTGTTAATGTCCTTCTTTACTTGCAGAGTCCTATAAGCGGGGGTTTTGCTATTTGGGAGCCACCTGTCCCACAACCATATTTACAGGTAAATATAAAATATAAAAATATCAACCTTCTGCGTAATATAGTTTCCATTGTATTCCTTTAGAGATCAAAAGATGTTAACTTTATCTTCTACACCTAATGTTTCTGCAGGTGTTGAATCCTTCAGAAATTTTTGCGGACATTGTTGTTGAAAAAGAGTAAGTCACTAATGAAACTTTTTCCCTTGTTAAGCTGGCAGACTATTAGTAGAAATATTTTAGGAAACTGGAGAGATAATTTGATACTGATCTTTTCTTATTTGGGATGATTTAATTAGGCATGTTGAGTGCACATCATCAATTATCCAAGCCCTTTTAGCCTTTACGCACTTGCACCCAGGGCATCGGGAGAAAGAGATAGAAGTTTCAGTGGCAAAAGCAGTTTGTTTTTTGGAGGAAAAACAAATGCATGACGGTTCCTGGTAAGCTAATTACATCCATGCAAAGAAGAAATAAAAAACCAATTGTATTATGAAAATCTATGAAATTGGACAGGTATGGTTATTGGGGAATATGCTTTCTATATGGCACGTTTTTTACACTAGGAGGCTTAGTTTCCGCTGGAAAAACATATAACAACAGTAAATCAGTTCGTAAAGCAGTTAACTTTTTCCTTTCTAAACAAAACGAAGAGGGTGGATGGGGGGAGAGTTACAAGTCTTGCCCTAGTGAAGTATATACACCGTTGGATCATACGAACCTAGTTCAAACATCATGGGCGATGCTTGGTCTTATGTTAGGTGGACAGGTTAGTTTTTGACAAAGTAATCAAGCTTATGCCAGCATATCATTATTGGTTTTCAAGGGCTAAACACATTTAGACATTTTCTTTCATTCTTGTTCCAGGCTGAAAGAGATCCAACACCCTTGCATAAAGCAGCAAAAATATTAATTAATGCACAGATGGATAACGGAGATTTTCCTCAACAGGTAACAAGAATCAAAGCCCTTGCCTTTCTTTTCTAATCATGGACACAAGTACACAACTTCTTCTACCATCTAATTTCATCCAATCATTTCTATTTACATCCAAGATGAATTTTGCAGGAGATTACTGGAGTTTACATGAAGAATTGCATGTTACATTATGCAGAATACAGGAGCATCTTCCCCCTTTGGGCACTTGCGGAATATCGCAAACGAGTTTGGATAAATTAAACTAATAGACTGAAGTTTCAGGCTGAAGTATGCAAATCTGATAAAGCAGTGGTCCTGTATATTAAACTATGGTGTCTATGCGTTATTCTTATTTTCTAATGTAAGTAAATAAGTGTTGTAAGGTTCATGTTACACTGTGGGCATAGGTTACTAATAATCTTTTTTTTTGGAAGACACACACACACACACATAAACAAAAACAAACAAAACAATACAGAAACAACAATTACCACCCTTCTGTAAGTCAGAAGTGGCTGATCACCACAGAACAAGATTCCTATGCAGAAGCACTACAACCCTATATAGGCCTGACCAGAATCTCGAACTTCATCTGGATATAAAAAACCTAGCCTAAACGAATCAAATAGGCTTAACCAAAATGAGCAGAACAAAAACTCAAGGGGTTGGCCACCCAGATCTGAACCACATAAGGTTCACAGCCACACCAATATCCTAGAATTGCAAATCAATGCTAACAAAACAGAAAATAACAAAAAGGCGTAGCATAATACTAATATACTATAATAACACATAATTTGAAAGTAGCGATCTTAGTTAATCTTTTATCCAGGTGCTTATCATAGTATGATACTGGTATGACTGATTCTGAGATGGTAATATACATCTTAGTTCTACATGATGATTATTTCAAAATGTGCAATTCATATTAACTGGTTCTAGTATAACCGACTCTGATATGGTAAATAGCTCTTTGTTTTCTTAACAGTATCAATAACAAATGTCATCAATTCAGTGCTGAACTACACGAAGACATTATGACACATTACTTATGAATGGAATGATTTAAGTAACGTCTTAGACTCTTGTCTAACGACGGACGGCGAACAGGTTAAAGGTTGCCAAAAATGTATTTTTCATGCTTGAAGAGTAAAAAAACAACAGAGCCATTTTGTTTAGAAAATTAGATTACTGTAAAATAATATCATTTGTAATCATATTCTATACACTGTATGTATTAAAAACATTAACTTCTTTTGACGAAGAATTTTGGATCAACTTGGACCTTGGGCACGTATAAAATTTAACCATTTTGACCCAAACATGTTTTGGCATGTTTAGCAAACCCACCTGCCCAACTTTGCCACTACTAACTAAAAGTAATTTGCTAGATATGATATGTTTTCACTTTTGACTTGTTCTTCATGTTAAAGTTACTAGTTTGTACATTCTCATGATTACCTTAAATTTGGGTTCATAAATTTCCATTATTGTGATTCTACGCATGCATACATTAGAAATCTCATGTAAATATCTCAGACTAGTTTTCTTCACACAGAAGGTCATTATCTATTTATCAAAAAAAGGAAATTTACCAAAGATTATGAAATTTGACAAAGAAGAATTAGGGTTGAATATACATACCATATATCCACATCAGAAGGTTATTGGAAGCATATCCCAGAAGCGTGCTTGGTGAAAAAGCAATGTTGGCATCAGATCCAACCTCACCGCCATAAAGTGCATCCTTTTGGCCAACTGCTGCAGCAAGATAATAAACATGGGATGAACTGCAACTCCATATCAAGCTGAGAGTAAAAAGAAACAACACATGTTAGTATCTTGTAGCATGAATTCATTAACATTTTTTGTGTGTTAAAAAGTATTCCGTAAACAAATAACAAAAAGTATTCATCCTTATGTATAACATTATAAATCTTTTGTACAAAGGTCTCAACATTTCTCAAATATTTGCCATTATCCTTCATTATGTCATAAAATCTGGCTGTGATCAATCACAAACGCCCTAACAACACTTTCACCAATAACCAAGTCCCTCCCTTGCTCCAATAAATTCCCTCTCCGGCCATATAAACAACAAGAAAAAAATCACTTGGCAAGATTTAGCTTCGTGCCAACAAAACAGATGTAGTAAAACAAATCTGTCAATCAGTTTTTACGTTCTACACTTAATCTACTTCATCCATGGAAAAATAGAATTGATGGAAATTACAAAATGCCTAACAAGCCCTTTCTATGCTAGAGCATTTTTGAAACAATACATTTGTACGTAAGAAGGGACAACTTTATGGAAACCTGTTACATTTTTAATCAAATTTAAGCCACGTGGCTTACTGCAAACTTGTTCAATTCCTTACAAAATCATGTAACCTATAACAGAGAGAATAATTCACCATGATGTAAATTTCTTGTTCGACACCAAACAAATCATGTAAGTTTTAAGAAATTGTGTAATTTTAAGCCTCTCCAATTTTCTGTTAGACATATAATCATACACATTATGGGCACCCTCCAAATGGCCACCAAAGAACTGAAATCAGCAACATCTACGTCAAATGAAGCTCATTTATTACTATGTGATGAGGAGACAATCACAAGAAATAGACAAATTCAAGATTGGGAATATATAGTATGAAAATCACAAAACTCTGAAATATGCAGAACTCTCAAACCAGCTAGTCAAATACAATTGCATGCACCTAACAGGAAGTTTGATAAACATATGGACATATCAAAAGCCAAAAATTTGGCTCAAAGACATCATAAAAATCCACTCTTGGAACACTAAATAGGAAATCAGGCTCACGTGGCCTTTGACAGTTTCATTTAAGTGTTATTGATTGCCCTTAAACATATGGGCAAACCAAAAGAACGTTTCAATGTGGCCATGATTCTTCCAAACAAATGCCTTGGTTTGCCCTGGAAATCTTCCTTTTCATTGCAAAGTGCTGTCCAAAGTACAGCAATAGAAGAGCAAACCCAGAGAAAAAGCTGAGGAGGGGCTTAGGTGACATGTCCTAGGGTTTATCAAGACCGTCCTTTCCATGTTTATGAATTAGATATGCAGAAGCATCATGCAAACAGTTGCAAAGAAGAAAACCCAGTTATGAACAGTAAGGAACACAAGTTTTACTTCAAAACAACACCATGTTCTTCTGGTAATTTATAGGTGTGATAATGTTTATTAATTAGAGAGTTTGTGTGTATGTGTGAGTTGTTTAATTTGGACCCATCTGTTGATGTAATATCTAGTACTACAAGTTCATTATATGGTTTATAATTCTACAAGAAAGCAATAATAATGAACTTAAGAAAGATAGTTTCTATAGAATGCTTATAACTTTAAATTTAAGCATGCATCCACACTTACTATTGATGAGAAGGACTACATAAGCGGCAATCAATTAATGCTTCATAATATGCATGTGTGATATGATATCCAATCTTAGGATACCATGTAAAAAGAATCAAATCCACATCAGTGTTCTTCCTAGTGATAATGTAGGCACAAAGGGATGTCAATAGCAAATCATCAATATCTGAATAACTAGACTATTGCACTTAATCAACAGAAACAGACACAAGAGCAAGTGAGCAACCCATTATCCTTGTGCACAACTGTTTGTTTGCTTTAAAAATTGTATATGCTAGGGTTCTTTTATGCCATCTATCAACCCCTGTTAGATGGTTTCATCCATTCTTTTTGTGAAATCAGCATACTCTTTAGCTGCTTTTGCAACTGTGCCTTTGTTTTGTAATTAGAAGCCAGTCTTCTATCTAAATTCTCTTTCATAGCTTGAAGTTCGGATTTTCTCAATTCAGCTGCAGCTACGTCAGAATTGTTTGAACACCCAGCACTGTGTTGAAGTTGGACAAAACTCGAGTTGAGCTGTCAAAATGATCAATTAAAGTATGAAGCAAGCACACGGTGCAAATAACATTCGTAAGTCACAATATGTACGGCAGAGATAGCTCAGGATCAAGACATTTGTATATTACACATCGTTTGAAAGATTCATATAATTCAAACATACTTAATCCAGTTCAATTCTCAACTGTAGTTCTTTCAGGAAACTAATGAAGATATACAAATGGATAACATGCATCAAGGCAACCAAAACTAGTACTGATACAAACAGTACAGGAAAAGTAAGAAAGAAAGATTGTCCTGTGCATTTATCAAACATCATGAAGTGATAAATAGGCCTAACCTCATTCACAGAATTCCTCAACTCCTCCACACTCCTTTCGCATTCGGTGGCAAATATCTCAGCTCGAACCCTAAATTCATCAATATCACGAGCTTTTAAACTAAAATACTCGTCCTTCTCCTTCTCCAACTCCTCCAGATTCTCCACTTCACTTTTCAAAACCCTAATTTGAAACCAAATCGTCCGACATCAATATCACCTAGCAGTATAACATCAATCCGTAATCCGACATTACAAACCTGAACTGGTGGATTTGATCGAGATAAACCGAATCGAGATGATCGAGTTGAGATTTGATGGAGGAAATGATGAATTGCTGCGAGGCAACTTTGTGTTCAAGCTTCAAACACCTTTGCTCAATGTGTCTGATACCTGAAAGCTTCGAAGCTAGGGCTTGAGATTTGTTGTGCTGGAGCTCTTTCTCCGCCTGCAAATCATTATAGATCAATCGATGTACAGAGGATTGTGATGGAGTGTGTAAAAGGCATTTGAAGGAAGAATACCTGGAGAAGAGATAGGCGTTGATTTCTAGTATCTTCCATTTGTTCGAGTCTCTCTTTGAATGTAGATGAAATCGCCATTGTCGAGTGATGAAATCACACAGTAGAGTAGAAAACGTTTGTACAATGGAATTTGGAGGGAGAGTAACAGTTGAGAGAGGTTATGTGTGGGGGACAAGTGGCAACATCCAACATGTGGTAGTAATATTATGGCTTCTAAACTCAACGATGAGATGCTATGATTGCTACGTTTTTTTAAACGGTTAACGAATAATTTTTAAGTCCGGTCACCCCGGTAAATTCATTAGTGAAATGCCATCCGCGTCCGCGAACACAGACAGCGCTGGTGACCCGGCTCGTCCACCAGTCCAAGGGAAACCCATCACCCAAAGACCACTGTGGTAAAACTCTTGACCCACTTAAAGTATATTGCACCTAGTGAGACTCAAACCCATAACCTTTATTTTGGAAAGTCATATGATGCTTCCTCCTAAACCAGTTGATCTAGGACTCATTGGCAATTAAAAGAATATTGTGATTTATTTCTAAGAAGGTTAGAGGTGTAGTCTCGTATGAAAAACAAATAGATAGGTCCGATTAACAGTAATGTCACACAATTGTCATATGAAATATGTCATGAATTTTGTTATAGTTCATTAGCTATATTGTCACATCCTTTAAACCTGCGTAGGTGTTTTATCATTTTTACTCAATCTCACTCAAAGAAAACAGTCTCGTGTCCATCAATTTAATTTAAAAATAGATATTATATAATTTTGTGCATATGAATGTCTTCATGTTCATTAAAGCAGGTGTTGGGCCTTTAATCCCCCTTAGCGCTACACCTGGGTGGTGTTACGGGCCACGCAGCCACCTCATTACTGACTCCCTTAGGCGCAATATTAAGCAGCCTCAAATAACGTCGGTGTGCCGAATGCATCGTTTGTTGAAGCTACAACAATAATATAAATGAAAACTACGTAGTACATGTTCGTCATGTACATGTCTCTCTAATCAACACACTTGGAAACGTATAACATGTTCCGGTGAAATATTGATAAATAACGAATTAAAAATTCATATCTCATTTAGAAAATCATTTTCACACAACCAAAACATAACCTTAATGTGCAAAAAATGACATATGGACCACATTAAAGTTCTTCATACTTGCCTGGTCGTGTAACATTATCCTTAAGTTCATTTTCTTAATATAATGTCGTGTAATGTTCATATTTGTCACATATGCTATGAAAGGAGTTTCATTACAAGCAATCATTTGACATATAGAAACCCCCATACGTCATGCAAGTTGATGGCTTTGTAGATCACATATCACCCTTACATGCCATACATACTAGGTTTCACCTTAACTTTATATACTTGCACCCCAACGTATGAGTTTAGACACATACGTATCAGTTTCGCCTTTAATATTTGTTTAATGATAACCGAATCACCGTATCATGCCATGCTTTGTATCCAACCCATGACGCATTAACGAGAGTTAAACATATTACTTGATTTTGTTTATAAACATAAGAATAAATATTACACATGATAACTGCAAAAATGTTGATGTCCTCATTAAAAGTACATCATATAGGCAGACTATGTTTTCTTGATATATATTTATATGAAAAATAATAAATGTTGTTGATTAATGGTTTGAAAACTCTTTAAGAGGGAGACCCAATGAAAATTATTAAAAGAAACATACAGGTTAATGTTGTAAAAAAGTGTCTGGATATTTATAAGTAGCACTTCATCTCAAACGATTTAATGTGGAATGTTTATACACATTTTATGTTTAGACGCTAGAATTTTAAGGCAAATACATAGAAGTTAAGATCAATCTAACATAAGACATTTTCAATTAGATCAAAACCAAAATCGAACCTACTATAAGAAAACAATAGTAGAATCAATGACAAGGGTGTAGGTTGGTTCCAAAAGCTTATACGACACATTTTCTACCAAAATAACACATCACCGCTGATGGCATTCAAGTCTTTTAACTGCTGGAACGAACAATGATAGGAAAGAAGAGAACAACAACATAAAAAATAAATAATAACCTACAAAGACTAAAATGACATCACATGAAAATCACGTTGGTTAAATTTCTGTTAAATTTAAACAACCGTCTAACAAGAATACTATAAGCGCAATGATTTCACAAACAATAACGACAATTTCCACAATTTACAACACAAAGGAAAGAAAAATAAAATCTTACCAAAACACATGTACAATCATATATTCATATACAATCTAAAATAAGCAAAATAATAATTTAATAAAACTTTTATTTTATTAAAAAAAACACTTTTTAAATTAAAAGTTTAACCTACTACCATTTTATCACCTTTTTAAATTTAATCACATAACATAATTACCAAAATCCAAATTCCATAGACCTTTCTCAAAAGTCCATAACACAACCCTTGAAAAACAAACAAACGAACGAACGAACGAACGTATGGTTCAAAGTCTCAAGTGTGTGTAATTCGTAACTCATTTCTCCACATTCACCTTCATCGTCTCCACCTTCATCCCCTTTTCATGTCGAAATCTATCTTCTTCACCTTCAATACAATGAGTTTTTGATCCACTTTCATATGTCGCAACCCTCAAACAACAACCGCAAACACTCATCTACAACCTGCACATCTCCACCACCACAATCCACCCACACAACCACCGGCGGCGGCGGCGGCGGACCTCACTTTCCGGCGATGAAGAAGGCGAAATCGCAGGCTGTATCTTGCTCTTTGGACAACAAAAACGGGTTCCAATCGCATCAATTTGATAGTAATTCGTCGGTGCAAGACCCTTCGTCTATGATCGTAGATCCGACTGATAACGATGGTGGAAGAGCCTCTTCTGCTGGTGGATTCACCGCTAATTTGGCTCGTAAGAAAGCTACGCCTCCGCAGCCTGCTAAGAAGCTCGTAATCAAGCTTGTTAAAGGTTTTCGATTTCATCTCTTACCTAACTCACTCCACACTTGAATTTCTCCTGTATATGTTGATGAAATTGGTTTATGCCTTTATCTTATCTGGAAGGAATGTTTAATTTTGTTTGAATTTTGTGTTTTTATTCTGAGTTGTGGATATAGGGTTTTGGATTTATGGGCTAATTTCAGGGTTCCTCAGCTTTGTAGATATTAATTTGTTATTGGCTTTAGGATGTTTGTGTTGTCTAGATTTGGTTTTAAGATACTGCTATGTGTATTTGTATATTTCCATCCCCTATATATATGCTTCTAGTTTATTACAAATACTATAGGCGCTGTGAACAGAAAGAGATACTTAAGATACTTACACATGCAACACCTGCTATCAGATTGTAGGAAAAACTTAACTTGTAGATGGAAAGAGCCATGTAGGTGTATAATTAGAATGTGTTGTATCTAAAACCCTAAAACATTGTTGAATGTTTGATGCAGTTGTTGTAGCTTTTTGCATAAAAAGCATGTGGAATTCACCTGCATGTTTACTTTGAGTATGCAGTTGAAAGAGCCATGTAGGTGTATATTTAGAATGTGTTGCTCGGGTAGCCCCAGTGAACAACTGGGGGCTGGGCAACTGTTCACTTTATCATTCATGATTCATATATATAGGAACATGGTTATAGGGAATGGTTCATACTTATGGTTGGTACCTGGAAACTAAGAAAATGCGCCTTCCTATAGGCTCATGTATTATCTCTTAGAATACACTTATATTTTTAGTAAATGATATTCATCGATTATCTTTTAGAATACACTTAGATTGTATAATGTTCTGTATATTTGGGTTTCAATATGTTGATTGTCTTCCTTAATTTGACCTACTTAATCTGTATTTTGGCATTCTTTAAAAAAAGAGCTTAAACCAATCTATTTTAGTGAAAGTTTTTGTTTACACAGATCAAGAGCACGAAAACCACTTCCTTTTCTCTTCTTTGTGTGTTTGGCAAAGGAAGCACGTAAAGAATTTTCATCGAGTGTTGTAAAGTTCATATTTTTGCTACAATTATTACTGACATCTTCATGAATCCACACTTCAATTTACAGGATGACTATTAACTTCTTCATATAGGTGTGCTGTTAATGAGATTTTAGTTGGGATCATGGGATAGTAGGTAAACTTGCTACCTGATGATTCTGTAGGTGAAATTGGTGATGGCTTGTTTTGGTTAGAGAAAAGCAAGGTTTTAGTGATAAGTTGACAGTTAGTAATATTAGGTTCATCATCTTCTTACTTGTTTGGCTATGTTCTATGAACCCTGTTTTTCTTTCACGCCTCTTGAGATGGTAGACACCTTCAAATGTATCTTCTAGATATTAGTTTATGGATTTGTCTGATGTTTGGGTTATACCAATTTTTATTAGGCTTCATGGCTGTGTATTTGACCCTGTATACATTAATATCAAGAGGTCTGAACTCTGAAGTTCAATGTGTATTATAAAATCAGATATGAAAGAAGTAGATACTAAGCTAAATCATATAAAGAATGCCCTTTCACAAGTATTGTTCATGTTCTGAGAACCTTTACACTCAACCAATAGAAGAATTACAAAGCTATTACATGATGGAACAAGACACTAACTGTCTAATGCAGTTATGAAGATTTTTACATGATTATTACAGTATTAAACACCTGTTTCATTTTGCTAATTTGCTGCTTTAATTTTGTTTGGTATATGACATTTTGTTAAAAATGCTTCTTTTTTTAAAGCTAAACCAACCTTGCCTACAAACTTCGAGGAGAATACATGGGCCGTCTTGAAGTCGGCAATTAATGCCATATTCTTGAAGCAGCCAGATTCTTGTGATTTAGAGAAGCTTTATCAAGTGAGTTATACTCCATGCTTCTTTATACTATGAATTACCTTTGGCCATCCATTGACCAAAGTTTTTATTTAATATAGGCGGTCAATGACCTTTGCCTTCACAAAATGGGAGGAAGTCTTTATCAACGGATTGAAAGAGAATGTGAATCCCACATATCTTCTGCTTTACAATCATTAGTTGGTCAAAGTGAAGATCTTGTGGTTTTCTTATCACTTGTGCACAAAACCTGGCAAGATTTCTGTGACCAAATGTTAATGATTCGGGGTATAGCGTTGTATCTTGACCGTACATATGTCAAACAAACTCCTTCTGTGCGATCATTGTGGGACATGGGCCTTCAACTCTTTCGGAAGCATCTATCACTAGCTTCAGAAGTTGAACACAAAACAGTCTTTGGCCTTCTGAAAATGATAGAAAGTGAGAGGTATACTACCGTGTTTTTTAAAAATATGAATGATTACGTATATATTATGAGTTATGACTAATATGCTCTCATTTTACACTTCTCAGATTAGGTGAAGCAGTTGATAGAACACTTCTTAACCATCTGTTGAAGATGTTTACTGCTCTGGGCATTTATTCTGAGAGTTTTGAGAAGCCATTCCTTGAATGTACATTAGAGTTTTATGCTGCTGAAGGAGTAAAGTACATGCAAAATTCAGATGTTCCAGATTATTTGAAACATGTGGAGGTGTGTATCGTTCTTCATATATCAATTTTTAAAGAAAGTCATTGGATGTTTTTTTTTACGACATTTGATGGTGCTTCTGATTACAGGTAAGGCTGCATGAAGAACATGACAGATGTCTGCTGTATCTGGATGCTAGTACGAGAAAACCGTTGGTAGCAACTGCTGAAAGGCAACTTCTTGAGCTTCATATATCTGCAATACTTGATAAGGCATGGATGCTCTATATTTTATTTTTTGACTTTCATAGTTCTCAATACGATTAGTTTCTGTCAACCATTGACTTTTGTTATAACTGGTTTAGGGTTTCACAATGTTGATGGATGGTAACCGAACTCAAGATCTTAGAAGGATGTATTCACTTTTCTCCAGGGTTAATGCCCTTGAATCCTTAAGAGTTGCCCTAAGTTCATACATCAGAAAAACAGGGCAAGGAATTGTAACAGATGAAGAAAAGGACAAAGATATGGTGTCTTCCCTCTTAGAGTTTAAGGCTTCTCTTGATAAAATATGGGAAGAAAGTTTTTCAAAGAATGATGTTTTTTGCAATACCATTAAAGAAGCATTTGAGCATCTAATTAATCTCCGTCAGGTACTGTTTTTGTTATGATAAGGAACTAATACTTGCAATTAAGTTTGTTGTATAACTTACAGCATATTAATGTGTTATCTTCAGAACCGTCCTGCTGAATTGATTGCAAAGTTTTTAGATGAGAAACTTCGTGCTGGAAATAAGGGTACATCAGAGGAAGAATTGGAGGGCACTCTTGATAAAGTATTGGTTCTGTTCAGATTTATACAGGTACCTAAAAAATCGCAGTACTTTTTTTAATGAGCCCTTGCATCATTGCATGGTACTTGCTCTTTTTGTCACCTAACACTTTCATATTTTTTGTTAATTTTGTGATATAGGGTAAAGATGTGTTCGAAGCATTCTACAAAAAGGATCTTGCAAAAAGACTTCTTTTAGGGAAGAGTGCATCTATTGATGCTGAAAAGTCAATGATCTCCAAGGTTTGATGTCTTAAGACCTTTTTACCTGCTGTGTTATGCAAGTATGCTATCTGATTATTAACCATTTGATCGATTTTTTAGTTGAAAACCGAATGTGGTAGCCAGTTTACCAACAAGCTTGAAGGAATGTTTAAGGTATGTATGATACTATTTATCCACAATTTTACTTTATTTTATCTTTATGAAGGGCATTTGTGCATTTGATCAATAGGGCTGATTTTTTTATTTGAATTTTGTTGTTTTAGGATATAGAGTTATCAAAAGAGATAAATGAATCTTTCAAGCAATCATCTCAAGCTAGGATGAAACTACCCTCAGGAATCGAGATGAGTGTTCATGTTTTAACAACTGGGTATGTTTTACCACTCTCAGCTCTTTTTGGAAAATAACTAAAATGCTGATGTCATTGACAAACAAAGTAACATGGTAATTGGATGCAGTTACTGGCCAACATATCCACCAATGGATGTTCGCCTTCCCCATGAATTGAATGTTTATCAGGTAGGATATAAATAAAAGATAATTCTATTATATTTTCAGCTCTTTTTAGATTAACAATAAGCTGGAACTTGTATAATTTTTCAGGACATTTTTAAAGAGTTCTACTTGAGCAAATATAGCGGTAGGCGATTAATGTGGCAAAATTCATTAGGTCATTGTGTCTTGAAAGCAGAATTTGCAAAGGGAAAAAAAGAACTGGCAGTTTCCTTATTTCAGGTTGGTCTCCATTACTGATCTTTACATTGTCGTTTAGGGTTCAAGGTAGCGAAAGGGCGGGTCAGGCAGGTTGGGTATCAGGTCAACCTGAATTGCTTTTATTTAAAAGCTTTTTGATGGTAAATGGTTGATATATCTTTGCAGACTGTTGTCCTGATGTTGTTCAACGATGCACAAAAGCTTAGTTTTGAAGATATTAAAGATGCTACTGGCATTGAGGACAAGGAACTAAGGAGAACTCTGCAGTCACTTGCTTGTGGAAAAGTCCGTGTCCTTCAAAAGGTTGGTTTTTTTTTAATATAAAAAAGCTTAATTTTCATATATTGCTACCCTTAAAAATATTAACTGACCTTGATGTTTTACTCAGATACCAAAAGGTAGAGATGTGGAAGATAATGATACTTTCATGTTCAATGATGGATTTACTGCTCCTCTTTATCGTATAAAGGTGAATCATATACTAAATTAAGTGTTTACAATATACATAACTAAGTTTGTGACTTTATGCCTTAAGCATCTAATTATGCTTGATGATGAATTTAATTGTGTGTACAGGTTAATGCTATCCAATTGAAGGAAACTGTGGAAGAAAATGCAAGCACTACTGAAAGAGTATTCCAAGATCGTCAATATCAGGTCAATATCTTCTTGTGCAATCATCATAGCATGATAACACCTTTCATGATAACACCTTTCAAACTGTCTTTACTTTTCATAACATGGATATCAGTGTCTTGATTACAACTTTTTTGGAATATATTGCAGGTTGATGCTGCTATTGTTCGGATTATGAAGACCAGGAAAATGCTAAGTCATACACTTCTGATCACCGAACTCTTTCAGCAGGTACCCATTTTCTCTATCAAGAAAGTGATTCTTTTAATGCACAAACATAACCTCATGGTACAAGTGGCAAAATGTGCTGGTTAGACTGGTTGGTCAAAAAGGATAATTTTAAATGTGGGTCAAAACGGACTGGGTCGGGTTGGTCAGACGTGCAAACACTAAAGTAACTGAGGAGCTTGTTGACACTTTTTTTGTTTTAACAGCTAAAGTTTCCTATAAAACCTGTTGACTTGAAGAAAAGGATAGAAAGCCTGATTGACCGGGAATACTTGGAGAGAGATAAGAGCAATCCTCAGATATATAACTATTTAGCATGAGCATCAATCAAGACTACTAATGGCAGGCATGGAGTTTGGTTCTTTAACAATTTCCTTGTCAGTTTATGTAAAGAAAGTGATAGCTTTTGTTTTTATTGTAAAAAAGCCTAAAGTGTTACTTTGCTTTCTTGCTTCTGTTGTAGTATTCTTAAGACACTATTACTCTTTACACTACACCTGAGAGCATGTTTTCTTTTTCAAACAAATGAAAAAGGTATGTTTGGTTAACTCTGAATTCTTATTATGGGCCTGGAGATTGGAATCTGTCTGGTTCATGTAGAGGTTCATAAATCAGGTATTTGGCCCAAACCAATTTAGGTTGAATCCTGGTTGGATTGGGACATTGGGTCAAACTTTGTCAAACCCGGTGATTGAGGGGAAAATGATTGGTTTGTTTATATGCTGGTTTATTCGGTTTGGCTTGGTTTTAACCAGATTGAATAGAAGGGGTGACAAATCAATTTCAACCCTGTGGTTCAGTTAAGGTCCAAACATGTCTCTACCAGCTCGGTTTCACATTGGTTTATGGTCGTGTTTAAAAGCTAGTTTGATTTTCAATCTAGTTTTTTTTTTGTTTTGTTTTTTGTTTTTTTTTTGCGCACCTCTAGGTTCATGCACTAGGCACGAGCCTGAGGATTAATGGGGATAAAGATACCAGTATCAGGGTTGCCAGAAATTTGTTTCGGAACCATCCTAATATATCTTATACAAATTACAAAATCAGGTTATGAAAATAGTGTAGTACATAGTAGATTTGCATAAGAGTATTCTAGAGCTCGTTTGGAGGTTATTTAGAGTCAAAGTTGAGGCATTACATTAGGGGTGTTTATGACCCATTGAAATAGACTGAAGAGCTCAATTTGACTATTTTGGAGTATATACGTTTTGGCTCGTGGTTTGTTTTTGTAAGTTTGGTCGTTCATGATTAGTAACTTGGAACCGGTCATGTGAACTAAATGGATCTTTTCTAATTTATTATATGTTTCTTCTTTAAACACTTGGAGTTATGTTCTTTTAGAACTGTTAGCTCACACATCTTTTATATCTACTTTTAAAATTTAGCGAGTTCTAACATATGACAATATCTATTATAAGATAAGATTAAAATTCTCAACCATTTGAAAAGGAACATATTTACTAGACACATTGATTCCGTTAGAAAGAAACTTATGCTTATTATTAAAAGAAAAACCAATACAAAATTATGCTTATGAAAAAGAAGGAATAGTTGGTTAAAAACCGATAAAATCAAACCGTCAAAACTAGCTACGTCTGAACAGTCAAACCAGAATATTAGATCATGAGTAAACAAACCTTTTGTGTTCACCCATTCCTCCAATGACCTTGGTTTATTGATTTCTATCATTTTTCCTTGAAGAATTAATTTATTTTCATGTATAAGAGCTTCAAACTTCGGGGCATGTAGTTGTGTTAGAACTTCGGTCAATTTTTTTCCTGAGTGGCCATAAAGGGGGTAGTGTTTAGGTTGTTTTAATGTATGATGTCGTCTTGGTGAAAACCTCTTTATACTTGGATGAAATAATTATATGTTATCACATTATTAATATAATCATAAAACCAAGTTTTTTTGAACTGAAAAGAATTAAGTATCATAAATATAATGTGGTTTAATCACAAGCCACCATTACAACTAGAACAGAGTAATTATTAGTAAAAACCCAATTATTATACTAATATTTATAGATTTGTGAAAAACTTTAGAGTATGTAATTATATGCTTTTAATAAATATGTGAAATCACATGGTGTATCCTTAAACTTTAATAATCACACTGAATGTCTTTTTTAAGCAAAATTTACACATCATCGTCTTTACACCATCTCGCATCCATTTTCAACATCCACTCTAGCATGCGTCCCTCATGCGAGGGACAATTCTGTCATTTTATGTGCACTTTAAATTAGAGCTTCACCCCCACGCTGACCTACGTTACTACGATCACAGGGACACCCTTTCATTACAACGATAGAACAAATAACTCAAACCCCAAGTTCACCCAAGAAGACAACAATGGCAGGACGTTTTTGCATTCGTGAACAAAATTCACAAGCTGCACTCGATGAAATTTACTGTAAGACTTTATGATCACATATTATGTGTGGCTAGATGTATGATTCCAAACTCTAATAAATGTGCAATTTTTTCGAAATACATAGCAATTTCCTCATCTTTTTTCTATTAAGCTACATCAAGGTGGCGTCTTCACTAGATTTAAAAAGACTTGCTAGATTGTGAAAAGTTTTTTCTTCAAGAGTTGGATTGTATCATGAGGAAGCTAGGTTATTCATCTTCGACGCTTACAAATATTTTCATTCTAGATGTGAATAACAATGCATACATGAAAAAGACTATACACGAACAAAAAAAGATTATAAAATGTTGTGTCCAACATGGCATATGCTAAGCCTATTAAAAAAAAAGTCTTGGTCGGCTAGTCGTGTATCACATGGCTAAATGAGTGATTTACATATAACATGGTTATATAGTTACAACACATAAAGAATGTTATGTTCATGATTTTCTCTAGTTAACTTGTTATTATCATTGAATAACTAAAAGAAGTGGGACCCTTAAGAGGGATAAAAAGCAAACATATGTTGTTATCTACCAATGCCTTGTAGCCTAATGGTGTCAATAGTAAAGATCTTTCTCATGATGGACCTTTGTTTAGATTTACAAGTAGCTTTTAAGAATGTGTGAGTTACTCATTCTAAAGAATATACATACCTGCACACACACATACAGATACATTCTTATCTTTGGCCTTTGGGTGTGTTTTTGCAACTGCATTTGGCTTCTAAATCATGTTTCAGGAATTACATTACAGTTCTGTGAACTTGCACCAGAACACAGGTGCTGGTATTTAAGTACAACTTGTGCCTTCTAAATTGTCCTTCAAGCTTTATAACTAGTCAGACAGATGTCACTCTTGCACCAACACAAATATGATGCTATCTTTACTAAATACTGCATATAGATTCTATTCTAGAGAACTGCAGTCTAGCGGATATATCAAGGTATGTAGTAAATGCGTACCTCTCATGGCAAACAGTGGTGTAGATTTAGAAGTGTGTGTAAATTAGCCGTTAGAAAAAAAGAGAGAGATGTGATTGTAGACTTCATATTTAAGCTTCAATGCTAATATTAATCAATACCATCAGCTAATGACACAACTGTTGATTTCTCAATCTTAATCACTTCAAATTCAACCATGCTGCAAGAAAATTGCTTTCGTAGGATTAATGTTTTTGGGTTTTGAGCTTCTCAATTGTAATACCGTAAATCTGTAATAAGCTTTTGTAGATTGTTTTATTACCATCATCAACAACAAAACCAAATTTCATCATTTTGATCCTCAAGATATTAGATAAAAGAGACATATATAGCTCATCTGATACAAGATTCAAAATTGAAAAACAAATAACAAACACAAAGCATCAAATCGAAACTCATAATTAATTTCCATCAAACCTCATCATCACAAAACATTTAGGGTTCTAAATCACGTCAAATTGCCGATTAAAACACGCAAATTTGTTCAATTTCATCAACAAATCTCAACATAACAATAACAACATCATTGATTATACGACGAATCAAGAAAAGAGATACACGCAACACGTACTAGATCAACGACGGAGACGAAGCGAACAACGAAACAATCAGACGACTTTAGCGGTGGTAGAAGTGGTGGGATCAACGGGAACGTTGTGATCTGAAGGCGTAGGGTTGGGATTGAGGGGCAGACGAGGGTCTTCGTCGTCGGGATCGTAATCGGGATTGAGGTTACGATCAATGGCTTCACGGCCTCTTTCGAGGCAGGGCTTGCAGGCGATTTCGATGGTGATCCAGCCTAACGCCAGACCTGCAATTGCTATAAGTGATGCTGTTAATGCCCCCATTGATGAGATCGATAATCTTCTTCTTGTTCTTGTTCTTCTGTAGTGTCAGTGAATCAAGTGCGATGATGATGAAGGGTGATTGATTTGTTCGTTGATGGAATTGGGTTTGCAAGAAGAATTGAGAATCGAACCGGTTTTGTGGAGGTCAAGAACCGGTCACTCGAGCTAAAAATAACGTTGTTTCATATCATTTTTAAGGAATTTTTTAAAACGAATTTTAATATGCTAGCTACAAAAACCACCGATATCCTTAGACCAAGTGATTAAGATGAGCTACCCATGACACTTAAATAAATAAAGATAATGGGTTCAACTTTCACTCTGAGCCAGAAGGTTTTCTCAACAATGAGATTCCTCTTAAGGGGGTTGGGGGTGCGGTTTCGACTGGGAAACGGATAGATGAGCCCGATTAAGATAACACCTATACTCCAAAGTAGGGTCGTACATTTGTCGTTCCCAAAAAAAATTTCAGTTTGTAGGATTTCATCGTTTGATAAAGATAAAGGAGAAACATCTTACCAAGTGAGGGGGATTGACCAGGTAGGTATAATTCAACGGGACCCTAGCCCGTCCTGTGGTCCTGAACAAACATTCCATTCTAATGATCGTTGGCCGTTAAGAGCGATAAATAAGGGAGTGTATATTTCTCTGACGAGCTCGATGACCACGAAAAAGAGATGAGGTCTTTCCTAGGCCTTGCCGGGAGGTTTCTTTCGGGGAACAAAGGCCGAAATAGAATCGAGTTGGTTATTAACCTCGAGGGCTTCTTTGTTAAAGTGGTTCATGTATTCGCGAAGGATTCAATCCAGCCACAGGTTCCCCTGCGACTTCGTCTTTCGTTTAAGTCTTGACCGGAAGATGTTAATATATAGGATACTTGTAAAAGAAAGTAATATAGATGAGCAAATAAATGTTCCCTAACCAAGAGGTTGGGAGTACAAGTTTTGTAAGACATAGGTTGTTAGACTATCTATTAAAAATTTAAAATCTATGAATTGTTGTTAAAAAAGAAGTTATCATATGAACTCTTTTACTTTGTTGGTTTATTTATTATTATAAGTAAATTAATTTTTTAATAATTAAAACTATGAGTAGTTGATTGATATTCATACATGTATTTTATTTTCATTGCAAACAGCAATAAAGGTTTGGAGGAGAAAAAACTTTGTCTGCCTTGATAACGTATGAATAAAAACTTTGTCTGCCTTGATAACGTATGAATGATGTGTTATTTGTTTGAAAATTTTTCGGAAACAGGATTTTAATAATTTAACTATAGTAATTCATACAATGTGTAATGATAATGTTGATTTTCACTTTGTTACAAAAAACAATCCTACTCTAACATACAAGTAACTCCTTACCCGTAATAACTTAACATATGACATATCATTTACCTGAGAAACAATTAGCGGCATATGTAAAATTGTAGAGACATTATGAATATTTTGTTTTTTCTTAAAGGAAGAAGATGAAACACTCGTATTATAAGATTAAATGGCTTTACTACTGAGAAAAATTATCGTCAATTGTCTTTCAAGCAGATCATAGTGGAATTGAACTAAATTAAGCGCGAAACCAAGAACTTAATCAATACGTAACCACGTCATTAAGGTTAACTTTTTAGGTGATTTTTAATAAGTTCGTTATCTTTTCGCAGTTCCTATACGTGTGGAGTCAATTGTAGATTTGTATGTGAGGGAGAAAACCTTAGAGGGATCATATTGGGCCTGGGCTTGAGGCCTAATATTTACCTAAATTGAATGATTAGTTAGTAATTGGGCTTGAAAGATGAACCGTATAGATGGGCCTATATCATTGATGATTCACGAGAGTTCGTACTTCATAGTTCATAGTGAGAAGAATATGAAGTCTCATATTCATTACTCCATTGGATGAATTCGTGTGGAACAAACTAATTCCATTTGAAAGTAAATATTACATATCGGAGGATTATCAATGCTAAGGCTTTCTACAAGGTTAATCTAGAGAAATTAGTTGTTCGATAAGATGCCTCGAAGGAAGTACGATTAGCGAGTGGGGGATGGTGTTTCGGTCTTTCAGCACGTCATACTCCACGACGAGGAGAAATCCTTAGATACTGAAATTTTTTTCACGGGATACAGAAATGAAGAACGACGAAGAAGTAACATTGCTCTTTTGTGCCTAGTATTTATTAATATCGTTTTCGTTATATCATTTAATCAGATGGTGTTAAGTCTTTGTTACATAACCAAAAATCACATACATGCTGTCTTTATATGTTTAACATGTTTGTTTAAACAACAGATGTTTGAGATTTAAAAGTGGAAGCCAAAAATTTGATGAACTTTATTATTGAACTATTAATAACTATTTTATATTTTTTAATAAAAATTAGATTTTGCTAGTTATTAACATTATAGTTACCTATTTTTCTTCTTCTTCTTTTTTGTTGGCAACTAAATTCACTACATAATAGCAACATTAGAATATGGATAACTGAGAATGGAGGTGGGCAAAAAAACCGGCTCGGGAAAAACCGGTCCGGTTAAAAAATAGGTTTTAGCCAAACCGGTTCCCAGCCCGATTCGAACCGTCGGTTTGGTAACCCGACACCCAAAATCGATTCAAAGAAAAAAACCCAATTAAACAAAAAAACAGTTTTTCTAAAAAATCCCGTTTCAAAACCGGTCCAAACCGGTTTGAGAGGTTCGAGTATTCAGTTAGAAAAAGTGATTTGAAAACCGAACGGGTTTGCAAAAAAACCAGTTTGATTACGTAACAAAAGAAAACCGGTTTGTCGACCTCTAACTGAAGATAACAAAAAAAACATGGGTGGAGTGGGGTCTAATGGTAATGCTGTTTGGAGTTGAAGTTAGAGTGATGAAATTACCTTTAAGGTTAACGGTTCAAGTATTGCCATTAATGTCTTAGTTCCGTTAATGAAAAAAAGTAAAAATGGAAACAAACGTAAATCTTAATTCCAAAATAACAGCAAAATATAATGAATAAATTACGAGAACATATATACACCATAGGTTCTATATCCCAAGTTATATAGACTGATAATCAAGATTAAAGGTTATACAGATGGCCACATACTATTTCCGTGTTTTATTCTGACAAGTTTTATTTATAGACAAAAAGTAATAATAAAATAATTAGGCTAATACACACATTATTAATCAATTAATTAGGCAGATCGATAACATTTTGATGAAGAAGTGACGTGCAAAACTCATGAATATGAGTGAAGAATACGCGGTACGCTATGTCATGTTTAGTGGATTTTTGGTAATACACTCAAGTCATCACTTGATCCTCAAGACCAACAATATTAAACGTTGACATTTGACAACATTACATGGGTCAAACCCATAACAGGATTTGTGGCAGACCCCACCATAAAGATTCCACAATATTTTGCATGAGTTAAATATGAAGAGATAAGATTTCTCTTCCAAAAACGCAAAATGGCGTGTGTTTTCGTTATTTGAATCGGATTTAAACGTAAAAACTCAAAAACTAAACTGAACTGAACTGAAAGAATGAATATGAACTCAGGGTTCGCACTACTGGAAAATTTTTTCTCCTATAAATAGTGACCAACTTTTGAAAAGAAAAAAATGTAATGAACTTTCAAAAATATTCTAATTAATTAATTCTAAGTTTAAAACATATTCTAATTAAGTTACTCAACTTTCATAGTTTATTTTAATTATAAGTGTTAACATGTTTTTTTAGCATGTTTCAATTAGGAAATAACCTTTTCTTCTTCTTGATGTTGATGTGAAACATTTGCGAGAATTTTAGGTATTTTTTAAAAATTTAATTAACATGTTTTTTTATTTTTAATATAATTTCATATTATTAAAAAATTCCAATCCTCACATCTTCTCATTCATTACTTTCTTGACATAAGAGAATTTGATGATAACTCGATTTAATGATTTAGCAGTCCAATTCAAGAAAAATATGCATGAAGCAAAATTATTACTATAAGTGTTAACATGTTTTTTAGCATGTTTCAATTAGGAAATAACTTTTTCTTCTTCTTGATAAATTGATGTTGTAAATATTTTAAAGGAAAATTATTATTTTTGTTAAACCTTAGGAAGCAAAACCAAATTTAACTCTAATTTTTGTTTTAATATTATTTTTATTTTTTAATTATTTTTTACTCATAATTCGGGTTGTTCGATTCAATCCTCATTCAAAGTTTATCGAACTTGAATCGAATTCAACTTCAAAATATATAAATTTGGGGAATAAGCTGAACCCCGACCTAATGAACATTCTATTATACATTGAAATCACACATTTTTAATGTATGATATTATTCATCTACCTTTGTTTTTCCACGACGTCCTTTAATCTCACTTTCATATCCACCACTCGAAATCAACTTGAAAACAAACAAGGCTTGATTTGATAATTATGTGGGGTTTTTCATCTGGGACCAAAATCATTTGTGATAATACAGATTGCAGTGGCGGAGCTTGAACACTCCTGTAAGGGGGGCGGGGGCGAGATTAATTTTTTTTAGGGGGGGCGAACTCGAGTTTATATAAAAAATTACACTATCGAGCCAAAAATTTACACTACCGGGCCAAAAATTTACACTACCGGCGAAAAAAAAGAGGGGGGAGCGGCCCCCCCCCCCCCCCCCCCCCCCCCTGTTCCCAACAATGCTCCGCCCCTGCAGATTTGACTTTAGGGCACTCGAACCGGCCTAAAGTGATACACCAAAGCTCTAGGTCTTGGAGCTCAAACCCAATCAAGCTTTCTAACTCTACTACATGAAAAAGCACTAAGAGAGGGATTTAATATAAAAATTAGAAAACTACTTATTAATGTTACTTGATGTTATATATAAAAAAATGTTATAGTGTGAGTGATTATATAAATATTGGTTGTATGATTATTTCATGTTTATATTGAATATTAGATAGTTAAGAGGCCGAGTTCCTAGTTGATTTGTATTTTAAATTCCGTAACCTTTAAGTATTACCTTGTTAGTTTCTTGCGTTGATGTAACTAAATGTTAACTTGTTAGTTGTTAATTTAAACAAGATGATTTTTTTAAGAAATGAGGTTAATTATGAATCAAATAAAATACTTTATGTATTTACAAACCAAATAAAAGACCTTAGATCACTACACTAAAGGACCCAAAATATCTTTGGTGATCCGACTTAATCGGGTAAATATTTCCAATGACCCGGACTTACACCCTTGATAGACGTGGGAACATCGAATTTTCAAACACACATTCCTAGGTCCACCTTTGACATTGACATATCGGGGAGCTGACACATGTCTTTTCTAGTGAAAAGAAGAAATTAGGGAGTCGACATGCGTTCCTTTGAGTGAAAAAGGCGAAAGTCGATGGATATTGATGTGCACGGTGTCTTCACACCCTTGTGCAATTTTGGATGACGTAACGCCAAGCCAAACATGCGGGCACAGACGTAGTCGCCACATGGTGTGCGTTTTCGCACTAAGACACTACATGGTTATTTTTTCGCACTAAAATACAATGTATTTTCGCTTAGATTCATTTTGACAATCTGACTTTTCAATATTTATTTTAAGATACTTGACTTTACATACATTCATTAAGAGAATTTTCGTTTTAAATCATATTAACGCGAAGTAAGGTTAACATTACTTTGATAAGTAATTAACAAGCCACAAAATGTTAGTTTATCGGGGAACTATTAACAACATACACATCTTATGATATATTAAATTTCAAAAGATAAATTTTATATATATAATAAGGCCACGTACTTAACACAAGTTAATCACAACTTAATCATGTTTACAAGATTGCTTAATATATGGCAAAACAAACACAAAATTTAGTCTACGTGGTCGTCTTTCATTGGCTAGATTAAGCAAAATTATCTTGGCCCAAATATTTCATGGGGAGACCAAACAATCTCTGTGGTCCAGCTTAGTGTTCACATTTTCTTGTATATAATATAAAAAATAAAAAAATAATAAACCGATGCATGAACTTCAATAGCACTCAAATCGACATAATCTAGAAGGATTGACTCTTTTTGTGAGCTTTATGATTTACGTATTCACGATCTTGCCACATGGCCAATTGAGGAAAAAGATTTGAGAGATGATATGCAAAGAAGACAAGTCAATGCACATAATCAATGAATAAAACTTGTGGGACTTGCTAATTTAACCAATGCGGTAGGTCAAGAATGACACGTTTAATGATTAAAAATGTTAATTAACAATTCAATTACATGTTTAAAAGTATGAATTTCAGAAAATGATCGGCTTGAATGAATGATATATTATGGTTTTTTATTGATAATTATGTTTTTATTGATCGTGATTGTTATGAAGTTTTGTGAAAGTATTTATATACTATAAGGTTTAGTAAAACAACATAAAATAATAGAGATAGAAAAGTACTCATAGCCTTTTACGTATTTTGATCATGTTACTACGTTAGTTAAATTATTAACAACCCATGATCACCTGGTGCTTTGGTAGTATGGTGTTTGTTCTTATTAAGTTTTCGTGAGTTTTATTTTTTATAAATACAAGGTCTGGTGGAATTAAGTGTTGTAAAATTTATAGTTGAAAAAATTAAATTAAAAAGCGGAATGAGCAAACTTAAGGTTTCCGAATAATTTTAAAACATTTAATAATATACGATACGTGATATCAAAATGAAGCAATAGTAAAATAAAGAAATTGAGCAATAATTAGGTTACGAGTTACAACCGCAATCCATTATTTTTAATTTATAAAGGGTCTTAATAAATAGACACCCATTTGGATAAATCGATACCCGCCTATACGCCGCGTATGGTACCATACGCGGCGTATATGGTCGAAAACACTGAAAACGAGGAAAATTAAGGGGGGCTGTCATATTGCTATACGCCACATATAGCCCTATACGACCCCCTATACGACACATATAGGGCTATACGACGCGTATAACTAATTTCGACACTGACTATGAGGAAAAATTCAGGGGGCTGTCAGATTGCTATACGACACATATAGCCTTATACGACACATATAACCCTATACGACCCCCTATACGACGAGTATGGGGCTATGCGACACGTATAGAAATTTGGGATGTTGATTTATAATTATGAGGTGTCTAAATAACCGGAACCTTTATAAATACAAAATGTGAATTGTTCAGTGATTTATGTACTTTCTATTATAATACTTTTATTACAACTTTCCATGTAAGCTTCTAATTTTTATTAAACTTATATGATTTTTCCTGTTAAAAGTATTTTGGAAGTTCAGAATAATTCTAAACGTGTACTTATTTTGGTATTTGGGTTATAACTAACTAGTAGAAGAATGTATTCGACTATTATTATGCTTTAGCAAAGTAATTGATTCTTTAGTTTATTTATGTATTTATTTGTTTCTTTAAACTATTTATACATCAATATGGAATCTCATATATTCAGTTAAAAACTTATGTTATGATATTTAGAAAATCAAGTGACTACATTTATTCTACAATTTGAATTTAGAAAGAGACCTATTGATGGTAGATAATATATTACTCTCCTCAACTTCTGAGGTTGTGAATCCTGAAATGATCAAATTTAATGATGTTAAACGTAGTTTTTTTAATGACAAACATATTTTACTTCTATTTTTAAATTACTTCAAATTACATTATGCCCGGGTTTAAACTCATGACCTCCACTCTAAAAGGCAAAGACTCTATCAAATGGGCTAGCCTCACATTCGCGTTAAACGTAGTTAATATAATAGATCGAGTAGGTGTTAGTTAAAAACAATTAGTGAAACATATTATTATAGCAAGTTATTAACTCTATAGTTATGAGTATACAATTGGTTAACTAACTAGTTTGAGTTTATAGTTGTAGATACGGAGGTTAGGATGATTTTTATGATAATCTAAATTTAAATGTGAACTAACTAACTAACTAACACGTTCACATGTGCATATATAATAAAGTTCAAATCCCTATACAAATGTAAACACCTAGATATATTTACATGTGAATTAACAATTCACATTTGTTAGACATGCCACCTTATATAAAATCAAATGTGTATAAAATACAAATAATAGTTCACATGTTCATTTAGTCTGACATTTAATCACATAGGAATATAAAAAATAGCATTGATTAGTTTTTCAGAAACCTGGTGAGCGTGCATATATACTTAGATCAAACAAATATATATATAATGGGGTATATACTTCAATAAAAAAAGTTAGTTTCTTACAAGATCCTTTAACACAAACAGATCAAAAAACATTGGGACGCATGGTAAATAATTAAATATATTTATCAAGAAAAATGGAGGGTATATTTGAGATGAAAATATACATAAAATATGAACTAAACCAAGAAAAGAAAAGTTACTTTTCAATTAATTAATATTATCAAGTTGTTATAACTAGAATGCATATCTTATAAGCAAAGAATTACAATGAGTACAGTTTTAGTTAAAGGCAGATTGGGTAACGATTTGTTATTAGTGTTTGACCATGCATGTATGCATTACTTGTGTCAATTTCATTTTTCGTGTCGCTTTAGTTAATTTCTTCCAAAAGTAGGTGCTTTTTGACCATATTAATGTTCATAAATGTTACAAAAAATCTATAGAAATTAATGACCACACATTACTAATTAAGATGTGGTATGGGTGAGTGTTGCTTTCGATCTTTAGAAAATTTTCCAACACTGGTAAAGAATTAGATATGCTTAATCTTACCTGCCAAACAAGTAAATTAAATAATCAAAGTTGTGACTAAATTCAAATCACCTTCAAAAATAATATATGTGTTCTCGCTGACCCACAATTATAAATGAAATTAGCGATCATACATTTTTGTCGTAGCAAAATCTAACACAGATTATAAGTCAAAACATCTACTTATTTTAAACATGTTTTATTCATTAATTAAATCAAATTAGTTAGACTATAATCAATATTAATTTTTAAACTACAAAAAGTTAGTTAACTGTCGGCATATTTTGGTGCAAAGAAACTTAGACCATCTGCTCCAACGCTAATATGTGAAAGAAATCCGAGATGAATGTGATGAGGAGAGTATATGACAATGAGAAATTGTTAGGACGGATTGTGATTATAAGAGAAGTAAAGACGGATAGATGAGAGAGAGGCGTGCCGATGGATGAAGCTAACGTGAAGAAGAGAAGGTGACACACATTTACTAGATCATAGTTATCATGTGTGAAATGATGCAGCTATTAAATATATTTATTAGTAGAAGAATATATATTCAGGTTTTTTAAAAGAGCAAGATCATCTTAACTACAATTCAACTACAAGACTGTTGAGGTTTCAAAATTCAACAATTTGCGTAAACAAGTTGTTTAGTCGTAGTTATAATATTTCTGTCGTAAACTCCAAAAAGAAAGAAAAACTAATTCTATTAACAAATAAGATATATTTTAAGAAACTTAAGTTATGTTACTATGAAATTATAATATCTCAAGGATGGCTTTGTAGCCTAGCGGTGAAAAAGGATAATATGAAACCAAAGAGAAGAGAGATGTATATTATATGTATTCATCACATAACAATATGAAGATACAATGGTATTATGATTAACGGATATACTTGAGAAGACAAAAAACTTCATAAATATCCTACTAATTGTAAAAGTAAACCAAGAGACCATATAACTTTTTAAAAGTAAACCAAGAGACCATATGACTACTATAATATGTCCCCTCAAGCTAAACGGACGTAATGACATGCAACTTGGACTTAAGAGTGTCAAATGAGTAGAATACAACCCTTTGGTTAGAACATTTGTAAGCTGAACAATGATAGGCACATAACAAACATTGAGGCTTTGTTAAAACCATATCTCGTATTAAGTATAGATCAATCTCAAATATTTCGTACGCTGGTGAAACACTGGGTTAATTGCCAAATACGGAGCACCAATATTCTCACACTGTAATGTAGGTGGACTAGTGAGAGGAATCTATAACTCGTGAAGTACTGAAGTGAACCAATGAATCTAAGTAGCAGTGTGGGCAAGAGCACGACACTCTACTTTTGTACTAGAATGAGCAACTTTGTGTTGTTTCTTTGAATTCCAACTGATAAGGTTGGGTACAAGAAACACATAATAATCAGTGGTAGACCGATAATCATCTGTGCAACAAGTCAATCAGCATCCGCACAAGCATGAATAATAAAACTAAAGGATCTATGAATTGTCAACCCATGTGTGATAGTGTCAACCCATGTGTGATAGTATCCTTAAGATACCATAATATGCATTAGACATCGAACCAATGACGGTCAGTAGGCTTATGAAGAAATGGAGAAACCTCACCTATTGCATATGCAATCTCGAGACGAATCAATACAAGATACTTTAAGGTCCCAATAGTGCTCCAATATAACAATGGATCCTATATAAGCACACTCATAAGTTATGAGAGTTGTCGCCATGAAGAAACATGAGTAGATAAAGGTTGACATTGACTGAGGCCAGTACACTATAAAAGATCACATAAAATATCATCATTGTGAAAGATGAAGAAAGTCAGCTGAAAATATGGCACGTATACTCAAGGTTATCTTGGTGATGGTGTGTTTCATGATTAACTGATAAATGAAGTAATACATCAAAAGATGAACAAGTGACTGTGATTATACTATATATAAATAGACGCATGGTTGTTAAAAACGATTCGTTATTTGTATGGGAAGCGTTTCAGCGATGCAACATCTAGTTACTTGTTAGAATGAGTAGTTTGAGTTCGTATGATAAGTTTGATATAACATAATTACTAAGGTTAGTCACAAGGTTTTGAAAACCGGACCGAACCTTCAACTGGTTTGGTTCGGTGATTTTAACATGAGAGAGGTTGAACTGTGCGGTTCAAGCGGGTGGACTGGTAACCCGGGTGACAAGTCTTACCTTTTTTTATTACAATACTAGTTTGTAAGTTAAAGATATTTATAGAGTGTTTATAAAGCTAACTTTTCCTCTATGGGTCGATATGAGACAATCACAAATTGAATATTTAAATGAATGAGTAAAAAATTAGAAAATATTTGGTGGGGTAAGAATTAAACTCACGACCTCATGGATCCAATGTTTTTAACCACTTGAGCTACCAATTTGTTTTTGTTAAAAATGCATAAAAACATATTAAAACACTCTAATACATTCTTATAAACTTATATATTTTTATTTATTCTTTATAAGATACTCATATTTTGTTTTTCGTTATATTTATATATAATTTTAATTTTTGTATTATGTATAAAGTCATTTGGTTCTTACATATAGTTCAACCGGTTCAACCAATGAACGGTAAGATTACCGGTTCGCTGACCAGTCCGGTTCCGAAAACATTTGATTAGTCAATATGCATCCATATGATTTTGACGATGATGATAAAAGAAGTGTTAAGACTGAACTGATCACCAACTACATTGGTAATTGAAAGCAGATATAAGATTTGTTTGTTTTATGATTTGTTTACACCTTACTATAAATTTTGTGTATCGTTTTGTTGTTATTATTTCATTCGTAATGACAAGTGTTGAAATATGTTTTTCTTCATGAAATACGTGAAGTATGTTGTGTAGTGGATTGGTGATGGATATTTAAGGGATAGTTGTATCATGTATGTGTTATATTAAAAAATAGTTGCTTATGAATGTTTGTCTGAAGATACAATAAGCCATTTTTTAAAACTGAAAACTCATATAGAATTATATATTGTAATAATATTATATTTTTAAACATACTTTTCTCATAAATTTGTATCATCTTTTTATTACGTATCCAACATGAACAAAAACATGTATAATCAAGTGATAGACATCCGAAAACTAAAAGTTAGTGACACCATGGACATATTTCTAGGTCTACGGCTGATCACAAGTGGTTGGAGGCGGACCATAGGAAGTGGTGGTGACAAAAGGTGTATTGTTGCCGAAGTGATAGATGTCTTAAGGAATTGTTAAAAAAATAAAAAAAATACAATATACAACAAAACTATTATAGAATTCATAAGAATATATAAATCAAACAGTTATAAATGATGTATGGAATAATAGAAAAGAAAATCGAATTTAAATCAATAATATAAAAAGTTATAAGAATCAAGCACTAAATATCGATCCGTAAATAATTTTAATTAGAGATATAATACACATAATTTATAGAACTAGCAAGAACGATTTATGTAATTTACTATGAAAATTATGTAGAAGTAATGAAGTTTTATGGCAAATGCATTTATATAGCTATCACATTTCATATCAAAATAGATTTCTTTTATGTAAGGAGCAGAGAATCTGCATTGAGATGACGAGTTCAATGATGATCAATTGCATTCGCTATAAGGCAAACCATGTGCGGAATTTAAAGGTTAATATTTTTAATTAAAAAGGTCTCAAATGATTAAACAAGTTTAAATTGATATATCAATTAAGATCGACGTGATATTTTTTTATCCAAATTTAAATGATAAAACAAGACTATTTCATTATTATACTCTCAATGGTGCAATTAATAAATCCAAATTGGGTAATAATTGATTCAGCAACTGCCAACAACGAACAACATATCAACTTTTTGATCTCGACAAATTGTGTGATCAAAAACCTTAAAAAATATTCTCTTGTTTCATGATTGGAAATCTCATTTAACTAATATATATTTGTGTGTGTATATATAAGATAAAAGTGAATAACTTGCTTTGGGTGCTAACCATGTGGTCTCATCTCTATGCTTGCTCCAAAAGCACGGATACCACCAATATATAGTGCCACACTTATTTTGGGATTGGATTATTGTTAAGATATAATAAAATATTATCCAACCATCAAATTGTATATTATCGTAATAGTAAGTTGGATTACTATGGTTTAGGATGAGACAATTTATTGTGTCATGTTGCAACAAGTAATTCGACGAGTAGCGGTCACTAAGTTACTAATAATGTTTTCACAATATGATATGTAATAATAATTGTTTTATCAATAAAAAAATATTGTAACATAATAATTTAACTACTTACGTAAGCCAATCGTAAGGCTACCCTAGCTTTTTTGGAATCGGTTTAGCTTAAATAAATAGTAGTGAACTAATCCAATTAAAATGTTAATGTGATCTAAGGTTTAATAGGTTAAAATAATTTAATTGTTAGTGGTTTGGTTAATGGCCTATAGCTTTTTGTATACATACACATATAATATAATTTTTTGAAAATTTAGGCCCTTGAGGAGATTGGTCCTTGGGTGGTCGCCCACCCACGCTCTCCTCGGGCCGGCCCTGTTTCACGCCAATTTAATTGTATAATTTAACATAATTATAATCATCAATTGATAACAACTAAATAATGGTTAGTTAAGCATATATATGCATGTATGTGTGTGTATATCTCATGCTTTTATAATAGGTTCGTGTGCAAACTTATTAAATACACACTTTCCAAGATATTAAGCGCAATAAAATACAATTAGAGGGCGTGTGACACTTGACATTCTAGACTACGTCTTGTGCATAACAATATGTAGGGGCTAAAGGGCGTGCCGTGTAACATACACTCATGATTGTACGTGACAAAAATGTGGTCACATTCTATAAGTAACTTAATTGCTAGACTAATTGTAGATCATAGAGGGTGGATACGTATACCTTTGGTAGAACAAGAACAACGAACTACTTATTGATCCTCAGCAAGTCGATGGTAATAAGTATTCTTCCCACTTGGTTGTTTAATAAGTGTGGTAACTCTAGCTATGATATGATTGGACAACCATTGGACTATCAACCACATGATAAATTAAATGGATTATCAACCACATGATAAATGAAAAGACAACAAAGATATTTAGTACGATTTAATAAATGAATCGGCCGATAGACATTGTAGTTAGCTTGTTGCCATACAAGTTTTGTTAAACCATTTACTTTATATTCGTTTCATTATGAATTCTTATTAGAAATTGAACTCACTATATATTTAGGCACACTGTTTTTCTTCGTTGGGTGTAAGGTGTTGTTTGATAAGCCTAGTTTTTTTTCTTGTTGAGCTAAGAATTTAATTGATGATTGTTAAGGTTAATGGATGAATGATAATGAGACAATACTCTTTCTACATAACGAAAACTTCAAGAAATTGACATAATACAACCCAAAAACGAACAAATTCAAGGAAATGACATAACGAAAAACGTATGAAAGTTCAAGGAATCGACATAAAGAAAACCTCAGAGACAGCTAGCAATAATATCACATATCAAGAAACAAAAAACGACAAGACTATAGTACAACTTTACAGGTTCTCCACAAACTAGAGAAAGTAAGTGGCCTGTTTGGTGCATTTCATTTCATTGTAATGGCTGATAAACATGCAAAAAGACGAAGACGACCATGCATGAGTGATCGATGGAAAGTGCAGTTTTATAAGCTAGTGGCTATGGATATCTGAGGAGTATAATAAGTAGCTTGTGAGCCACTGGCATAGCTCGAGTTGACACAATGTTAGGCCAAGGTCCTTTCGACACATCCAATCGGATGGCGGGTGCCTTGTATTTATAGAACAAATGTACCATTATTCTGCATCAAATGACTCGTTTTAGGTCTGAAAAATTGTGGTGTATATGTAGTTTGATCCCTGCATATCACGTAAACCTAAGGAATTGAAAGTGTATGCTCGATTGGATAGGTTTTTTTATATTAAAAGATATATAGTTTACAATCAGAGGTTGCTCAATAATTGGGTGGGCCTAAGCGGGAAAAAAATCTACGAGCCTTTTTAAAAATGTCTCCTCAATACAAGTCGGTTAAAGAAAACAATATATTTTGATAAAAAATTAATGAACTACATTAAACATTTGAACATATGCATACTAATGTGTTAAGAAATAAGAATGGAAAAGATATAAGACAGAACCGTAATAAAGTTGTAATGGTTGCTTAATTATGAGAAAAAATAAAATTTTTGTAAAATTTGATGTTGGCTTCATTCTAATTTATTATTAAGTTGGGAGATTTAATAACTAAAAAAATGATTTTAAGGCCTACGAGGCTTCTTCAGTTGAATCAACGTATTATGTCATGTAAAAAAGTAAAAATAAAAAATAAATAAAATACATATAAACGATACTAAGTAAATACAAAATATGTAAGACTCATAACTATTTTTTAAAAGCATTTATAAAATTAAAGGTAAATGTATGATGATCAAACTTGAAGCTTATATGCGGATATACATTTACCACTAAACCAAAAAATGTTTTGTAGAAAACAATTAATTAACAACTTATATAAATAGTACTTATATAACAATTGTTTTTAAATGGTGATTTAAAATTTGTGATTACATTAAGCGAAAGCTTATTTTTTTGACACTTAGAGCCGTTCAAGTTTACACTTTATTGTGTGTTTTGAATTTCTCTTGATTAATATTTAAGCAGAAGGACCTCTATGCATTATGTCATGCTAAATTTGAACAATCACATCAATTACATCACTTGGCCCGTTCTACAAAAAACACACCCACTCGGTCACCTTTACAAATTCAATAGGAATAGAATTCGAATTCGACTTTTGGTTTATTCGAATTGAATTGGATTAGTATAAGTTGAATATGAATCAAACTCAAGTCTAATTTTCTCAATTCGATTTCGATTTGAATAAGGAATACACACATGTTGTGTAGTGGTATTATGGTATATAAATTAATATATTATATATAGTATTAATTGCCAATTTTTTATGTATCAAGTTTGTACTCACTTTTAGGTTTATTTAATCATTATTTTTTATTTTTAACTCCAATACTTTTATATTTTTACAATCTAACCTTTACAAAATTTTACCTTCAACTTTGTCCCTATACTTTTCATATTTTATAAATTATTTGTTTTACGTGTCGATCTAAATTTTACAAGTTAACACACCGCAATGTGCGCATGTAATTTTACATTTACACTTATTTTCCCCTTTTAACGACCCGCCACAACACACGGGCCTTAGATCAACTTAGTTATTTTTTTTAATATTTTATGTTTCACGTGCGTGGTTCAACGTTTTTACATCTACTTTCCGTTTGATTTTATATTTTTCATTTTTATTTCTTTTAATACAAGCTTTTCCGGTGTTAGTGGTTGCTGATGGTGACGTGACATTGTTTTTACTTGACGTGATTTTACGCCTCCACTGCAACACGAAGAACTTAATACTAGTTTTTATTGTTTTTAAATATGAGTTCCGGCCATAATGTCTAATATTTTTATGGGTTAGATGACTGACTAAGTAAAGCTCCTAAAAAGTCTAGAATCCAAAACACCTAAATCAATATGTTATATTTCCTTATTTGAGACTATTTTTATTATGTTTTCATGCTTCTTATGTTTATTTGTAATAACATGTAACTTAGATTGTTAAAAAATTTAAAAAGTAGTAACTTATTTTTTTCAGTTTTTTTATTCGTTTTATTCGCATTTCATTCATATTTGAATAAGCTTATTCAAAATGTGTGACACCCTACATAAATCCCACATCGGCCGTGGACAGGAGAGATTCCTGGTTCATAAGGAATATCTGGTCTCAAATATCATCAACGCGTTTTGTGCGTATTGGCTATGGATGAGAGGAGAACTCCACAGTTAAACGTGTTAAGGTGCGAGCAATCCAGGGATGGGTGACCTCCCTCGGAAGTTTTCACCCAGGCATCCAAAAGCAAATCCGTGAGCTCCTCGTGGGCAAAGCGGACAATATTGTTGGTGTGAGAGGGCGGGTGTTACAGAATGGTATCAAAGCCACTCCTGTGCCGTTCGGGATGTGGGACATACCTCACCGAGGATGGTGACTTCTCGGGCTCATCGAGGATGATGAGTCCAAAGGGGGGGGGGGGTGATTGTGACACCCTTTATAAATCCCACATCGGCCGTGGACAGGAGAGAATATGGTTTATAAAGAATGTCTGGTCTCAAATATCATCAACGCGTTTTGGGCGTATTGGCTATGGATGAGATGAGAACTTCACAGTTAAGCGTGCTCAGGTGGGAGCAATCCAGGGATGGGTAACCCCAAAAGAAAATCCGTGAGCTTCTCGTGGGCAAAGCGGACAATATTGTTGGTGTGAGGGGCCGGATGTTACAAAATGAACATTGCGATATTTTTTAAAATTTACCTTCGAATAACTCGAATGCGATTCAAATAAACACCGTGTATAAATTTTATGGTCAAATGTGACTTTATGTAATCCAAATAACTTATTAACACAATAAGACCAATTAATAACACCTATTGGTGGACTTGCCTTAAAACACAAACAAGTGAGCTATTATCGATGGATATCTTTTTTCGTCTAATGAAATTTTTTTAATCAGAAATTTCAATTTCTTAAAAAGAACCAGGGTGATGAAACTCTCTTTCTTCTGAAATTCCGCCCATCAACATAGCTAGTCACACAACCTTAAATCCTGAAACTTTTGCAACTCCATCACCGCTAGTTTGCACCATTTAGACGCCCATCAATACATCACCGATACTCACTCATAGGCCAATTCACGTACAAGAACACAAGAGTAAGCTTTGCAATGCTAGCACCTATACTCCTAGATCTCTAATATGAGTATTTAATTACTCTCACCCATTAAATCTAAATTAGGATTCTATGCCCGAAGTTATTGCACTTTAGCCTCACTTATTCCTTTACAAGAGTACTTAATATCAATACTAGATGAGCTATTTATCACACGTTATTGACAAGCAAAAACCAGTACATTCAAAAAGTATCCAATAGATACGTCTAAACATCACACGACCATCTGAATTTTTCTTTGATTTTTTCATATGATCTAGTTTTCCACATATTATCAAAACAATGTTAACGTAGAATATTTTAAATAATAATGGTGTATAATTAAACGACTAAAACACAATCAAGTGTCTTCGACGCTTGACTTAGCTCCCACTTTGTGTAGGGTTCTAGAAGAGGCCAGATCGCTTCGCGATTTGATGTACGAAGTCTTACTCCTCACTTTGTGTAGGAGGCTATTTCTATGATTTGAATACATAACGTCAAGTTCACAAAATAACAACTATACTAGTTGCCTCCAAGGCGTGTCCTCTAATAGATGAAGATTTGTGAGTGATGTGACACGTGCTTCAGGTTAAGGGCTAACTGTCATATGTAATTATGCACTCATAATTGTTTAAAAACATGCATAATTAGGTAATTAAGTAATTAGATACAACGTACATAATTACATAGTTACATACATGTACCTACATATTTACGTACCATTTTTTAAAAATTCGTTTAAAACTATAGGAATAACTTATTCAAATGAAACATAATAAAGTTCTCCATTTATGGTATATATTAATGAAACTTGAATTTTAAAAAATGTGAAAGTTATCAGATTTAATTTTTTTGATGAAACTTGAACTAAAAAATGTCATCAAAAGGTAGCTATTTCATTTTTTCCCATTCCAACGCTGTTTTACCTAACTTTTATTTAAAATCTTGAGCCCACTTAATTTTAATCATTGAAAATAGTAAACCAATGTCTAAAATAATTATACGCTTCAAAATCATTTTCAATATATGTATTTGATCCAATATGTATGAATATATTATCATAAGGTGTAGCACATTGGTTCACTAGGCCCACTTGGTTTTACACCTCTATGGCATTGTGTGATACTTATTTTTTAATACTTCATGATAAAAACTTTATATTAGCTAGTTAAACTATTCACAACAGAAAAGGAATTGGCTAAATGTACACTTTTGAATTTTCGATATATCCATGAAAACATAATATGAAACATATACTTTTCTTATCTTTTTAGGGTAGAAATGAGAGAATGTTCATTTATAAAAATAGAGTAGCAATACAAGTAAAAGAGAATCATGAAGCTAAGTAGCTTATGAAGTTTCTCATTTCACATATAACCAATAATATTCCATATATTTTAACTAACAAACCTCACCACTCACTCACAAACACAATGGTCTACAAAAACATTTGTCATCTCATATGTCATATAATATCCACGTGGTCTTCTCTTTTGATGTCTCCACCGGGCCCCACCGACCTCTATTTATTACCCCCCCCCCCCTCATTCTTCTTCAACTCACCCAAATCAATGGCCACCAATCCTTACACTTCAACCTTACTTCAATCTTCATCTTCTTTCTCATCAAGAATCAACAATAATCAAACCACAAGACCCATTATAAAACCCTCAAGATCATCTTCAAGAAGATCTTCAATCAAGTGTGCTGCTTTGCAATCTTCTTCATTGCTTCACTTCCCACCCACTATCACCACCGGAGATCAACCTCCACACCACCCTTTTCAATGGAACTTACTACAGAGAGCTGCAGCCACCGCATTGGATATCGTCGAAAGCGCGCTTGTTTCGCGCGAATCGCGCTATCCTCTCCCCAAAACCTCCGACCCTCGTGTCCAAATCTCCGGCAACTTCGCCCCCGTGCCGGAGCAACCAGTGAAGCATAACTTAACCGTTAGTGGTTCCATCCCCGAGTGCATCAACGGTGTCTACGTTCGAAACGGTGCGAACCCGCTGTTCGAACCGATCGCCGGACATCACCTGTTTGATGGTGATGGTATGGTTCATGCGGTTAACATCGATGGTAACTCAGTAAGCTACTCGTGTAAGTTAACCAAGACTCACCGGCTCGTGCAGGAGAAGAAGTTAGGTCGACCCGTGTTCCCTAAAGCCATCGGTGAGCTTCATGGGCACTCGGGTGTGGCTCGGTTAGCGTTATTTTACGCTCGATCGTTGTTGGGTTTGGTTGATGGTAGCAATGGTATGGGCGTCGCCAACGCCGGTTTGGTGTTCTTCAACCACCGGTTGCTCGCGATGTCGGAAGATGATCTGCCTTATCATATCAGGATCACACCGTCGTCGGATATCGAAACGGTGGGACGTTATGATTTCTCCGAGCAACTCACGTCGACGATGATCGCTCACCCGAAGGTTGACCCCGTTACCGGTGAGATGTTTGCGTTGAGCTACGACGTCGTGCAGAAGCCGTATTTGAAGTACTTTAAGTTTTCGAAAGACGGTGAGAAGTCACCGGACGTTGAGATCCCGTTGGACGTTCCGACGATGATGCATGATTTCGCGATCACCGAGAACTACGTGGTGGTTCCCGATCAACAGGTGGTGTTTAAGCTTCAAGAGATGGTTAAAGGTGGATCACCGGTGATTTACGACGAGAGTAAAATGTCGAGATTCGGGATATTATCGAAAAACGCTGAAAATTCCGACGACATGATATGGGTCGACTCACCGGAGACCTTTTGTTTTCATCTATGGAACGCTTGGGAAGAACCGGAGACGAACGAAGTCGTCGTCATCGGTTCATGCATGACTCCACCGGATTCCATTTTCAACGAGTCTGACACGAGACTCGAGAGCGTTTTAACTGAAATAAGAATCAGTCTGACGACTCGTAAATCAACCAAGCGTCGGGTTCTGTCAGAACCCGACCAAGTAAACCTTGAAGCGGGCATGGTGAACCGCGATATGCTCGGTAGGAAAACTCAGTATGCCTACCTAGCTATCGCGGAACCATGGCCTAAAGTCTCCGGCTTCGCGAAAGTTGACTTGGTCACTGGCGAAATCAAGAAATACTTCTATGGGGAAAACCGATACGGGGGCGAGCCGTTCTTTCTTCCTAACGATCAGGGCTCCGGTGGCGAAGACGATGGGTATGTTATGGTGTTCGTTCACGACGAGAAGACATGGAAGTCGGAGCTGGTGATTATAAACGCCATGAGTATGGAGATGGAAGCATGTGTTAAACTCCCTTCAAGGGTTCCATATGGGTTTCATGGGACATTCATAAGCTCAAAGGATCTAGCACAACAAGCACAATGAAGGCATATGCATATAATATTATTTATATGGTGGTAAATGGTAATTAGCAAGGTTAGAATGTGGAGGAGATATGCCTGAGGGATTGTGGCTATAATAACATATCCCCGGAGTCTCCTAAAGCTTCTAACTTGAAGAATTGGTGATATCCATTGATGGATTTTTTGTTTAATTATTTATTTAGTTTTTGGGTTAGGTTAATTGCATGGTTAATTTGTAGATTAAGGAAACAAGCTTGTAGCTTTTGGAGTGAAGCTCAGCTGGTTTCTGCTGTTATAATGTTGTTTCAATGATTGAAGAAGAATACACTGTTTTGAGAAGTTTGATATTTAGTTAACCAATAGTATTTTATTATTTTTTTTTCTTTTTGTTCTTGTATTGTCACCTTTTGTTTAATCTTTAATCCTATACGATGGGAATGACATTTATAGTTAAAAACCTAAAGTTGTAACCATCACAGATGGTCCCGTGGTGTAAAGATTGTAAAGTTGGCCACTTGGCCTATGTTCAAATGTTTTCTAGGTGAAATGTTTGAATGACTATTCACTGGAAAAAAAAGTAATGTTTATAATTACTCGGTGTTTTACAGAGGAGTATCACCGACGTATAAATTCAGGGTGATATCTTTTACGATAAACAAGGGAACGTACCACAAGATTATTTTATTGATGAGTGGCCAACTTTTTCTGGTAAAACGTCTAAAACGGACTTGTTTAAGGGATTGCTAAAGCATCTGTTAGTGACAGATTATCGACAACAAAAGTTACAAAAAAGTTGAAGCAATAAACTATTTGTTTCTCACACATGCTTTCCTATGGTAACTATTAGGTTCATGACCTCACAAATGGATTCCGTCAATTAAAGACGGAGCACCGACGATTTATCTAATTTAAGGGGTTTTTATTGTTATAGTGTTCGTTGAAGTTCTATCGTTTTTACTGGACAACTTGTTTATGTTGGTATTGCTTCTATGTTTTGAAGTGTTTTCAAATTGAAAAAGAGAAAAACACAATGATTATAACATGGAAAATTGGTTTCAGAGTCCCAAAAATTACGAAAGTAATTGTTCTTTTTAAAAGTTTAATTACTTACACATTATAAAAAGAAACTTAAGATTGAAGTATGTATGTGATGTGATTATCATAAAAAGGAAGTTAGACTCTTATACGTAATAGACAGTCAAAATTTGTTAGTCTATTGTGTTTTTGGAGATTATTGAATTGTCTCATAAGATACAATGTAGTAATGTATCTACATATATAAGTGTTCAACGAATTGAGTTTCAAACTCAAAATAATCGAATTCTCATTTTTGAATCTGGATTTGAATTCGATATGAATCCGATATTAATTAAACTTTAAATCAATCGAATTTCAAACCGATGATATTCAAATTGAATTATAAGTTTTTTGAGCCCAAACTGAATACATCATGGGTGTGAGTGAAAGATAGATTTAGTGAGGGAAATATAGATTTAGGGTTTATCTAGAAGTTTATTAGTTGATTTTGAGGGAATTAGATAGGGAATTGAAGTTCGACTGTTTCAATAAACTGAAATGGATGTTAATATTTTAGTAAATTAAAATCTTAAATCTTAAAATTATAATAAAAGGGTAACTAAAAATGCCACATGACATAAAATGGTAACTAGAAATGACACATGACAACACCACATTCACTCTTAAAAAAATTTACCGCTTCTCTTTCCTATTAAATAACTCAATTAATTACTAATTATATTATTTAATTCTATTTTTTGATTATAAGCTATTTTTAAAAAGATTAAGAAATAGATCTTTTTACTAATGTTTATTTCTAGAGAAACAAATTTTTATAAAAAGAAATTTTTCTAGAACGTACATCATACTTTTTTTTAAAACATGAAATATTTTAAAAATGATATTTTTTTAAATATGTTTTGTTTTGAAACAAAATGTTTGATTTATTTTTTAGAAAGAAACAAAGAAAGTATAAAAATAAATTTTTAAAAAGTTGTTATCATTGTTTTATTACTTATAGTACTTACTCATACATAATTAAATAACATATTATTTAGTAATTAATAAATTTATTCTATTTAATATTTTATTTATTCAACCCGTGTAATACACGGGTTCACTAAATCTAGTACGAATATAAAGCTCGATTACTAATTTACTAATTAGGAAATTGATAATATATTTCTTCTAAGATTTTATCTTTTCATTTGAAAATGCTAAAATATATATATATACAAATAAGTTATATATATGGGAACTTAAATATAGTGCTTTTAGGTTTCTAACTTTAAGTGAAACCATTTACAAATACATAATTTTGATAAAAGATCCAAATTAATTCAACTAATCTCCTAAAATCATGCAAGATTACAACAATCAATTGACTTTCCAAAAACAACTATCTCAATCATTTAAATACGTATTGTAATTCAACTTTTTGAAAATACTAATAATAAAAATCAATCCAGTGACGTATGAACTAATCCAGATGCTTACGAGAATGTCTTTTATACTGATAATTTTTTCTCTTTAGTTATTAAAACAACTAATTAAAATTAGTTTACTAATGCTCTAATCAATAATCAAGATCCTACGAAAAGATATATAATTTCATTCTTACCATTCTTAAAGAAATTCCCATCAATTAAAAATGAGTTTGTTGCAAAAGAAATCCCATA